>CM065590.1:50171208-50618708 GCA_033119425.1 Bufotes viridis | reverse complement strand
TGAACGAATATATGTACGAAAGACAGCATGTTCTCAGTTGAAGATTGTTACAGACCAGTTATCTGTCTTTGTAACCGGACTCTTTATTAGACACTTCGATCACGCAGACAGTTGTTGGGAGGGAAGCGTTCCCTCCCGGTAATCGCCTGCTCGCTTTCTGAGGAGACCGCTGCTATTACATGCATAGATCTCCTCTGCAGCAGGGAGGAAAGATCATTATGCCATCGCCCGTCCCCATGCTCTAGTCTACAGTGATGTGTCGGCAGCAGATCGTGATAAGACAGCACAATCTGCCTCCCGCAAATCCTTGGCTTTGCTGTAAGATCTGGATTGCCCAACGAACAAGTTTTCGTTTGCTCGAGTTTGCTTGTTCATCGGGCAATTGGCGGCATTATTACACTGCAAGACAATCGCTTACACGCGTTCATCGGCCAACAAATCTGCCCGTCCAATACACCCTTTAGTCACTGTGTCCTGATCTGTGACCGGGTCTGCTGGTGGGGTGTCCCAGCCACAGTGGGGGAGCCTGCCTCAGTTCTGTCTTGGTCCAGATGAAGGCAATAGCTGCTTTTCATCTCATCTGTAATAAGACTGGCCCTTGGTGTGTTATTACGTTACTGGTCTTATTAATAATCTAGCTTTTGGTTTCCAGCAAATGCGTCGTTCTGGTAACAAGGAAGAGAATAAACGGATCTTGATGGACTTGGATGTGGTGCTGAAGAGCCACGACTGCCCTTACATTGTCCAGTGTTACGGCACCTTCATTACAAATGTAAGCATTTATTGTAGCCCTAATCGCTTTTATGTCATTTGTCATCGTGGTTCTCATAAAGTAGATTGCATTGTACCTGCGGGGTCAGCAACTGTAAGCGTATAAATGGCAACTAAACTGAGCGCAGTGAGATGTAGTGTAGAGCATGGGGGATGGAAGTAGCTGCCTTGGCCACTGATGACAAAGCCGTGTGTTTTGGCCTTTCTTTGAGGCTTGTGCTGCCAGGCAAGTGACTTGGACTCGCATATTATAGCTGTGCGTACAGGTGTCAGGATAGTAGCTGTCAGCAAGCACCCTCTCTCCCATGCATGCTTGTGTTTTCAGTAAGGGGAGAGGAAAAAGCCGATCTCTTGGTCCACGCCGAAAGCGTTCAGCTAATAATACCCTGTAGTGTATGGAGGCCCTTAAAGGGGTTGTCCCATTATGACAACCTATGCACAGTATGGGGGATCGGCGGCTGGGCTTCTGCCTTTCACGAGAACAGGGGCCCGGGCTCTCTTGTTTGAATGGAGCAGGCGTTAGGCATACGAGGCTACCAGAGATGGTCAAGCCCCTGTACTTGGCAATTTCCAGAAGTCCCGTATTATTTAATGGAGGGTTGGACGTATATGCATATCTGCTGCTCCATTCAAACGGGGACCATGGGATCTCATTCTTGTGGGGGCCCCAGCAGTCGGACCCTCACTGTTCCTGTGGGACAACACCTTTTAACGGTGGATCCCAAGGTGGCATACAGTTTGCATTGCAAAGGATGAAGTCTTCATGTGGCACGTGCAGATTTTGCAGTGGAGTTGATCCACTATCCAGAAATCCGTGGCAGAAAATGACAAATGTAATTCCAACCCAGTGGAGCAGGTTATAAAGTCAGAAGAGTGTGGATAGCAGCCGGGTCTTGGGTAGGGGGCATGATGTCTGTCCGTTGGTTGCTTTATTCCAGGGCTTGCCAACCTGCGGCTCTCCAGCTGTTGTAAAACTACAACTCCCACCATGCCTTGCTGTAGGCTGATAGCTGTAGGCAGACTGGGCATGTTGGGAGTTGTAGTTTTGCAACAGCTGGAGAGCCGCAGGTTGGCCAGCCCTGCTTTATTCATTTTAATGGAAATGAGCCGCAGTACAATATACAACCCGTGGACAGTTGTGGCATCGGCAGCCATGTTTTTCTAATCTCGTACAAGCCCTTAATTGTTTTCTTTGCTTGCGCTGACTTTCCAGACAGATGTGTTCATCGCGATGGAGCTGATGGGGACATGTGCAGAAAAGCTGAAGAAGAGGATTCAGGGGCCCATCCCAGAGAGCATCCTGGGAAAGATGACTGTAGCGGTGAGGGGCGATGTGACCTGCTAGGTGCTGACTACGATGGTATATTACCAGCCGGTGGATCTGACCATTCTTCTCTGTATCTTTCTAGATTGTGAATGCTTTGTACTATCTGAAGGAGAAGCATGGCGTCATACACAGGGATGTCAAGCCCTCCAACATTTTGCTGGATGCCAGTGGACAGATTAAGCTTTGTGACTTCGGCATAAGCGGTCGCCTAGTGGACTCCAAAGCCAAAACCAGAAGTGCGGGCTGTGCTGCTTACATGGCGGTGAGAGAGGGGTGTGATTTAGGAAGGGTTTGTTTTTAAGGTAGAAACAAGGTTTTAAGAGGGTTATCCCACAAACGGCATTTTATCACCTTGGATCGTTGGTAAGTGTCCGATCGCTGGTGGTTAGACCACTGTGACCTCCAGCCATCTGCCTGTGGGCGTCTGGCTGCATGGCAACCCTGGGCATCAGCCTTTTTTCTGCTGTAGCCATTGCCTATGTAATACATGAAATCAATGAGTCTTCCAGAGGAGTGCGAGTTTATCATTACAGCACCTCTGTTCTCGAGAAAATACTGTAGGGCATCTTGTAATGCAGCAATACAAATGATTTCCTAATGGTGTTAAAGAATGTTAAAAAAAAAAAAAACACGCAAAAACGTAAAATTGTACACATTTTTATGCTGCGATTAGGGATGAGCGAATAGACTTCGGACGAAACATCCAAAGTCAATTCGCATAAAACTTTGCTTCAATACTGTACAGAGTGAGCGCTCCGTATATATTAGAAGTTATTGGCTCCAAAGTCTCGCAAGACTTCGCATAATGACTTCATAAATCAGTTTCTACTGTAAATAAACATTTCCCGGGATTTCGCAAATTAGTAACTTCGGCTCATTGGAGCCAATACATTGTAATACTGTACGGAGCGCTCGCTCGTACAGTATTGAAACCAAGTTTTATGCAAATAGACTTTGGATGTTTCATCCGAAGTCGATTCGCTCATACCTAGCTGCAGTGAAGGCTGTAAAAGAGAAAAAAAAAAAAAAAACCAATGTCCTGAGGCGGTCCTCTATGATTAGCTATGGAGTAGAGAGCGGGTTTACGCCCCGTTGGGCCTTTGCTTTCTATTAGCATATATGGGGGCAGATTCCCAAACATCATGACAGGTTCTCAGTATAAGGCCTAATTCACACGCCCGTAGTGTGTTTTGCAGAAACACGGATCCTCAAAACACAGACGGCTGCAATGTGCTGCACATTGCTGGCACTATATAGAGAGTGCCTTTTCTTGTCCGCAATTGCGGACAAGAATAGGACATGTTCTATTTTTTTACGGAAATGTGGATGCGGACATCACATAGTGTGCTGTCCACATCCATTCCTGCCCCTTTGAAATGAATGGGTCTGCAACCCTTCCGCAAAATTGCGGATGGGATGCGGATCCATTTTGCGGACGTGTGAATTAGGCCTAACTTGCTTTTTTTTAATTAAAATATGTGCGCTAAGATCAGTAGACCCAGTGGGCTGTCTTATCAGTGTTTGACTGCTATTTGTGTATACACACTAAAGATGGTCACTGAGCTCAGAAAGAGCAGAGATTTAAATGAATACATTAGAAGTTTTTCTGGATCATTTCCCATAAAACTATATATCAATCTGCTCAGCTCCTCCTGCTCTATAACCTGCCGCCTGCAGAGCTGCATGTTCATGGTGACAGGTTCTCTTTTACTTACTCTAGTCTATAATAGAAGAATGTACGGTTTTGCACATAATTGTATTTAAAATAAAAACACACTTAAGGCATTCGTTTTTTATTATAAAACTCTAATAAATTCCTCTATATATGTGTAGTGGAAGCTTACTGTTATTGAGATTGGTGGATTCCAGCATGCAGTAAGCTCCCTCTAGTGGTGGCTGCTGACATCCCGAGTATTAAGTTTTAGGTCTGTACCTAAACAGGGGATTTCGAGTGCAGCATGGGAAAAAAAAAAGATCTGCCCATATTCGGCCTGCATTCTTAACATATTCAGGTAGAAAATATGGTATTCAAAGGTGGTTCTTCACTTTAAGACTTGCTTCATGCAGCAAGTGTCTAACCTAACGTCTTTATAGTGCTTTCTTCCTATCTTGTTAATAGAGCTGAGGTTGCGGTTGACTTGTGTTCCTCTGCCGCCCCATCTTTACACTACAGAAAGTCATTGATCAATACAAATAGCTTTATTAGTTTAACTTTTTATTTATTTTTTTCAGCCTGAAAGAATTGATCCTCCGGATCCAACGAAACCAGACTATGACATCCGAGCAGATGTGTGGAGTCTTGGGATCTCATTGGTAAGATGAAAGTCGAGTGTTGTTCAACCACCGTTTGGTTTCTTTGTATTCATTCATCTTCAAGTGTCTGAGTCCATGTACTTATTCCCTTGTAGGTGGAGTTGGCAACAGGGCAGTTCCCCTACAAGAACTGCAAGACAGACTTTGAAGTTCTCACCAAAGTTCTTCAAGAAGAACCTCCAGTTCTCCCCCATAATATGGGCTTTTCACCTTTCTTCCAGTCTTTTGTCAAAGATTGGTATGTAAGACCATTCCCCTTTATCTGACTGTAGGCTGACTCCACAGAGATACTGGAGTAGTGTGTTCAGATGGTAGATCTTGTGATTTTGTACTAATAATAGTATGTTTTTTTCCCCCTCAGTCTTACTAAAGATCACAGAAAGAGGCCAAAGTACAATAAGCTTCTGGTGAGTGTGAATCTAGAATTTTGTGCTTAACCTGTAGATGTATCGTCTTTGGCGTCTTAAAAGCCCCCCAATGAGAATGAATTGACAAATCTCAGATTAAGTGGATCTTCATATTGTCCTATTGCAGTTGAGCTGGCAATGAACTGATTCCATCTGGAGTGTAAAATGCTCTCGGCACTATATATATATATATATATATATATATATATATATATATATATATATATATATATATATATATATATATTTTGTACTTTTTTATTTTTTATTTTATTTTATATAATGATCCTTACTCCTTGGGTTTGGTATAACCTCATGCCCCCCAAAACCAAAGTGGAGGTTTTCTCCTTTAAAATGGAGTTTCCATCTTGAACATTTTATGTCATATCCCCTCATTCTGAGAGGGCAGTACACCTTTGACAATGTCTGCTGTTATATGTTTTTTCAATCCCTCCCTGTAATGATATCTCTGTGTTGTCTTGCAGGAGCACCCATTCTTGCGTCAGTATGAGACACAGGAGGTAGATGTAGCTTCCTGGTTCCAGGACGTCATGGCTCAGACAGAGTCTCCAAGAAGCAGCACTCTCCTCAGTCCCCAAAATCTATCTTTTTTCAGCAGGTAGCATCTGGCATGGGAGGGGAGGACTGCCCCCTCCCCACCATCATCTCCAGATGTGGCTTTTAGACTCAAAAAATGGATAATCATATATTATGTGGTGTATTGGGGATTTTTCTGAACTTTCTTCCCGCAAGGGGAGCTCAACTCCCACTCCCTCACCATGTTTTTTTTTTTTTGCCCCTTTTCAACCTACCCCAAACACTTTTCAACCTGGGTTGAAGAATCCCCTTTATATTATATGTCATCAATCACACGTTACTGCCCTTCTTTCTTTAGGGACTCTGCATCAGAGTTGGAAGATTCTTGCAAGACCCCCACGTGTGGAAAGACGTACGTCTGAGCATACCACCGTTAGTTGTTTTATGAACTATATACACTTTAGGCTTTGCTTCAGCAACTTTTACGATCTAGAAGCCTATTCATCTGGTGCTTGATGAGGTTGTCACTTTCCATGATGGGGGTGCTCTATATTTATTTAATTATAAACGTTTGGCATGTCGTCGAGTCACACCACGACCACCAAGCCTTGGTTGCGATAAAAGAATGGACTCCGATATTCAGATATTTTATTTTCCTGCTTCTGTTCCGTTGCCTCCATAGCGCTACGTTGGTATCTACTGTCTTTAGTAAGATAAAACTCTTGGAAGACCACGAGTAAGTCTTAGGAGAGAGACATTGCTTCTGACTGTGACATCGAGACTTCAGTAGAAATTGAAGAGGCTCCACTATAGTCTCTACAATGGATGGCCGTCTCACGCTTGGTGTCCTTGCCTTTATTTATGAACTACTTGTTAAGCTCTTCTTATCCCTATCAGATATGGCTATGAAATACCAAGGGTTCTTCAGGTAGGCTTTTAATGGCCTCCAGCTTTATCCTGAAAATGATCTAAGATTTGAGCAAGAAATTCACAGCACAGCGGAAGCAGAGCAACCTTCTAGAGACTTGCTGCAGGTAGATGTGGTGCACTGTAATATGCTGTGAAGACGTCTATTTATACGTGTATCTGCTTATGGTAACGGTAGTATTTGAGGGGAAAAAAAAAGATTCTTTGGTGCTTCCACCACAAAGACTAAAAATGGGGCAGAGGAGCGGGTCGTGCCGCTACCCTCTGCTAGCTCAGGATGACGTGGATGAACCAACCATGACTTGTATATGGTATTCATGTTTGCCGCAAGGTGAGGGAGTGGGAAAAACGCTTTGGACTGACAGTCCCTCCGTATAGGTGGGCACAGGTGTAAGTTATTGAAATCTTGGGCATTTTTTTTTAAATCCCCCCTCCCCAAAACAAAGAAGATTGGAAATATGCACGTGAAATTAGGGAAAGGAACAA
Source organism: Bufotes viridis (assembly GCA_033119425.1). Lineage (NCBI taxonomy): Eukaryota > Metazoa > Chordata > Amphibia > Anura > Bufonidae > Bufotes > Bufotes viridis. Next base: position 50,611,940 of record CM065590.1, on the reverse strand, counting down.
CGTTGTTCTATGGCTGGTGCTACCAGAGTTGATTGCATGTGAAGGTGGGAAAAGCGCAGAGGATGTCTTTCTACGTGGAGGAAGTTTTCGCCATGAGTCGTCTTGGCTACAGAGTTGATGATCAAGGTTCTGCGTGTCTTCAGGACTGTTCATATAAATGGGTCTATAGATGCAGTTTTAATGCATTATCCGTTAATTAAACGCCAGATCAATTTGTGACTGCCTCCTTCCTATGGGAGGGTGGAGCCAAGAGTTGTGGAATGGGTGGGGAGGGGCTTAATATGACTGTACCAAAGCTACATGGGTGGGGGGGGGTTCTATTGGGGATTTCCCACCGGTTTTAATGTCTGTAATTATATTACTGCAGCAGTGTAGCAGCATTGCCGTTGCACTGTCTTGTAGTGTGGGTGTGTGTATGTGTGTTTCCTCTCATTTTATTTCTCTTCCCCCAGCCCCCTCTCTTCTTTTCTCTTCTCTTCCCCTCTATATATCCACTTTACTATTCCTGTTGCATGTGTCCAGCTGGCTTTTCTGCGGGGAGGCCATGTTTGAAATAAACTCTGCTACAACACTCCATGCTGTCTCCAGTTTATGCATGTGGAGTACTTTTCTGTAAAATGGATAGCTGACTATATACATTACACAGACGACAGCTATCGCTCCCAAGCTTCCATAGGTTGATCATACATTTATATAGGAAGAGGGGGATAAGCTGCCGTCAGACTCATGGTCAGACCTATTGAACTCCTCTGCTGGGAGACTACACCATACACATCAAAGGAAACCTGTCATCTTGAAAATGTGTGTTTTTAAAATGTTTTTATCATGAATTCAATGAATGGGGAATAAATAGGCTTAACAGGCTTAGGGCTCTTTCACACTGGCGTTTTTGTTTTCCGGCATAGAGTTCCGTCCTCGGGGCTCTATGCCGGAAAAATCCTGATCAGGCTCATCCCCATGCATTCTGAATGGAGAGAAATCCGTTCAGGATGTCTTAAGTTCAGGACCGGAACGTTTTTTGGACGCAGCAAATACTGCAGCATGCTGCGCTTTTTGTTCCGTCCAAAAATCCGGAACACTTGCCGCAAGGCCGGATCTGGAATTAATGCCCATTGAAAGGCATTAATCCGGATCCGGCCTTAAGCTAAACGTCGTTTCGGCGCATCGCCAGATCCGACGTTTAGCTTTTTCTCAATGGTTACCATGGCAGCCAGGACGCTAAAGTCCTGGTTGCCATGGTAAAATGTAGTGGGGAGCGGGGGAGCAGTATACTTACCGCCCGTGTGGCTCCCGGGGCGCTCCAGCGTGACGTCAGGGCGCCCTACACGCATGGATCACGTGATCCATGCGCATGGGGCGCTCTGACGTCATTCAGGAGCGCCCGGGAGCCGCACGGGCAGTAAGTATACTGCTCCCCCGCTCCCTACTACTACTATGGCAACCAGGACTTTAATAGCGTCCTGGCTGCCATAGTAACCTGAAAGCATTTCGAAGACTGATCAGGATCCAGATCAGTCTTCTAATGCTTTCAGGCGACTTGCGTTCTGACGGATCCGGTGGGACGGAAGTGCCTGCCGGATCCTCAGAACACAAGTGTGAAAGGACCCTTAGTGATAAAAATATTTACTAAGTGTGATTAAATATAAGGTAAAACAGACAAGTCAGTCATAGTTAAAAGGAAATAATCATCACTGGCGTACACATACAATGGGGGGGCTCAGAGTCTACCATGTAGTAGCACATGGTTAACACCCCATGGCAATACAAGAGTTAAGGATATCAATTCATCCTACCTGGAAGAAGTTTCTTAATGGAGTGTCAATTAATTGTTTGTGCAATTACATAGAATATAAAAGGGAGCAGTTTTATAGTAAAAGATTCAATAAAACTTGTATTTCATTCATTTCAATGCCCAGAATGACAGATGCTATTAGTGATTGTCAGCTATCTCTGTATACACAGTCATAGAGAGAAGGCTGTCAATCACTGATAGGACCTCCTCCTCCATACAGCTATCTCTGTATACACAGTCATAGAGAGAAGGCTGTCAATCACTGATAGGACCTCCTCCTCCATACAGCTATCTCTGTATACACAGTCATAGAGAGAAGGCTGTCAATCACTGATAGGACCGCCTCCTTGAAAGCATAGAAAGAACGGAGATCTAAATGTACAAATTATGCTGAATTTGCCCACAAAACTAATTTTCAATCTGCCCAGCCTTCTCTTGCTCTATAACATACTAGGTGCAGCTCAGACACCATGTTCAATCTGACAGGTACCTTTAAATAATAGGGCAATCCCACAAAATGGGTTTGGCCAGGTCATTGCTGTCCAGAACTCCTACAGTTAATCAGTTGGATCCTGATTTAATATATATTTATAATAATAAATGCCAAATTTTTCCTGATACAAGGCTCCAAGTACCCCGCATTCACATAGGTTTAGGAGACAGCATATGGGTAGGGATGAGCGAAATTTAAAGGGGTTCTGCACTTAGTTTAAACTGATGATCTATCCTCTGAATAGATCATCAGCATCTGATCGGCGGGGGTCCCGCCTGGGCGCACCTAAACTCCATTCAAGTAAAGCGAGTTTAGCTCCGCCCAGGCCAGTGATACTAGTCGTGACGTCACTGGGCCTGCGGTAAACAGCGAGAAGGCAGCTTCTCAAACAGCTGATTGGCGGGGGTCCCGGGTGTCAGACCCCTGCCGATCAGATGCTGATGATCCATCCAGAGGATAGATCATCAGTTTAACCCATTAGTGACCAGCCTTATTTGGACATTACTGACCAAGCGTTTTTCTTCCTTTTTTCATTGTTGCGTTCCAAGAGCTATAACTTATTTATTTTTTTTTTTTTTTCCATCTATATAGCTTTGAGGGCTTGTTTTTTGAAGGACAAGTTGTAGTTCTTAATGGTGCCATTTTGGGGTACACATAACTTTCTGATTAACTTTTATTAACTCTTTCTGGAAGCGAGATAGGAAAAACAGCAATACTGCCACTGCGTCTTTTGTTATGTTTCACGGCGTTCATTTTTTTGGTATAAATAACATATCTTTATTCTCTGGGTCAGTACGATTACAGTGATACCAAATACATAGTTTTTTGTCTTTTTTTACATTTTACAACTTTTTTGCAATAAAACCACTTTTTTGATCGCTTGTTATGTTTTTTCGGTGGCAACTAAGAATAAATTAGCAATTCATTAAAAAGTGTATTTGCAATAAAAAAACGCGTAATTTTTTTATGGGATTTTTTTTATCGAATAATTTCTTTTTTTTTTTTTTTTTTTTTACCACTTTATAGTCCCACAAGGGGACAATAACAGACAGATTTTTGATTGCTTTTAAAATGCAATGCACTATCCCTATAGTGCATTGCATTTTAATGGCAATGCTATTCTGACATTGACCAGCAGACTGCGGCATAGAGGCGCAGCCTGCTGGAAATTACTGAAGGCTGGTCTGGGGCCTACATCAGACCCCAGGCAGCCTTCACACACAATGCATTTGCGGGGTGCCGATGGGAGACAGAGGGATTCCACTCCCTCTGTCAGCACTTTACATGCAGCAGGCGCCATTGCCCGCTGTCTGTAAAGTGTTAAACAGCCCGGAATGGCAATCTCATGCGAGAGCAGCTTAGACTGGGCCGTCGTAAAAAAAAAGAGGCGGCCCAGCCTAAGGCCCCTTAGTAACCGCTGTAAAAAACACATATGGGTGGTCACTAAGGGGTTAAAAGAACTTCAGCACCCCTTTAACTATCCTAACAGGAATTGGGAAATTGAGAACACTGTTTATGCTAGACACTGTGGGACATATTTATTAACCGCTCCAGGACCGCCTAACGCACGGATGCGGGCGGTCGGGTTATACTGGGTGGACGCATCCGTGCGTCATCTCGCGAGAGGCGAGATTTCCTGTGAACGCACGCGCGCTCACAGGAATCGCGTTGGGAGGAAGGTAAACTACAGCGTCTGATATGCCTGCTCCTCTGGTGGTTCCTTTTGCTTGGGACCACCAGAGGAAACATATGTAAGTGCACCAATCACCACACAGACCCCCCCCCCCTGTCACTGATTAACCCCTGATCACCCCATGTCACCTCCCCTGTAAGGCTCATTCAGACGTCCATATGTGTTTTGCGGATCCGCAAAACACGAACACCGGCAATGTGCTTTCCGCATTTTGCGGATCCGCACATTGCCAGAACTATATAAAAATGCCTTTTCTTGTCCGGACAAGAATAGGACATGCTCTATCTTTTGCGGAGCTGCGGCCGGATGTTTCGGGGCCGAAAGAAACCCGGAAGAAATGCTGATGCAAATGCATAGTGTGCTCTTACACTGAACGGGTCCGCATCTATTCCGCAGAATTGCCTTACTTCTTTTTTTTTTTGCAATTTTTTGGCAGAGATTTTTTTCATCCACATTGATTGATGCAAATGAAGAAATCTGTGCCGTTCATTTTTTTTTTCTGCCCAGAGGCTGAACGGGAAAAAAAAATCTCATTACCCGTATGCTCAATATAAGGAGAATCGCAGAAACTCCTAATGCTGGCCATACGTGTAATGATTGCGGAGACCCTTAAATGCCAGGGCAGTATAAATACCCCACATGTGACCCCATTTTAGAAAGTAGACACCCCAAGGTATTCCGTGAGGGGCATGGCAAGTTCATGTAAAATTTTATTTTTTGTCACAAGTTAGTGGATTATGAGACCTCACGGAATACCTTGGGGTGTCTTCTTTCCAAAATGGGGTCACATGTGGGGTATTTGTACTGCCCTGGCATTTTAGGGGTCCTAAAGCGTGAGAAGAAGTCTGGAATCCAAATGCGTAGAAATGCCCTCCTAAAAGGTACTCATTGGTTTTAGGGCCCCTTTGCGCACCCAGGCTGCAAAAAAGTGTCACATATGGGGTATCGCCGTACTCAGGAGAAGTAGGGCAATGTGTTTTGGGGTGTATTTTTACATATACCCATACTGGGTGAGAGAAATATCTCTGTAAATGACAACTTTTAAACATTTTTTATACAAGATATTTCTCTCACCCAGCATGGGTATATGTAAAAATACACCCCAAAACACATTGCCCTACTTCTCCTGAGTACGGCGATACCACATGTGTGACACTTTTTTGCAGCCAAGATGCGCAAAGGGGCCCTAATTCCAATGAGTACCTTTAGGATTTCACAGGCCATTTTTACGCATTTTTCTTCTCACGCTTTAGGGCCCTTAAAATGCCAAGGCAGTATAAATACCCCACATGTGACCCCATTTTGGAAAGAAGACACCCCAAGGTATTTCGTGAGGGGCATGGCGAGTTCATAGAAGATTTTTTTTTTTGGCACAAGTTAGTGGAAATTGGCTTTTTTTTTTTCTTACAAAGTCTCATATTCCACTAACTTGTGACAAAAAATAATTTTACATGAACTCACCATACCCCTCACAGAATACCTTGGGGTGTCTTCTTTCTAAAATGGGGTCACGTGGGGTATGCCATGGCATTTTAGGGGCCCCTAATGCGTGAGAAGGAGTCTGGAATCCAAATGCGTAAAAATGCCCTGTGAAATCCTAAAGGTACTCATTGGAATTTGGGCCTCTTTGCACCAGGCTGCAAAAAAGTGTCACTCATGTGGTATCGCCGTACTCAGGAGAAGTAGGGCAATGTGTTTTGGGGTGTATTTTTACATATACCCATGCTGGGTGAGAGAAATATCTCTGTAAATGACAACTTTTTAATTTTTTTTTTATACAAAGTTGACAATTTACAGAGATATTTCTCTCACCCAGCATGGGTATATGTAAAAATACACCCCAAAACACATTGCCCTACTTCTTCTGAGTACGGCGATACCACATAAGTGACACTTTTTTGCAGCCTGGGTGCGTAAAGGGGCGTAAATTCCAACGAGTACCTTTAGTTTTTACAGGGTTGCTTACAATTTAGCCCCGCCCAAAATACCAGAACAGTAAACACACCCCACAAATGACCCCATTTCGGAAAATAGACACCCCAGGGTATTCACTGAGGGGCATAGTGCGGCCGTGGAAGATTTTTATTTTTTTTTGCCAGAAGTTAGCAGAAATGGAAACTTTATTATTTATTTTTTTTCCTCAGAAAGTGTCATTTTCCGCTAACTTGTGAAAAAAAATGAAATCATACATGAACTCCCCATGCCCCTCCGCGAATACTTTGGGGTGTCTTCTTTCTAAAATGGTGTCATTCGGGGGGTATTTATACTATCCTGGCATTCTAGCACCTGAAGAAACATGACAGGTGCTCAGAAAGTCAGAGCTGCTTCAAAATGCGGAAATTCACTTTTTTGTACCATAGTTTGTAAACGCTATAACTTTTACCCAAACCAATAAATATACACTTATTGGATTTTTTTTTTAATCAAAGACATGTAGAACAATAAATTTAGAGAAATTTATATAGAAATGTAGTTAAAAAAAAAAAAATTACAACAGAAAGTGAAAAATGTCATTTTTTTGCAAAAATTTCGGTCATTTTTGATTAATAAATAGAAAAGGTAGGGCACACACCAGATAATGGGTCACAAGATAGATAAATGTATTAATAAGACGTATATAAAATCTGTATAAACCAATTATGCAATTAAAGTGCCATGTGCTAATAATAGAGTCACATCGAACTCAATAGGTATAAACAATGTAATACTGTGACAGGTTATATGAAAAGTGTCGATATGATAAAGTAATTAAATTGTGCAAATGTGCAAAAGTAAAAAGATGTCCCCGTGACTTTTAGTCGAACAGGATCTCTCCCAAATTTATAGATCAACTCCAGTCATCCAATGAGGGAATTAATGTCTCTATGTTATTATACAGATCATTCGTCCACCCGTATTTTAATGGGCCTGAGCGGCGTCCCCACTGAGGAAGGGGTTTTATCTGCACACCCCGAAACGCGTCTGGTTGCTGACCCCTGATACCGAGTTAGTCCACCTACAATACTTTGGAGACTTTGGAGGATACTGCTTAATTGGTCCTTTACACTGCCAGTATAGCCCGCGTGATATACGGCACCTGACACAGCGGAACTACAAACGGCTTTACCGCACCACGTGTAGGAAGACGCCGACACGTACCTCTACAGGCAGTGGACTCCCGATACCTACGAACAGAGAGGTGGGAGAGACCTATATTAGAGACACGGTAAGACCGTATCTTTCTCCACTTGCGATCGCTTATACAGCGGGACGCCGCTCAGGCCGTTAAAATACGGGTGGACGAATGATCTGTATAATAACATAGAGACATTAATTCCCTCCTTGGATGACTGGAGTTGATCTATAAATTTAGCACATGGCACTTTAATTGCATAATTGGTTTATACAGATTTTATATACATGTCCTATTAATAAATTTATCTATCTTGTGACCCATTATCTGGTGTGTGCCCTACCTTTTCTATTTATTATTTTTAACCCTGCGATTTGGTGAGACCGTTTGGTACGGAGCACCACTTTTAGTACTTGTGTCTCCTTGTGCGACATTTCACTTATTCATTTTTGATTATTATAAAAAAAAGTAAAAATGTCAGTAGCAATGAAATACCACCAAATGAAAGCTCTATTAGTGAGAAGAAAAGGAGGTAAAATTCATTTGGGTGGTAAGTTGCATGACGGAGCAATAAACGGTGAAAGTAGTGTAGTGCAGAATTGTAAAAAGTGGCCTGGTCATTAAGGGGGTTTAAGCTAGGGGGGCTGAAGCGGTTAAGGAAGGCATTTTAGGTGGATCGCTGATGTTATGTAGAGGCACCAGCCTCTTCGTAACTTTCGTGGATCCACCGCCGCTTCTAAATGTAAGACGGCTTCCGAGCATGTTGACACACCACCAACTGTGGAGACCTATTTTGTCTATTTGGGGTATTCTCTGTTGAACGTAGACTTTGAAGCTAGGGGGGAGCGTTTTCTAAATAGATTTGGCGTAGATACTAATGGATAATCCTTGCGTATTTATTTTGCGTATTTCAGACTTTTCAAAGTCTTTCCATGCAAATTATGAATGCAAATTTTTCCAGTGGTGTAAAAATCCAAATGTTGCACAATTTTTGGGGAATTATTTTTACATTAGAAGAGGCACTTTTCCCCTCAAAAGTTGGGTGGAAATGGCAGACGCATCTTATAGAGCTAATACTAGTGGATGCTTCCATTAAGGAAGAGCTCACTACTATGCAGGAGGCGTTAGGAGGGAAGTGTTGCTGGTACTCGCCTCTCCCTAGTAATCTCCGGGGGCCGTGCTGCACTGTCCTGACTGCATACAGTGTTGGGACGTAGTGCGCTCACTATGACCTGACATTGTATGCAGTCAGGTCACAGTGCAGCGCAGGCCCGCGGAAGATCAGGGAGCCTGACTGCCAGAGAGACCGCCGGACCTGGAGAGTAGCGGTGGAGCAGGAGAGGTAAGTGAATTTATTTTATTTCTGATGGGCATCTGATCTGAGGTCTGACATGAGGCATCTGATCTCATATGGGAGTCTCCTCTCAGGTCTGACATGGGTGTCTGATCTGATATAATGGCTTGATCTGAGGTCTGACATGGGGGTCTAATCTGATGTCTGATGAAGATTGGGGGACTGATGAAGATTGTTTTTTTTTTCTGAGGTCTGATTAAAAATACTTTTTCTTATTTTGCGCCTCTAAAAAATAGATACGTCTTATCATCAGGTGCGTCTTATGAAGGTAAGTCCAAAAAGTCAGAAAGCCCTATTTTGCAGCTTTTTGAAGCCAGACTTCTGGGGTGCAGGACTAGATAAATTCCACATTATGCTCCACAATTACACCAGATTTGGGTGCATTTTACAACATGGTCTAAGGGCAAACACATTGGGTAGAAAAAAACAACCCTTTACGTATTTTTTTTTTTACATTTCTCCTCTTAAAGCAGGCATGCTCAACCTGCGGCCCTCCAGCTGTTGTAAAACTACAATTCCCACAATGCCCAGCTGTCTTAAAGCAAACGGACTGACTGAGTTATTCATGATGTTGATAAGGGAGCAGTCGCTGGGCATTGAACACATTTTACATTAGCTGTTAAAAATGACTACAATAATCTGAAATGAGGAACTGCCACCCAGATGCCACCTACCATGACAAGTGGCAATTATAGAAACTCCTAGACTGGGACTTTGGTGTCGTATCCTCTGGTAATACCTCGCCCCTAATGAAGAGCAATGCCATAATGTCAATGTAAAGTGTTACGTCCTTCACGGTTAATGTCAGTTGAGGGCTGAATAAAAGCATCATGGGCATCTAACCTACGGTAGTCTCATTACTACCATGATTCTGTACCTCCCTCACCATTAAAGTCTAAGGAAATTACTGAAAGAACTGTGTAGCTGCAAAATAAATCATAGAAAGAAGGTATGGTAAGTTACCTTCCACCACTAGATTCCAATTCTAAAAAGCCTGAGACTCGCTCTGTGTGTTTTATAATTGTAGTTTTTTATTATTGGTATTACTGGGCAAACCAAATTTTCATAAATAGTCAAAATGGAGCTACTGTTGGCAGCATGGTGGCTCATTGATTAACACTGGCGCCTTGCAGTGCTGAGGTTCTATCATGGTTTTCCTCTGGGTATTCCATTTTCCTCCCACATTCCAAAGACATACATATAGTCAATTTAGAGCCCCGTTAGGGATAGCGAGTGATGAAAATGCCTGTAAAGCTCGGCAGAATATGTTGGTGCTATGTAAGTGAGAGAAAAATAAATGAATAAATACACAGTTGAGTCAAATTATTATGACCCTTTACTACTTTTGTCTCAGCGGGGTATAGCTCATGAAGGAAGTCATGTGAGCTGGTTTGTTGGGTATATAAGGTGGGTGATTGGCTTTCTGCACATATCCCTGGTTACTGTCATGGGTAAAAGGGGCGATTTATCAGAGTTGCAAAAAGGGATTGTCGGCTTTGGGGCCAAGGGTGTCGGTATTTTTGAAACTGTGCGGTGTGAACTGTTCTTGTGCTGCTGTGGTGAAAATGCATCATGAGTAAACAGATGTAACTACTTTGACTAAGCGAAATGGAAACTACAGAACACCATTTGCCATTGATGTGTGAGGTGAACGTCCGCTAAGAAGGTGTGTGAGGAAGGACTGACACGCCACAGTGGAGCAGCTCACCACCAAAGTGAACCAAGGGCCAACCAGACAGATGGTCACTGCACCTCTGCATTGGCAGAAGAGGCTACAATTTTCATGGTAGTACTGGAATTGGACTTCCGCTGATTGGCAAAAGGTTGTCTTCTCTGATGTGTCACATTTTCTGCTTCTTCGAACAGATGGACGTTGGTGTCTCAGTCGAGAAACATCAGAGAACAAACACCTAGCTACCACTGCTGGAAGAACACCAGCTGGAGGTGGCAGCTCTATGATCTAGGGAATTTTTTCGAGGTGTTCTCTTGGCTGCTCATCGATGGGGAAGGCACCCCCAACTGATTTGGGTATGAATCCATCCTTGCAGATCACGTACACCCATACATGCTGATTGTTTTCCCTGTGGCAGATGGGATCTTCCAGCAACACAATGAGACATGTCACACAGTTAGAAATGTCTGACACTGGGTGGAAGAGCATGACCAAGACTTCGAAGTACTTGAAACCAATTGAGCATCTGTGGGACCACCTCAATCGTCTTGTTTGCTCTATGGATCTTCCCCCCATGCACCCTCCAGCAGCTGTGGCGTGCACTTCAGTCTGTATGGCTCCAGATACCTGTGACAACCTACCAGGACCTTAATTAGTCATTGCCAGCCTGTCTAGCTGCTGTCCGCACTGCACACGGCAGTAACTCTGGATATTAGCTGGTGGTCATAATAATGTGACTCAACTTTGTAGATGTACTATACCAGGACAAGTGATTCTTTCACTCTAATCCTTCAAATGCAAGTTCCCGAGGTGCTGTACACTATCGGTCCTTAACACCACAAGAGACCACTATTCATTCATCTTTCTATAACGAAGAAAAATTACCGAGGCTTCGCTACTCCATGTAGTGGGTGGGAAAAAAAGGAAGTCTGTAAGATGTGATAATTCTCCTTGCTGAGATCTAGTTGTTGCAATGTCTCCTGGGAATAACTATGCAAATTTCCTCTGGAAGGAAGGAAACTGGCTCTCTAACTTCACCTGTTTCTGCTCCAGAAGACAGGCAAAGAGGCAGGAGAGGGCATAGACTGAAAGCTGTGATCAGCTAACCTGTTCTAGCATCTGTGATGGAGCAGAGAGGCAGGAGGTTGCTAGAATTAAAGGGGTTGTCTCATCTTAGACATTGGTGGCATATTGGTAAGATTTGCCACCAATGGTAGATAGGTGCAAGTCCCACCACTTGGACTGACACCTGTCTCCAGAACAGGACCTCTCAAGTGAGCGGAGAGCAGCCGTGCATGCACAGCCACATTCCATTTATTTCTATGGAACTGCAGAAAATAGTGAGCGCTGGCTCCACTATCTCCAGTAGTCCCAGGGGCCCACTCTGGAGATAGGTGTTGGTCCCGGAGGTGGCACCCACACCTATCTGACATTGGTAGCATTTCCTAGCGATATGCCACCGTCTCAGATGAGACAACCCCTTTAAGAGCTAATCCGTTATATCTCTGCGCTACTTAAATCCTGCTGTCCTTGTGCTCACTGTTCGTTATTATTCATTAATCTGTTTTGTCTTCTCTGTACATTTTGTCATCATACTAGTGATTATTGTCCCAGCTTGTTACCCGGCTATCATTTTTGCCTTCTCCCTAACATTTTCCTTGGACTTTATCCTGACTATTCTTCTGCCTTTCTTTTACTATGCTGTTTGTCTGTCTCTGTTTGATTGGGTTGTGTCTGGTTACTCTGGAGTATTCTGGTTACTAGAGATGAGCAAATTGATTCGTGTGAATTGATTTGTTCATCAGACAATGAGGGACTGTCCCCACTGCTCAAGAGGCTTCCCCCCTCCCGCTTAATTGACAGAGACAGACATCTCACTCGGGCCTGTCAATCTTGCTGTGGGGACAGCCCCATACTGCTCAAGAACTCTGTTTGATGAGAGCATTGAATCGTACAAATCAATTTGCTCATCTCTCCGGTTAACAATTTGGCCCTTTTGGTTCTGACCTCGGCTAATATGACCACTCTCGGTTCTCTCCACCTTCTAGCAGCTACCCTGTGCTTGCAGCCTAGGATTCCATACCTCCACCGGGGACTGCTCAGAGTGAACTAGGTTCCTGAGTGTGATTGCTGTTATTGAGGTGACTATTCCTTTTTAGGCACTTGTGATAGGGGTGCTTCAGTGTAAGTCCTCATAACCTAGTTCTTACTAAAATGAGTGGACGACATCAAGTCTGGTAGTGGGTGTGCATTTTGCTGGACAGGTTACCAGTAATGTGACAGTTTTTTTTTACACTTGTACTACATCAGGTACTTTCTATGCTATTGTTTACCTGATATAAAGCCTTGAAACATGACTAAGAATATCAGCAAAAACCCTGGATTACCATATGTAGACAGCACTGTTTCAGGGTTTTTGCTCTTCATCAGTAAAGAGTAGGGTTCTGGGTTCCTGGGTGAGATGCCTTTGAAACAGCTTTTGGAAAGTGCTGAATCTCCTTGCAGAGATTCAGCAGGTACAGGGAGTCTTATAGGAAGTCATCCAGGAGCTGCCACACAGCCAACCAGAACTGTCCTCTGTACTGATGAGGATAGAAAGCTCAGAAAGAGTGCCGTCTCCAGATGGACGTCTCTGTCTTGGCTGATAGCCCTTGTCATGTTTCAGAGTTAATAGGTTAAATTTTGACTTACGGGATAACTACCTATGGCTCATATTATATAGTTTTCAGTCTTTTGATGGACTAATTTACATGTTTGATAACAGGTTATTGGCTATATTGGTTGACAATCATCTTTCCTTGAAACCATGACATGACTGAACATAATTTTTAAAGACTTAACAGAAGACATCTCAGGGCGAATATTCTGCAGTTGTATCTACCATTTATTATATTCTGATGATATGTTGTGCCAATTCACAAGAAAGGTAGTAGAGAGGAATCGGGCAACTATAGGCCAGTAAGCCTGACATCAATAGTGGGGAAATTAATGGAAACCATACTCAAGGAGAGGATTGTGGAACATCTAAAAACCATGTCAAACTAATCTTATTGACTTTTTTGATTGGGTGACTAAAATAATAGATGGCGGAGGAGCAGTAGACATCGCTTATCTGGACTTTAGTAAGGCTTTTGATACTGTCCCACATAGAAGGCTTATCAATAAACTGCAGTCTTTGAGCTTGGGCTCACATATTGTTGAATGGATTAGGCAGTGGCTAAAGGACAGAAAACAGAGGGTTGTAGTCAATGGAGTATATTCAGACCATGGTATTGTTACCAGTGGGGTACCTTAGGGATCGGTTCTGGGACCCATATTGTTTAATATCTTTATCAGCGAAATTGCAGAAGGCCTCAATGGTAAGGTGTGTCTTTTTGCTGATGACACAAAGATTTGTAACAGGGTTGATGTTCCTGGAGGGATACACCAAATGGAAAAGGATTTAGGAAAACTAGAGGAATGGTCAAAAATCTGGCAACTAAAATTTAATGTTGATAAGTGCAAGATAATGCCCCTGGGGCGTAAAAACCCAAGAGCAGAATATAAAATCAGTGATACAGTACTAACCTCAGTATCTGAGGAAAGGGATTTAGGGGTCATTATATCAGACGACCTAAAGGTGGGCAGACAATGTCATAGAGCAGCAGGTAATGCCAGCAGAATGCTTGGGTGTATAGGGAGAGGCATTAACAGTAGAAAGAGGGAGGTGCTCGTGCCGCTCTACAGAGCACTAGGGAGACCTCATTGGGAGTATTGTGTGCAGTACTGGAGACCATATCTGCCGGAGGATATTCAGAGAAGAGCTACTAAACTAGTACATGGATTGCAGGACAAAACTTACCAGGAAAGGTTAAAGGACCTCAACATGTATAGCTTGGAAGTAAGAAGAGATAGAGGGGATATGATAGAGACTTTTAAATACATAAAGGGAATCATCACGGTAAAAGAGGAGAGAATATTTAAAAGAAGAAAATCTGCTACAAGAGGACATAGTATTAAATTAGAGGGGCAAAGGTTTAAAAGTAACATCAGGAAGAATTACTTTACTGAGAGAGTAGTGGACGCATGGAATAGCCTTCCTGCAGAAGTGGTAGCTGCAAATACAGTGAAGGAGTTTAAGCATGCATGGGATAGGCATAAGGCCATCCTTCATATAAGATAGGGCCTGGGGCTATTCATAGTATTCAGTATATTGGGCAGACTAGATGGGCCAAATGGTTCTTATCTGCCGACACATTCTATGTTTCTATGATATTGTATTTTAACAAATGATGGATGTTCTGTTCTGTATATGAAGCAGAGCTATGCTTGTACCTACAGCTGTCTGCTTACTATACATGTAGATAACTTTGTTTTGGCTGTGCCATCTGCTTAAATACTGGATCTAGGACAAGGCCGCTTGACTAGTACATGGTTAGTAAGAGGAGAAGGGGATGAAGGACAGGCCGCAGGTAACGAGTTGTAGGCGGGGGCTGTGTATAGACTTGAAAAGGACAGAATTAAGTTAGCCATCAGGCAGACATCTACAGTGAGAGACTATACACAGAACCATCGACTGCACCTCCACTTGACCAGGTAAATAGCTGTACCATAGGATATCCCTCTGCCATTGTCTAATAGGGTTTAGTGTATAGCTTATGGCCACAGTAAAGGGAAATCCAGTTAAGATTAACTTTTGATATGTCATAGATGCAGGTGAGAAGATCACACTGAAGTCTGTAATGTGGAACCACCACTGATTTCCAGAATGAAAGGTCTTTTATAGAGTGATCAAATTTCTGTGGTCCTCCTCAGAGATTTCAGTTAGTGGACATTTGACACAAGATTCTAAGCAAAGGTCCATCCAGGACTGAACTCTCGGAGTAGTACTCAAACGGTTTGGAGACCTTTTATTCTGGAAATCAGTGATGGTCTGAAGTCATGTATCTGTGATACATCAGGTCATTTTAACTCCTTTAGCTGGAGACTTGATAAGTTATAATGTCAAAAGATATAAGAATCTATTTCCTACACTTAAGGAACTTAAAGGTTCACTAACTTCTACAAGATTGCCTTGTGTGTTTCCCTCCCAGGGACACTTTTTACCCCAGAGGAGCAGCACTGATGCATTTCTTGATCATGTTCTTGTGTGTCGGGCTAGTGAAAGGTATGTTCGTACGGAGTGTTCATTTTATTTTGCTAATTATATATGTGTATACAGATAAAGCAGAGCTAAGTTGGTGATAAAATTGACTGTCCATAAGGCATTTTTTCTCAAAAATTGTGGCAGGCATATAAAGTCCTCTGCTGGGCCAGTCCATCTTTCTTGGAATGTTGTTAGACCTTTCCTTCTAGAGGTTCTGGTTGTTCACATCAATATGTTTCATCAGATCGTCTAGCAAATCGGTGAATCTTTAGAAGAGCAAGAGGCTAAATACAAAAGCATGGCACAATAATATTTGAAGAGTTAGTCCCTCATGCTCCTTGATAATATGTAATTGCTTTTGATGTCCCTTTAACTTAGTAAATTGTTATTGTGCTCAAAAGAAACAGTTAAGTAGCAAATTCATCACTGCTTTATCTGTACATAAATATGTTAACGTTTCCCTGTTGATCTTTGTAAATAATGTAAGTACTGGTAATTCTGCATCCCTGTCTCTTCCTGCAGTTCATGTAGATACAGATAGCACTGCATCCCTGTCTCTTCCTGTAAATCATATAGATACAGATAGTACTGCATCCCTGTCTCTTCCTGTAAATCATATAGATACAGATAGCACTGCATCCCTGTATCTTTCTGTAAATCATATAGATACAGATAGTACTGCATCCCTGTCTCTGCCTGTAAATCATATAGATACAGATAGTACTGCATCCCTGTATCTTTCTGTAAATCATGTAGATACATATAGTACTGCATCCCTGTCTCGTCCTGTAAATCATGTAAATACAGATAGTGCTGCATCCCTGTCTCTTTCTGTAAATCATATAGATACAGATAGCACTGCATCCCTGTATCTTTCTGTAAATCATGTAGATACAGATAGTACTGCATCCCTGTATCTTTCTGTAAATCATGTAGATACATATAGTACTGCATCCCTGTATCTTTCTGTAAATCATGTAGATACATATAGTACTGCATCCCTGTATCTTTCTGTAAATCATATAGATACAGATAGTACTGCATCCCTGTATCTTTCTGTAAATCATATAGATACAGATAGTACTGCATCCCTGTATCTTTCTGTAAATCATGTAGATACAGATAGTACTGCATCCCTGTATCTTCCTGTAAATCATGTAGATACAGATAGTACTGCATCCCTGTATCTTTCTGTAAATCATGTAGATACAGATAGTACTGCATCCCTGTCTCTGCCTGTAAATCATGGAGATACAGATAGTACTGCATCCCTGTCTCTGCCTGTAAATCATATAGATACAGATAGTACTGCATCCCTGTCTCTCCCTATAAATCATATAGATACAGATAGCACTGCATCCCTGTCTCTGCCTGTAAATCATATAGATACAGATAGTACTGCATCCCTGTCTCTGCCTGTAAATCATGTAGATAGAGATAGTACTGCATCCCTGTCTCTGCCTGTAAATCATGGAGATACAGATAGTACTGCATCCCTGTCTCTGCCTGTAAATCATATAGATACAGATAGTACTGCATCCCTGTCTCTGCCTGTAAATCATGTAGATAGAGATAGTACTGCATCCCTGTCTCTGCCTGTAAATCATGGAGATACAGATAGTACTGCATCCCTGTCTCTCCCTATAAATCATATAGATACAGATAGTACTGCATCCCTGTCTCGTCCTGTAAATCATATAGATACAGATAGTACTGCATCCCTGTCTCTGCCTGTAAATCATATAGATACAGATAGTACTGCATCCCTGTCTCTGCCTGTAAATCATATAGATACAGATAGTACTGCATCCCTGTCTCTGCCTGTAAATCATATAGATACAGATAGTACTGCATCCATGTCTCTCCCTATAAATCATATAGATACAGATAGTACTGCATTCCTGTATCTTTCTGTAAATCATGTAGATACAGATAGTGCTGCATCCCTGTCTCTGCCTGTAAATCATGTAGATAGAGATAGTTCTGAATCCCTGTCTCTGCCTGTAAATCATGTAGATAGAGATAGCACTGCATCCCTGTCTCTCCCTATAAATCATATAGATACAGATAGCACTGCATCCCTGTCTCTGCCTGTAAATCATATAGATACAGATAGTACTGCATCCCTGTCTCTCCCTATAAATCATATAGATACAGATAGTACTGCATCCCTGTCTCTGCCTGTAAATCATATAGATACAGATAGTACTGCATCTCTGTCTCTGCCTGTAAATCATGTAGATACAGATAGTACTGCATCCCTGTCTCTTCCTATAAATCATGGAGATAGAGATAGCACTGCATCCCTGTCTCTCCCTATAAATCATATAGATACAGATAGTACTGCATCCCTGTCCCTGCCTGTAAATCATATAGATACAGATAGTACTGCATCCCTGTCTCTCCCTATAAATCATATAGATACAGATAGTACTGCATCCCTGTCTCTGCCTGTAAATCATATAGATACAGATAGTACTGCATCTCTGTCTCTGCCTGTAAATCATGTAGATACAGATAGTACTGCATCCCTGTCTCTTCCTGTAAATCATGTAGATACAGATAGCACTGCATCCCTGTCTCTGCCTGTAAATCATATAGATACAGATAGTACTGCATCCCTGTTTCTCCCTATAAATCATATAGATACAGATAGTACTGCATCCATGTCTCTTCCTGTAAATCATGTAGATACAGATAGCACTGCATCCCTGTCTCTGCCTGTAAATCATATAGATACAGATAGTACTGCATCCCCGTCTCTGCCTATAAATCATATAGATACAGATAGTACTGCATCCCTGTCTCTGCCTGTAAATCATGTAGATACAGATAGCACTGCATCCCTGTCTCTGCCTGTAAATCATATAGATACAGATAGTACTGCATCCCTGTCTCTGCCTGTAAATCATATAGATACAGATAGTACTGCATCCATGTCTCTTCCTGTAAATCACATAGATACAGATAGTTCTGAATCCCTGTCTCTGCCTGTAAATCATATAGATACAGATAGCACTGCATCCCTGTCTCTGCCTGTAAATCATATAGATACAGATAGTACTGCATCCCTGTCTCTTCCTGTAAATCACATAGATACAGATAGTTCTGAATCCCTGTCTCTGCCTGTAAATCATGTAGATAGAGATAGTACTGCATCCCTGTCTCTTCCTGTAAATAATGGGGATACAGATAGTACTGCATCCCTGTCTCTGCCTGTAAATCATGTAGATACAGATAGTACTGCATCCCTATCTCTTCCTGTAAATAATGGGGATACAGATAGTACTGCATCCCTGTCTCTGCCTGTAAATCATGTAGATAGAGATAGTACTGCATCCCTGTCTCTGCCTGTAAATAATGGGGATACAGATAGTACTGCATCCCTGTCTCTTCCTGTAAATCATGTAGATAGAGATAGTACTGCATCCATGTCTCTCTCTGATACAGATAGTAGTCTTTCTGCTGCCTGAGGCGAAAACCCCAACCTCCAATGCCAATTTCTTAAGCCAACCCCTTCCCTCTAGCATTAATGTTAAATACATCCTTGGAAAACATTACATACAGAGCTACAATATACAGGGTAATACAGAGCCACATACTGTGCCCACTGTGCTTCCCAATACTATACTGCAGAAACAGATAATACCCCTTCTGCTGCCCCCTTCTTGCCCCTTGCTGGTGCTGCCTGAAGCAATCGCCTCACCTCACTTGTGGTGCACCCCTGACTGCACCATTTTCTCTCCTTGTAAATCATGTAGATATAGTACTGCCTCCCTGTCTCTCTCTGTAAATGGGTAAGGCACTTCCTGTCTCATTTTGTAAATAATTTAGGCATAGTACTGCCTCACTGATTCTCCTTGTAAATGATACAGACACAGATAGTACTGCTCCCCTGTCTCTTTCTGTAAATGATCTAAAAAGAGATGTTAATGCCATCCTTGTCTCTCCCTGTAAGTGCTGCAGGCACGGGTAGTGTTGCCACCACACCTCTTAAAGGGTTTCTGTCATCACGTTTTGACATTATAAGCTGTCTGACATTAGCTATGTGCTAACGTCAGAGCAGCTTGATAATGTCTTTTTTTATAAAAATCCGATTTATATTCAGGCTAAAAAACGTACTTTTATAATATGTAAATTAGCCTCTAGGAGCAGGGGGGGGGGGGCGTTGCCCTGCTCCTAGAAGCTCCGTGCGGCAACCTGCTGGCACGCCCCTTCTTACTTTGAGTGACAGTGCCGGGCAGCGATCCTCCGGCACTGTCTCCTTATGAAATCCCGCGCCTGCACGGCCGCTCTGTATTCGACGCAGGCGCGGTGAGCAGAGGACGCTGGTGCCTTATAATGTCAAAACGTGATGACAGAAACCCTTTAAATGAAGTAAGCACGTGTAGTACTGTCTCTTCCTCTAAATGATGCAGGCACAGATAGTACTGCCTCCCCATCTCTCCCAGTAAATGATGCAGGCACAGATAGTACTGTCTCCCCATCTCTCCCAGTAAATGATGCAGGCACAGATAGTACTGTCTCCCCATCTCTTCCTCTAAATGATGCAAGCACAAATAGTACTGTCTCTCCATCTCTCCCAGTAAATGATGCAGGCACAGATAGTACTGTCTCTCCATCTCTCCCAGTAAATGATGCAAACACAGATAGTAGTGCCACTCAATCTCTCCAAGTAAATAATGTAGGCAAAGATAGTACTGCCTCTCCATCTCTCCCAGTAAATAATGCAGGCACAGATAGTACAGCCTCTCCATCTCTCCCAGTAAATAATGCAGGCACAGATAGTACTGCCTCTCCATCTCTCCCTGTAAATGATGCAGGCACAGATAGTACTGCCTCTCCATCTCTCCCAGTAAATAATGCAGGCACAGATAGTACAGCCTCTCCATCTCTCCCAGTAAATAATGCAGGCACAGATAGTACTGCCTCTCCATCTCTCCCTGTAAATGATGCAGGCACAGATAGTACTGCCTCTCCATCTCTCCCTGTAAATGATGCAGGCACAGATAGTACAGCCTCTCCATCTCTCCCAGTAAATAATGCAGGCACAGATAGTACTGCCTCTCCATCTCTCCCTGTAAATGATGCAGGAACAGATAGTACTGCCTCTCCATCTCTCCCTGTAAATGATGCAGGCACAGATAGTACTGCCTCTCCATCTCTCCCTGTAAATAATGCAGACACAGATAGTACTGCCTCTCCATCTCTCCCAGTAAATGATGCAGGCACAGATAGTACTGCCTCCCCATCTCTCCCTGTAAATTATGCAGGCACAGATAGCACTGCCTCCCCATCTCTCCCTGTAAATGATGCAGGCACAGATAGTACTGCCTCTCCATCTCTCCCTGTAAATGATGCAAGCACAGATAGTACTGCGTCTCGATCTCTCCCTGTAAATGATGCAGGCACAGATAGTACTGCCTCTCCATCTCTCCCTGTAAATGATGCAAGCACAGATAGTACTGCGTCTCGATCTCTCCCTGTAAATGATGCAAGCACAGATAGTACTGCCTCTCCATCTCTCCCTGTAAATGATGCAGGCACAGACAGTACTGCCTCTCCATCTCTCCCTGTAAATGATGCAAGCACAGATAGTACTGCATCTCGATCTCTCCCTGTAAATCATGCAGGCATAGATAGCACTGCCTCTCCATCTCTCCCAGTAAATGATGTAGGTACAGATAGTACTGCCTCTCCATCTCTCCCTGTAAATGATGCAAGCACAGATAGTACTGCGTCTCGATCTCTCCCTGTAAATGATGCAAGCACAGATAGTACTGCGTCTCGATCTCTCCCTGTAAATGATGCAGGCACAGATAGTACTGCCTCTCCATCTCTCCCTGTAAATGATGCAGGCACAGACAGTACTGCCTCTCCATCTCTCCCTGTAAATGATGCAAGCACAGATAGTACTGCATCTCGATCTCTCCCTGTAAATGATGCAGGCAAAGATAGCACTGCCTCTCCATCTCTCCCAGTAAATGATGCAGGTACAGATAGTACTGCCTCTCCATCTCTCCCTGTAAATGATGCAAGCACAGATAGTACTGCCTCTCCATCTCTCCCTGTAAATGATGCAAGCACAGATAGTACTGCCTCTCCATCTCTCCCTGTAAATGATGCAGGTACAGATAGTACTGCCTCTCCATCTCTCCCTGTAAATGATGCATGCACAGACAGTACTGCCTCTCCATCTCTCCCTGTAAATGATGCAGGTACAGATAGTACTGCATCTCGATCTCTCCCTGTAAATGATGCAGGCATAGATAGCACTGCCTCTCCATCTCTCCCAGTATATAATGCAGGCACAGATAGTACTGCCTC
This sequence comes from Bufotes viridis, assembly GCA_033119425.1. Lineage (NCBI taxonomy): Eukaryota > Metazoa > Chordata > Amphibia > Anura > Bufonidae > Bufotes > Bufotes viridis. The sequence continues at coordinate 50,590,372 of CM065590.1, read as the reverse complement.
TCCATCTCTCTTAGTAAATGATGCAGGCACAGGTAGTACTGCCTTTCCATCTCTCCCAGTAAATGATGCAGGCACAGATAGTACTGCCTCCCCATGTCTCCCTGTAAATGATGCAGGCACAGATAGTACTGCCTTTCCATCTCTCCTAGTAAATGATGCAGGTACAGATAGTACTGCCTCTCCATCTCTCCCTGTAAATGATGCAGGCATAGATAGCACTGCCTTTCCATCTCTCCCAGTAAATGATGCAGGCACAGATAGTACTGCCTCTCCATCTCTCCCTGTAAATGATGCAGGCACAGATAGTACTGCCTCTCCATCTCTCCCTGTAAATAATGCAGACACAGATAGTACTGCCTCTCCATCTCTCCCAGTAAATGATGCAGGCACAGATAGCACTGCCTTTCCATCTCTCCCAGTAAATGATGCAGGCACAGATAGTACTGCCTCCCCATGTCTCCCAGTAAATGATGCAGGCACAGATAGTACTGCCTCCCCATGTCTCCCAGTAAATGATGCAGGCACAGATAGCACTGCCTCTCCATCTATCCCAGTAAATGATGCAGGCACAGACAGTACTGCCTTCCTACCTCTCACTTCTTAAAAGAATATACCATATATGTCTTAATAAACTGGGCTGGGGACATCCATGTAAGATAACTGACTAGATACACTATTAACACTAGCTCTTTTCCGTTTTAGGTCTTCCACCGTGGCTGAATCCTGAAGTTTCCAGAGCTTTCCTTTTAAAGCATCTCACACAAACTCCATCTCCAGCTCCTATTCCAGTCACCTGCCGCTATCCTAATGAGAAAACGGACACCATGATGAAAGAGCGTGAAGTAAGTGACGAGGGGCTGCGGGCTGCATCACATCTTCTGTGGCTGATTTGTGTCACAAGAATGTGATCATTTTTATTCTGCATTTGCTCTTTAGGTGGTGGATTGCCAAATATGCCATACTATTGAAAGTTAAAAAAAAAAAACACACATAAATAAATTCTCACCAGGATTCAGTCAGACAGTTCATATTAATAAGGAATAGGATGTAGAGCTAAATCTAATGAAACTATGCAGGTTCCGGCTCACATTAACTATTGCAGGTCTTCTATAGGGTGAAGAAACTTCTAGATTGGAACATCAGACCCACCACCACAATTTGCCAGACTAATAGGTCATTCTTTTTTTTATTTTTGTACTGTATGGGGACAGTGATTCTGACCCTTTTTGTAATATACATTAATTATTGAAATCGTACATTTCTATGAGAAAAATAGGTGTAAAGTGGCCCATTTTGAGCCTTAGCAACGCTCCTCTGTCTTCTGTCTCCCCAGTTATGTAAAGAGAAGACAGAGGAGCGTTGCTAAGGCTCAAAATGGGCCATTTTACAGCTATTTTTCTCATAGAAATGTACGATTTCAAAAATTAATGTATATCACAAAAATGGTCAGAATCACTGCCCCCACACGTTACAAAGTATGCTGTTGACACAATGCAGTATACTTTAAGTGGTTTCCTGAGTGGCTATCCAATACCATCAGAGTGACACCATATACATTATAAGAAGATTACTTCACATAAACAGTGTCAGGATAGTGCTGGCCCTTTTTATTCTACTGTAAATAGGTTCAAAACTATTTGCACCTAAAAGGGTTGTCTCATCATAGACAATGGGGGCATATCGCTAGGATATTCCCCCGTTGTCTTATAGGTGCGGGCCCCACCGCTGGGACCCGCACCTATATCGGGAACGGAGCCCCACAAGGTGGTGGCTGGAAGACTCCGGTCTGGCCCCCACCAAGCCGGCTCCCCATAAAAGTGAATAGGAGCGCACAGGCCACCGCTCCCATTCACTTCTATGGACTCAACGGAAATAGCCGGCCCCATAGAAAATAAATGGAGGGCGGCTGTGTATGCGCAGTGCGCTCTCCTTCACTTTCAGGGCTCCATTCTCTATTTAGGTGTGGGTCCCAGAGGTGGGACCCACAGCTATAAGGCAATGGGGGGCATACCGTAGTGACATGCCCCCATTGTCTATGATGAGACAACCCCTTTAAGTTTTTTCATCTTTTGTGGTTGGACCGCCATGTTTTCTGTTACACGGCTCCAAGTTCCCAGATCCTCTTCACGCAGCATACATGATAAAATTCTGGTTGCCTGCAGCCTACACTAGGGGGAGCTCACTGAATTTAGATTTATACACGTTTTATTGAACTAGCTCCCCCTAGTGGCTACTGCCAGATATTTTTTTTCAGGAATAAAAGCAAAGAAATTAGAAACCTATGGCTCTTGTGCATTGGATATAGGTAAGGCCTATCCGTATGCACAGTGACGAGCTCTCTGTTTTCCATCCCTCTAGTTCCCGTGTGCATCAGATAACCTTTTGGACTCAGTTGTTGTTCAGTTGCTGGTCCGTGGTCCAGACAAGCAGTGCGAACATGGCAGCATGTGCAGTGTGAATGTAGGAAGCAAGCTACAAGTTGAGGTCAGGTCGCCCATATGTTCTCTTTCATTTTTCTTTTATGTTTTGTTTCCTTGAAGGACAACTTCAACGATTGTGATGTAAAAGTCTCCTCAGTGCTCATGAAAAACAAGGTTTTTTTTTCCTTAGCACTGAGTGGCTTCCCATATTATCAAGCAAGTATGATTAGGATTCATGACACTTTCCTATGGTTATGCCGAATCTGCAGGGCAAGAAGTGTTGTCATGGGGGTGCAGAAGCCAATGTTCTGAAGCCATCAGTAACTTTTACATACCATTTAGGTGTAATCAAGATACTGCAAATATTGCAATCAGTAGCTATAGGCATGCCTCCCAACTGTCCATCTGTTGGAGCCAAGTCCCTCTGTCCCTCTTTGATCCTTAACCCTGGGTTCAGACCTGAGCGTTCTTGAAACGTGCGTTTTACGTGTGTTTTTGTCGCGCGTATTTCAGCGCGTTTTTGCAAATAGAAAACGCGCGTTCGTACGCGCGTTCTTGTGATTGACTACTGTGGTGTCAATCACAAAACGCGTGACAAACGCCCCAAAAAAAGCTCAAGTACTTGTTTATGCGTCGGGCGTTTGAACGCGCTGTAAAACGCTCAAGTGAGAACCAGGGCCATAGGAAAGCATTGGTTTTCATGTGTTGAGCGTTTTACAGCGCGTTTGAACGCGCTGTAAAACGCTCAGGTGTGAACTTAGGGTTAAGGTCCCTCTTTTTGACCTGGGAGATTGATGCATAAATTTGCATCAATAAATTTACTAAATTTCTCCTTACTAAACCGTATATTAGACTATAACGTCATGGTTTGGTGCAATATGGACCTTAAAATATCTATAATCTGATGATTTATTTGTTAATATTTAAATAGATATTAAAACGCAAAAACGTGCTGTCAAAAAAATAAAATAAAGGAACTTATACTCACCTAACCGGAGTCAGTAATTATGCTTTGGGTGGAGTTAGAGGCGTTGCCTAGTAAGAAAAAAATTGCCGCAATGGGCGCAGCACATGTTATCCGTCTTTGCGATTTTCTAAAGTTGGGAGGCATGGCTATGGGGGGTGCAGAGGTAACAGTCACTACCGGGCCCAGGAGCCTGAGGGGCCCCAAAGACCCCTTTGCCATATAAGAAGACACCAGTATTATAGAAACTGCATGCTGGTCAGGTTACATCACTGGGGGAGGAAAGGGGTCAAGAATTTGGCATGGGGGTGTCATTTCAATTTTTGCCTCAGGCAATGAGGAAAGGGGGGGGGGGGGGGGGGCCCAAGCTGGACTCTTGGACCAGGGCTTGTGAGCCATTAGATACGCCCCAGGTTGCAACCTCGGTATATCCAAGGTTTAATTATGTTTAATTAATCCTACTACATTGGTTATTTTCGGAAATCTCACAGAAATAAACGGAGAGTGCACCGCATATGTGCGGCCACCACTCCATTCACTTCCATGGGAAGTGTGCTGTGCTGTCCGCATCTTTTGCGGCCCCATTGAAATGAATGGGTCCACACCTTTCTAGCAGAATTGCAGAACGGATGAAAAATATGGTTGTGTGAATGAGCACTAAAGCTGTTCCCTGGTGGTATAACAGGATGCTGGTGGTTGAGGGGCCCTGAAATCAAGTGACGGGCTCTTTTTGAGCGAAATTACACACCCATGGGCTACATTCCCACGGATCCGCAAAACACGGACACCGACAATATGCCTTCCGCATTTTGCGGACCGCACATCGCCGGCACTCTCATAGAAAATTCCTTTTCTTGCCCGCAATTGCGGACAAGAATAGGACATGTTCTATATTTTTCGGGAACACGATTGCGGACCCGGAAGTGCAGATCCGCAATTGCGGACCTGGGCGGGACATCGTCTGTCCCCATAGGAATGAATGGGTCCGCAATTCCTTTCCGCAAGTGTGGAACAGAATTGCGGACGTGTGAATGGGGCCATATTCTGTAACACACCCATTTTTAATTTTGTCTGTACTTTTTATGATATGTTGAAATTCATTTCTCTGTAATTTCTTGCCCTAATATATTTCCTCCATTAATCTGAGCGATGGAAATCTCACAGGTGTCTCTCTCGGCTGCTCTGCCATCTCTTGGTCTGTCTTTGGCTCTGTGTTCTTTGTCCCCATCTTCAGATCCTTTCAATTATTCCCATACCTTGCTTGTTGTGAACGGCTGCCCAGCTGGGGGTGTGTCCTTAACAATGGACCCACCCCTGCCCTGCACCAAGGCCTTGCTGACAAAGACCTTCAGCTTCCAACTTGCCCCTTTCTACAACAACTCTATACAGTTCCTGCACTGCAGAGTCCAATTGTGCTACAAGGAAAAATCATGTAGCGGTCGAGCTGGGTCCAAGAGCATTCCAGAGGTAAGTGCTTTTCTTTCATGTGACCTTTATTTAAAGGGGGGTGTCTGATTTAGCAAATCTTTCTATGTTAATAAAGTGGATAAAAATCTAATTCAGGATCTCAATCCATTAGCTGAAGAGATTGGGGGTCATTTTTTATAACTCCCTATGCCAGTTTCCGGCTTAAAAAAGTCGCAGGGGCCCATTTTGCAACTTTTTAAATATGCCCCTAAATGTATGCGCATGCGCCACTTTTACACTGCCCTTGAGACTGGAGATTGGTGAGGGTGTGGCGGTACTATGAGCCCCGGCAAATTCACTAACATTTATGCTAGAAAGAAATCTTCTGCAGTCAAGGGCTAGAGTAGATCTCAATCTAGGCACAAGGACTGACTGAGGATGCGCCTATTTTAAGAGGCGCCACGAATTAAGGATGTCCGCTGACACCGAGGGGTTATGAAAGAAAACCCTGGTCTTTGATAAATGACCCCCATTGTATCTCTCTCGCTCTGGAGGACCTGACACATCTGGGTGTTCCATAGACTGCTCATTTATTTTAACTAGAACTGTGTACCGCTTCATTTCTCCTGTGGGGGCGCTGTAGGGATCTAAAACACTTGATGCTGGGCTTCCTGTAGATCAGGCATCCTCAAACTGCGGCCCTCCAGCTGTTGTAAAACTACAACTCCCAGCATGCCCTGCTGTATGTTGATACCTGTAGGTTGTTCGGGCATGCTGGGAGTTGTAGTTTTGCAACAGCTGGAGGGCCGCAGTTTGAGGGTGCCTGCTGTAGATTATAGCTGATTTATGGGGACCCACCAGCGAGACACCGGGTAATCAGCTTATTTTCAGTGACCCTTCTGACAAAAAGGGATTGTAAAAAGTGGAAAACCCCTTTAACAGGCCCCATGTATATATACCTGCAGTGGTGTCCACCTTCATCCCGATTTGCTTCTTGACATTGTCTACCCCTCTGTTAGAGAAGTGATGAGGGGTTATGTTGGAGAACACGTAAAGTGGAGACATAAATTGAGGAGGTTCTCCGGCCATTTCACCTAAGCAGCAGTTTGCACTAACCTGCAAAAGGAAGATCTTTTAGATAGTACTTACCCATCCTTCGCTCCATGATGCCGCAATTTCCGCAGCAATCGCAGGCTCTTCTGCCCGGTTCCTGACCATACATAGTAGTAAATGCAACTGAACAGGAAAAGAGGCGTCCACATCCAGTCCAGCTCGTAGCCCATGCGAGCACAGAGGAGATGGTGGCATCACAGAGCTAGGGACGGGTAAGTACTACCAGATCTTCCTTCTGCAGGTTAGTGCCCAGAACCCCTCTCTGCACTGCAGCTCACTATTCTTTCCTTCATTTTTTTCCCAAGTGCCCAAATCCTGAGGACCTCTGTACCCGCTTCAGTGCTGCACCCTTGCTCCTGAAGCCTGAGCTCCAACGTACAGTGACCCAACCTCTGCTGGTCACCATTTCTGCTCCAAGCCGTGCCCCCGTCCAGCACAGCGCAGGTCCGTGATCCTACATTATTATAAACCCCAGAAATGCTATGAACTGAATCCATTATTCTATTGTAGGTCATAAGAAGCTCCCTGCTCCTAAACATCAAGGTAAGAAAAGCTGACAAAACTGTACGGGACCTGGTCACAAAATGCGTGGGGCCTTGCCAATTTCCATAATAATAGGCATAGCTAGCTGTTTATGTCGGCGCGCCTTATTTAGTTGTAAAAACTGTCTAATATCTATTTCACAACTGGCGTACTTTTCTTCGTCAGTTTTGAGTTGCGCCACAATTTTCCTACTGTAATTGGAGACAGGCACCCAATTTCTGCTCACTTGCGCCTCATTTTCATGCGCATTCTAATTAGACCAGTCTTAGTGATTATGAACCTGTCTTACAAGAAAATGACCACTAGGGGTCAGACCTAAACCAAAGCAAGAAAAACCTGATTTATTAAACTGATAATAAATGAGGCGCAAATTAGAGACAAGTGTTGTTTTTTTTTTTTATTCCGAAAAAAGTGAGCTTATTAAATGTGCCCCAATGTGTGAATTGGTAAGGTGAGCCCCTCTCAGTGGTTGCTGCAGGGGGACAGAGTTTGATTAGTATATCTGGATTTTGGGCGATGTACAAGCGTTTGTCTTACAGAATCTCCAGTACACGGGGTAGGAATAGCTGGAGTGGTGGGCGTCACCCTCAGCTCCTTCTTCATTGGGGTGACATTGACAGCTGCACTGTGGTGTATTTACAGCAAGACAGGTGACTCCATGTTTTCTTGATGTACATGTCTGTCGGTTCATAGAGACGTGTAACTTCCATGTCTGACAATCTCGTCTCTTCCCCACAGCCCCTATCGCTCAAGTGACACAAACCTCGTGAGGACTTCATCACCAGGACAGTCATGTCTCCTCATCGTGTCTCTGATCTGACAATATCATGAAATAAGCATCTGAACGCAGTGGCTGGTTTTCTGTGTACCGCGCACTTTCTGTCGTAGCTACTGTATAAATAAGGCTACATTCACACGACCGTATGGCCGTCGTGCCCATGCTGTGGGTCCACAAAACACGGGCACAGGCTGTGTAAACTGTGTATTGCAGTGCGGACCCATTGACTTGAATGGGCCCACGATCCGCAGGAAACGGCAAATGACAACATGTCCTATCTCTTGCGGTGCGGAGGCACGAGCCTGGAAGCCCACGGAAGCGCTTCCATGTGTTTCCGATCCGTGCCTCTGCACCGCCAAAGATAGGACATGTTCTATCTTTCTCCCTAAGTTGCGGTTCACACACCCATTCAAGTCAATAGGTCTGCACCACAATGTGGAGATCACATAGCCGGTGCCCGCAGTTTGCATTCCGCGTTAGGGCCACCGGCTACACCACTGTCGTGCGAATGTACCTTAACAATAAAGCGTTTTCAGGTTCAGGGCAGCGATTGTCTGCACACCTTGTACGAGTGCTACGTCCACAGCAAGCAGCTGATCGACACGGGTGGCGAGGGTCAAACCCCAGTCAATCGGATACCGATGACCGATCCTGAGTATAGATGTACAGAAATCCGCAGCACTCCTCCAATGATGAAAAAATCCAGTCTTTTATTAAAGCGGCAGCAAAATTATAGCGACGTTTCGACCACCTCTGGTCTTTATCACTGCTTGATAAAGACCAGAGGTGGTCGAAAAGTCGCTGTAATTATGTTGCTGGTTTAATAAAAGACCGGATTATAGGCCATCAATATCCTCAACCCAGAAAACCTCTTTATAGTGTCCACTGATGAGCTGCAAAAATATCAATATTCTGTATCCCCTACGGCTTCAGCTCTGTTACAGTACCGGTGCGATCACTGACCGCAGCTTAGGGCCCTTCTACACATGCTGATGATTAGAAGGGACAGCTATAAACGCTCATTCCCGATACCTGGCCCATGGCAATGCTCGCTTCTGGGCTGATCTGATCAATGCTTACTGGTCAGGAGTACATCTCCCCGTGTAAACAGGGAACGTGCTGCCAACATACCATAAGAGTATCGGGGACAAACGATCGTAGTAACAATCATTCATCCCCCATACCCTTTCCATCAGCCTGTGTAAGAGGCCTTTTAAATGAGCGCCAATCACCTTGCCGATCGGAGGTCATTATGGCCCCATATCAGAACATATAAAAGGACCCTGAGCCGAGCTGAGGGTCCTCATTAGTACGTCTGTCCATAGTTTACCTTGCAGTTGTATTTATTACGCACACCACCTCCCCTCCTAAACACTGCTAGCAGTACTGTAAATGGGGGGCAGTCAGCTGATACAGTTTCCCATATGAGAGTTTCCCAGCAGAGTGCCCTTTTTTGTTGTGTCGCCCTAAAAGAAAAAAAATGTAAATAAAATTCCAGCTATCTTCAGCTGCCACAAGAGGGCGCTGACTGCATACATTGTTATACAGTTACAGTCCGCTGTATTCCTGAGGGGTGCACCATCCCCACCGTCACAGTGATATATAGCAGCCCATATAATGGGCTGTGCCTCTGCAACGCAAAAGACAGAACATGTCCTAACTCTTGCGGTTCGGAGGCACGAGCCTGGAAGCCCACGGAAGCGCTTCTATGTGTTTCCGATACCTGCCTCTGCACCGCAAGAGTTAGGACATGTTCTGTCTTTTGCCCTAAGTTCCTGCATAGGACCCTCTGTGTCCCTGTTCTCTGCTTCAGGGTAAGCTCCTGTGATTTCACACATTTTTCAGGTGAGGTTTTGTGATATCACAAGTGAGTACAAGTCAGGTAAACTGCTGTGTGACATCACTAGTTTTAGTTAGGGAAGCTGCAGTGACATCACTAGTGAGTTTTAGTTAGGGAAGCTGCAGTGACATCACAAGCAGCTGTTAGTGGGAGTTAAGCTGTTGTGACATCACAAGTAGGTTTCAGACAGGTAACCAACCGGCTGTGACATCACTAGTTGTAGCCAGGTGAGCTACATCCCAAGGAGTGTTTCAGTCTTGTAAGGCTGCTGTGACATCACAAGTGCGTTTTAGCCGTTATGAAACAATTACCAGTTCAGTCCATTAAGGGCAGCCCCTCATAGAACAGTCCTATCCTTGTCCGTAATGCGGACCATAATAGAACATGTTCTATTTTTTTTTTTTGCGGAACGGACATACGGAAACGGAGTGCACACGGAGTAATTTCCGTTTTTATTTGCGGGCCCGTTGAAATAAATGGGTCCGCATACGGTCAGCAAAACGGACCATGTGACCCAGTGACCTCACTGAAGGTCCTTCACCCCCCGCCCAGCTGAAGACAAAACAGGAGACCGGCAGCTACGCGATCAAATGGAGCAGGTGAGTTAGTTTTTTTTTATTATTTTTAACCCTCTATTTCCCTTTTTACTTTGCATTCTCTATTGAGAATGCTATTATTTTCCTTTATAACTATGTTATAAGGGAAAATAATAAAATATACAGAATACTGTACCCGAAACCGGACTTCGGGTCTGGGTACCAAACATTCCGATTTTTCGCACACGCGTGCAAAACGCATTAAAATGTTTTGCACTCGCGCGGAAAAATTGAACATTTTCCCGCAACGCACCTGCCTCTTATCCGGGCATTAAACATGACGGCCGTGTGAAAGAGGCCTTACTCTGTGTCTTTCCGTATGTCCGTTCTGCAAAAAAAATAGAACGTGTCCTATTATTGTCCGCTTTACGGACAAGGATAGGACTCTTCTATTAGAGGGCCAGCTGTTCCGTTCTTCAAAAAACGGAATGCACACGGACGTCATCCATATTTTTTGCAGACCGCAAAATACATACGGTCGCGTGCATGAGCCCTTAGTCAGGTAAGCTACTATAACATCAGCAGTTTCAGTTAGGTAAGCTCACGGCCAGACTTACCATATGTACCATCAACTTATCTGGAAATAGAGGAGCCCATGCGCTGTTTTGACCCATGGCCCATGCGCTGTTGGTGCCCAGCCATGTGTGACAGGGCTCTACATGTGCTGTCTCTCTCTCTACACGGAGCACAATTATGGAGGCTCTCCCCTAGAAACATAAAGCATTATGATGCCAAGCGGAGGGACCATACAGAGGCAGAAGTGGTGCCTATTTCTCCTCAGTAAACTGGTATAAAGTAGAACTGGCTTAGTTGCCCATAGCAACCAATCAGATTCCACCTTTCATTTTTGAGGGCTCCTTTGGAAAATAAAAAGGTGGAATCTGATTGGTTGCTAAGGGCAAATAAGCCAGTTCTACTTTACACCAGTTTGAGAAATGACCCCAATAGTGTGCATGTTCCCCTAATAAGCTCACAGTATGGCCCCTTTCACATGACCACTGTGCCCGTGTTGCGGACCGCAAACAACGGGTCCGCAAACCATGGACACCGGCCGTGTGAACTCCTTATTATAGTGTAGTCCCATTGACGTGAATGCGTCCGTGATCCACAAGATAAGGCACTCTAGCTGTGGTAAAACTACGACTCCCAGCATGCTCCATTTATTTCTATGGATTTCTATAAACAACCAAGCAAGTGCGCATCTTGGGAGTTGTAGTTTTACCTCAGCTGGAGTGTCGGAGGTTAGCCATGGCAGAGATAGGACATGTTCTGTCTTTTGCGTTTGCGGAAGGCACAGACCCAAAAACCCACGGAAGGGGTTCCAATCGGTGCCTCCGCTCCGCAAGAGATAAGACATGTTCTGTCCTTTGCTGTATCCTGCGGATTGTGGACCCATTCAAGTCAACGGATTCACACCACGAATACGGAGTTCACACAGCCGTTGCCTGCAGTTTTGCGGACCTGCAGAATGGGCATGGCGGCCATACGGTCGTGTGAATGGGGCCTATCACGGATGTAGACTTGGTCCAGCAGGTAATTGACTTCATCAAAGTGGAGTAGGACATAACTGGCCCACGTACATGAATCCCCACAGGCAGTATGGAGCAGCATAGAAGGACACAGACATCAATGTGAATGTATTTATTGAATAAGGTGAAGCTGGGGCCCCGGGAGGCACTACAATAATCCCCAGCGAGACTGGTTCCTCCAGCCACGTGGTTGATATTAACCAGGGTAACAGTGCAGGAGACGGATGCGGTGTGTGGCACTTTATAACACAACGGGTGGAGGTCGACGCAACCGCAGAGTTCATTCCATCAGTAATACAAAGCAGGACAAAAAACGTGCAAAGTGTTAGAATCACTGGCAACCATCTGCAGCAGATGACTCCGCTCCTACAACCCTTTATGTGGCTGCAGAACATCACTTCTCACCAGTAAAACATGCCTGCAGAGTGTCGCCCTAATACCACAGTCACTCTGGTGCCTGAAGAGGATCACTCTAGGTCACGATGCTGAAACTCCATGAACCTGCCGAGCATCATGCCAGTCTCTGCAGAACATCCTTCCGATCCCTCAGACTCCGGTACCGCTGTCCCCATGTACTGTAGGGTATCATGTTGAATCCTACAATCCCTCATGTATCCCATGTGTGTCCGCAGAACAGAAATCCAATTCCAACGTTTCCATGCACCTGGAGGGCATTAAGTCTGATCCCACAATCCCTCATGTTCTGGCGGAGCATTATTCCGCTACCTCATTCCTGCAGAGCATTCCTCCAATGCAGTCCCACTATTACCATGTATATTAAAACCTCTTTGGGGTGACCACCCAACATTGCAGTGAATTTTTATTTTATTTTTGTTTGTGTGGTCCCAATATACTTAGACGATAAGAGGATTCCAAGATCTGTCGCACAAAAATCTGGTTTAGTTGGAGGGTGGTCTTCTCAAGGAGGTGGTCATCTGAAGAGGTTGTCTCTACCTGCGGGAGCACCATGTGAATACTCACAATTTACCAATAGAGCATCACTCCGATTCCACATTGTCTCATGTTCCTGAAGAGTATCAGCATGTCTCATATCACTGCAGAGCATCACTCCGATTCCACATTGTCTCATGTTCCTGAAGAGCATCAGCATGTTTCATATCACTGCAGAGCATTACTCTGATTCCACATTGTCTCATGTTCCTGAAGAGCATCAGCATGTTTCATATCACTGCAGAGCATCACTCCGATTCCACACTGTCTCATGTTCCTGAAGAACATCAGCATGTTTCATATCACTGCAGAGCATCACTGATTCCACATGGTCTCATGTTCCTGAGGAACATCAGTCTCGTATCACTGCAGAGCATCACTCTGATTCCACATTGTCTCATGTTCCTGAAGGGCATCAGCATGTTTCATATCACTGCAGAGCATCACTGATTCCACATGGTCTCATGTTCCTGAGGAACATCAGTCTCGTATCACTGCAGAGCATCACTCTGATTCCACATTGTCTCATGTTCCTGAAGAGCATCAGCATGTTTCATATCCCTGCAGAGCATCACTCTGATTCCACATTGTCTCATGTTCCTGAAGAGCATCACTCAAATCTCACAACGCCTCCTGTTCCTCCAGAGCATGGGCATGTCTCATACCACTGCAGAGCATCACTCTAATGTAAATACGTCCACTAATCCTTACAGAACCTCACCACACACATACAGGTCAGATGCCCGCTTTCTGGAAACTGCCAGCCTTGTGTGCCTGCTTGCTGACGGCCTCCTATGCATTTGGCACTCGATAGAACGAGACATAAACATTTAGTACTATGTACATACTATACACATATAAAACAACAGGCGTGCAGGACGCTCCTTGCACGGGACATATCGCACGCTTCACAATAACGTCAGGTTACGGTCTGTTCGCCGGAGTGTCCGATACTGTACAAAATATAGGACAGATTTCCATAATCTGCTCCTCAAATATCATAGAAAAGATGCGATGCGGTGAGCCGTGGTGTGGAAACTTATTGCACTTCAACAATATATAGCGTATATCTATACTGTATAGACTTTATACATTTCAATACTTTCAAGGATCAAGGCCTCGGGCAACAGTTGTCGTGTAAATCGGACATCGGGCTTCCGTCATATAACCACAGGCTCCATATACACCCCCTAGGGAGCCACAAGATGCCCGAGCCGTTTCTGGACATGTATGAACGTCAAAATTTTACGTTATGTACTTAAAAATGTTGGTATCTTGTGCTAGTCCTGTATTGCACTTCAGAGCTGCATTCACAGTTCTGCTGGTTGTCATTGGAAACCGCATGCTTGTTATCAGACACGCCCCTATAATGCAGAAGGACAGTTACCCCTTTCTCAGTGCCTGGGATAGATGACACCTGCCAGCATGGAAATCACAGAGACAAGCAGGGGTTGCGGGGGAACGTGAACTCTGCAGAGCTGTGATTACAGCTCAGAACTGTAATACAGGCTGGAATTCAGAATCTGTACTTTTTATGTAGAAAATGGTAAGATGGCGTTCATGGCGCGAGATACTCACAGGGCATTAGTGAGCTGAATAGGGTACTGATATGTGTGAGCCGTTTTGGCTCATAGAAAAACGGATCCGTCCCTGGAAAATTTTAGGATACCACATTCAGCCTCAGGCCTCTTGCACACGACAGTATTTTGCGGACCGTATACTGGCCGTTTTTTCAGTTCAGTATACTGACAGTGTACTGAACCATTCACTTGAATGGGACCGCAAAAAATACTGAAGTGTCTCCATATGCCTTCCGTTTCCGTTCCGTTTAAATATAGAACATGTCCTATTCTTGTCCGCAAATCACGTTCAGTGGCTCCATTCAAGTCAATGGGTCTGCAAAAAAACCGGAAAGCATACGGAAGTGCATCCGTATGTCTTCCGTATCCGTTCAGTTTTTTGCGGAACCATCTATTGAAAATCTTAAGACCAGCCCAATTTTTTCTATGTTATTACTGTATACTGTATATGCCATACGGAAAAACGGAACCGAAACGGAAACACAACGGAAGCAAAAAAACGGAAAAACGGATCCAAAAAAAACGGACCGCAAAACACTGAAAAAGCCATACGGTCGTGTGCAAGAGGCCTCAAGGTACGTCCGCACAAAACGTCAGTGTCATGTGGATGGCCCCCTCAATGAATCTCAATGAATGCTGCTGTACGTATCCTATACAAGCGCACATGTATCCCCTGCTGGTTCAGTGTCTGCACTGGTTATTTGTACAATAATATGATGCAGCAGAGCACTGGAAGCTCAGTTTAATTACAAAGGGATGCGTCTGTCAGCAGGGTTGTTGACAGTTTCCAAAAGCAACCAGCAGAACTATGAATACAGCTCTGGAGTGTAACACAAGATATAACTCGGGAGCATGAGCACAAGATAATTAATACAATTCATTTACAAAGGAACTTCTCTGTATTTATACGATTACTTCAGGCGTCTGAAACAACATGACCATAGACATTAAGGGGTGTTCTGGTTGTTTGAAGTACCGCGCTCGGCTATCTCTGGAATTCCCATAGAAATGAATGGTGTGAACATGCGCGTGTGCGACCGGCCGCTCTGTTTATTTCAGGGGGTACGGAGACCCCACCGATCTAATACTTATCCCCTATCCCAGTGAGGGGCAAACTGTGGCTCTCCAGCTGTTGCAAAACTACAACTCCCACCATGCCCTGCAGTAGGCTGATAGCTGTAGACAGTCTTTGCATGCTGGGAGTTGTAGTTCTGCAACAGCTGTAGAGCCGCACTTTGCCCATCACTGCCCTATCCTTTGAATAATAAGGCTAACTTCAAACAACCGGAATACCCCTTTAAAGAGGACGTGTCCCGTCTGTTTTAGTAAATACTAGCATTTCCCATGTAATAACCTTTCTGCTGCGCCTATTCTTATGGCTCTATGTTTTGCCATTCCTCTATTATTCCTGCTAGACGTTATGAATGAATTGCCAAATGTCTGCAATGATGGAGGTGACCAGTTGGGGCCGTGCCCCTGCACAGTCTGGCCCTATACAATGAATGCTACCAGTTCAGCCCATGCAGGGACACACCCCCAACTGGTAATACCCACCTGGACTTTTATGGCAAAACTTCTGTAAATTTATTCATTTACTTCTAGAAGGAACAACAGAGGAATAGCACAACATAGTCATAAGAATAGATGCACCAGAATGGTTATTACACGTGGGATGCAAGCGGTGGCTAACACTGACATGACAGGAGAGGGGACGGGTCCTCTTTAAAAATAATATATATTATAGACTCTTCCACTCTTGAGGATAAGAAGAAAAACATCTGCCGCGTGATCGTCTTGTTCACACGAAGCATTTACGAAAGACAAAACAGTCATATACATAGGTATGTACAGGTGGTGTGGGGGGTCTGTAATACTGCAGGATGCGGGTGGAGGAAGGGCCATACGGCTTACTTAGAGTTTGGTAAACTCTTACAGGCACCAGATTTCTTATGCCAGCTGCCATTTTGTCTTGGCCTATATACCCTGTATATAGAGGAAGCCATTTGCTAAATTTTCCCGCAAAACATTACAAAAATGGAAAGTATCTTAAACTTTTAGTCACCCCTTGGTCAAATTCCGTTTAGTTAACCATTAATACAGTGCCATGAGAACCAGTTTACAGCAGGGGTGTAGCTATAGTGGAAGGGGCTGCTACGGGGCCCCGAACTCAGGAGGAGCCCGCCCGCGAGGAGGGCTGAAAGATTTTACTCAACTGGTTTGAGAAAGTGATCTTCACTAGCCACAGGAGTGAGGGTCCCATGGGAGGAGGGGGCCAGTTCAAAAAGTTGCAATGGGGCCCAGTCAGTTCTAGTTACAGCTCAGGAACCCCGAGTTCTAGAGCCATGTTGGAAGATGACAGTGCTACAATGGTTGTGGTAGTGTCTGGATAGGACGGGACCAGCTCTGCTCATTCTCAGGGATGTCAGGCTGTCATAGCTGTGGCTCCATGTTGGTCCCTCAAAGAAAAGGAGATTCTGAGGTACCAACTGAGGTCCAATCTGGTTTGTAACGCTATATTTATTAGCGTAACGGAAGTGTTCCCATAACTTATGGAGGTATATTCTGCGGAAGAACCGCGCCTGGTCGAGGCAGCCATGTTGTGGACTTCCATTCATGACGAAGCAACATGGAAAAGGACTAGAGATACGGATATAAAGCCATTTTGAACGTAACCAAACTCCATTTGCATCCATCGGTCGCCTATTAAAGGGGTTCTCCTGCTTATTATAAATAAAGCTGATGGAGAGGGACACCCAGGATGCTCCTGGGCTATGTGGACCACACTGGTTACATAGACAGGGCCCATGGGTGCGACATGCCTACCACTCAATGAGTGCACAATGGATATTACACTACAGATCACTTGAAGAACCCCAAAACTAGTGAATGTCATGTCATGTACAGGCTGACCACCTATGCAGCCCACATAATGGCTGCCCACTGTCTCCAGGGAATGCCTTTAGGAATACTGTATGAAGGTGTTAGGAATACTGATCCAGTCCTATAGAATCTACCAGAAATGACATATACAAAAACTGGAAATGGGCTGCAAACTAGTTTTCCAGGTATGGGACACTTATTGCCCGCTATTATTTTAGTGCAATTAGGGGGTTAAGTACGAGACGGTAAATTGCCCCATTTCCTCTTGACTCCATACTGGCGTGACTGTTAGGCAGGGGTAACGCTTGTAGATGTAGTGTCCACCTTTAGATTAGTATTTTAACCTACATTGATAGGAGTAGTTTATGAGAACTGCTTCATTGTACCCCATGTGCGTTCCCACCAGAGTCTCGTTCCACCCACTGGCCATAAACATAAGCCGTGTGGTTCCTCCTCGCCCCCCCCCAAGGTTCCTCTTTGGGGTAGGAGCAGTTCAAGCACCCATTACGTACCATAAGAGTGATCATTCTGAAAGGAAACTGAAGCGGTTAGGTAGTCTCATCCCAAAAGGTACGAAGGATTGTTTAGTGCTCCTCTGCTTCAGCCCCCTCGTTCCCCTGTGCTATTCCTCCTCTGCAGCCTCAGGGGGGGTATCAGATGTTGCGCCGTTGGTTTCCACTCCCTCTTCGCTGTCAGAGCTGGCAGAACTTGTGAGAGGCCTCAAGAAGCAAGCCTTGTGCGGGGAGTGGGGGTACAGGGCATCCTGCAAGGCTCCGAGGGGCCGGGAGAGAAGCTCTTCATCTGAAGACGGCAGGGAGTCTTCATCTTCTTGCCCTGAGCGGGAGGAGAGGTTCAGTCCATCAAAGGAGATGGGATCGGAGTAAGGTTTATGACCTCGAAGGATGAGGATCTTTGGAGAGGAAAAAAGTTTACATATAAAGCAGAATAGAAATGACAACACCCATCATTCTGTATCATTTCAGCTGTAAACGGCATAACGCAACATCATATAAATACTGATGAGTAACTTTGCAAATCGTTCCTTCATCACGCACTTATTTTGAGTTACATTTTTAATTTCAAGTCACAGTCAAAGCTGCATTCAAATTTGACCAAGCAGCAGTGCCGATAACCTAAGATTCCTTGCCCCGTGTCATACTGTTATGTTCTGAGTAGAGATGGCCCGAACTATCCGCCGGCGAACAGTTCCTGGCGAACATAGCTTGTTTGCGTTCGCCCCTATACTTTATCATTGAGTAAACTTTGACCCTGTACCTCACAGTCAGCAGACACATTCCAGCCAATCAGCATACCCTCCCTCCCAGACCCTCCCACCTCCTATCTAAACGCAAGGACAGCATCCATCTTAGATTCATTCTGAAGCTGCAGTGTTAGTAGTTGTAAATCGCAATGCGATTAATATAACCTGTATTATTCGCATTGCGATTACAACTTAGATCTGAGTTCCTAATGGTTGTTGTATTGCTAGAAGATACGTTCTATACGCTGCTATGGTCGGCGTTGCTACGGGGAGGAGCGGTTCTCCACGTGGACAAAAATGAAAGTAAATCCCGGCAATCACTCAGATATGCTTAATCTTCTTTCTTTTTTTCATATATGCAAATAGATAACGCGTTTCGGCACAATGCCTTTTTCAACAGGTGAAAAAGGCAGTGTGCCGAAACGCGTTATCTATTTGCATATATGAAATAAAGAAAGAAGATTAAGCATATCTGAGCGATTGCCGGGATTTACTTTCCTACTGTTATGTTCTGCCAATGCGTGACACCAGGGAAGGGAATCCATGATCACGGCAGTACCTCCATATTGATTACATTAAAGGGGCATTCCCATCACTTTATGATCAGTTGGGGTCCAACCTTTGGGACCCCCACTGATTCTGAGAAGGAAGAGGAAGGAGCACCTGATTTAGCACCGTGTCCTCTCCACTGTGGCCCTAAACCAGCATTGTACCCCCTTCCTACACTGGATTGGTGGGGGACCACACGTCAGACCTCTACCAATCATAAAGTGATGGCATAACCTAGTGATACGGCATCACTGAACGTCCCTTTAAAACAGTGTTTCCCAACCAGTGTGCCTCCAGTTGTTGCAAAACTACAACTCCCAGCATGCCCGCACAGCAAAAGGCTGTCCGAGCATGCTGGGAGTTGTAGTTTTGCAACAGCTGGAGGCACACTGGTTGGGAAACACTGCTTTAAAAGACAGTTTGGTGGAGGAGGAAGCACTGATGTAATTGTCCGGTCTGCTCGGTTATGTTGGCATTCCCAATTGTTTATTGGGGGTGCACCTAGCCTTTCTGGTGCCAGAGGCGGACATTGAAACAACGCCCTCTCCCCCTCCAGCCCAAGGCATACTGTGATACACATGAATATAGAGAGAGGAGCACATCCACAATGGAAGCACAATTTTCTTACGGCCCTGTCACTGCCTCCTCTCGGTCTCGCCGCCTCACCTGGCCTCATTGGAGGTGCACCCCAGAGAAATGAGTTCATCCAGCCTGAGGTGCACCCAATAAGTCAGGAAAATGTCGAATGTGGCTTTGACTGTGACTAGTGTACAAGAGATCAGGACAAAGTTAGTTATATGGTACAATAGTTTCCAGCCAAACACCTACCTCCTGCCTCAGTTCTTCAATCTGATCCTTCAGTTCCCGGATGTACTGGCAAGAATCCGAATCATTCAGTTTCCCTTTGATCACCCCCTCTTCTTTCTATAGACGCAAGTAAGAGAAACGAAGCAAAGCTCAGGGAGAAACGACAGCTGGTGGAAAGGCGCAGAAGTCTCGGGAGTCCACACAAGTATCCTACCTGGATCTCCAACTCTGCTATTCTCTGACGCATTTCAGCAACAGCCGCCATACTGTCTGCTTCCCTCAGCCGCACCGCCATCACCTCTTCTTTATTCTAGGATATATCGTGGTTAGTAGAGAAAAACGACAGTACTATAGAAGCCAGACTAAAGGATCTTGACAGAGATGATGGTAGTCTTGATCAATCAGGGTCACTGGACACTCACCTTGCACTCAGATACTGCATGTCTCCGCTTATCCTCGCTCATCTGTGACTGCAGGGCCTTGTACTGTGCGGTCTCGTTCTGCAGTTTGTCTCGCAGTTCCTTGCACTCTTTCTCCAGACGGGAGAGCTGTTTCTCGTGCATTACTTCCTGGAACGTACGAAGAGCTTCAATGTACTGGATTCTCCCAAAAGCGGAACATAGGTACGTTACATCTGTAGCTATATGAATACATTTTCCACGGAGGTGTCCCTACTATTTGTATAACGGTTTCCTCTCATACTAAAGCAGGCAGCAACATATCTGGCTTAAACATGTCGATGCTTTACGTCGATGACCTATGGTCTGTAATATCGGGTCAGTGGGCCCGCCGCCGATCAGCTGTTTGAGAAGGCAGCGGCGCTTGGAGTAGCGCTGCCACCTTCTCCTTGCTCACCAAGCACAATGTCGTGCATTGTATAGCGGCAGTGTTTGGTATCGCATCTCGGGGCTGAGCTGCGCCCAGGCGATCTGACCGATGAATGTGATGTCACATGGACTAGGCAAAGCTGCAAGAAGGCTGAGGTGCTGCTGTGAACGCCCGCGCCTCCTCAAACAAACGATCGGAAAACCTTACAAGCAGCAGTGTCCTTGTCTGTGAAGCCCTTTTGATGCAAATCAATGATGACTACACGTTTTCTTGGAGGTAACCAAGGTTAACAGAAGAAGATAATGATTTCCAGCTCCCTGACTTTTAAAGCAATAGCATTCTGGTATTCTAATTCAATCGGCATGACAGTGATATGCGCTGCCTTGACCTCATTAACACTTCCTCCTGAGCTAACTAGAGGATCACTGAAATGATTTTGTGTCAGGGCTGAAATGAAGGAGGCTTTGGCACCAGGAGCAACCCTATTACACCAGACATACTGTCTGGTAGGGCTCCTCATGCTGATTAAAACAATACCTTTCTTTTGTCTGTATGATAAATAGTTGCAGAGATATCTGTGTGTTTATTCATATGCAAATGAGCAATTGGAGCACCAGGAGGCGGAGATGAATCCTTGGAGCACTGATTTGTAACGCCCCCTGTGCTCTGCACACTCCCCCTACCCTTGATTGACAGGGATAGACATGCTGAGGGCAGAGCTTCAGATATTTAGATATTTTTTCTTCTTTCACATAATAAAAGTATTTATCCTTTGAAAATAATGTTTTTAGGTTTAAAAAGCTAATAAATATTGTTGGTTTCTCTATTGTGCCTGTGAATAAACCAGCGTTATGGATTTCGTTATTGTTTTCCATTATAACATGGTTATAACTGAAAGTAACGGAATTGTAAGACGGAATTCAAAACGGAGACCTTTAGAGGCATTCCGTTTTGATCCGTCATAATGGACGTCTATGGGCAAACAGAACACATCCGTCTGGTTTCCGTTATCCAGGACGGAAAAGAAAGTCCATGCCTCTAAAGGTTTTCGTTTTGAATTCCGTCTTACGTATTCCGTTATTTTCAGTTATAACTATAACGGAATTCGTAACGCTGATGTGAACCCGCCCTCATAGATTTTGGGTTTGTAAGCAAAAAAAAATATATATATATTATTTGTGCCTGTGAATAAAGTAGTAATATGTAGATTTGCTTTGTGTATAGTGAAGCTATAGTACATAGTGAATATGATATGTAGACGATAGGACACAGCTCTGCCCTCAGCATGTCTAGCCCTGTCAATCAAGGGTAGGGGGAGTGTGCAGAGCACAGGGGGCGTTACAAAGCAGTGCTCCAAGGATTCGACCCCACCTCCTGGTGCTCAAACTTCTCATTTAACTATGAATAAAAACGCTGATATCTCTGCAGCTTAGTATACAGACAAAAGAAAGGTAAACTTTTACTCAGCATGATGAGCCCTACCAGGCAGTATACCTGTTTGAATAGGGTTGACCATGCTGGCAAAGCCTCTTGGATTGGAAAGAGGTTTTTGTGATTAAAGGGGTTGTCTCATCTGGCCGTTATTAAGGCGAGATGAGACACAATGTGAGAGCTACAGAAACAACGTGGCACAGCAAGCTACGGTATACTGCTTCCCTCAGGAACAGCATAGCTTGTTGTGCTACACTGTTTCTGTAGCTCTCATGCACAGCAGGAGCGCCCCGGCTGTTTCCCGGGCGGGAGGTAGTCGGGACTGTGTCTCATCTCGTCTTAGTAACGGTGAGATGAGACAACCCCTTTAAGTTAGTTTTCATGGCCATAAATTATTTTGCAATTAATTCCATTTCATCTGATCAATCCTCCTAAAAGATTTAGAGTTAATGCAAATTGCCACCATAAAAACGGAAGCAGCTAACTTTGTGAAAACCAAAATTTGTGCCTGGCATACAGCTGAAAAGGACAATGGAGCTGCTATCGGTCATCTGTTCTCAACCAATCAGCATGGCTCAAAACATTCCTAACTGGTTGAGAGCAGATGACAGACAACAGATCACAAGTCTCCTCCCAAATGTCCTTTTCAGCTAAATGCCAGTTACAGCCCCTCTATTCTGTGGGAGTGAACTAGTTTAACCTTCTTATAGACGCCTTTGTGTGAATACGCCTGAGTGCCATGACAAGGCAGCGTGATCAGTCCCGCACACATAAATATACGTATACCACCAGTTTAACATAGGAAGATGGAGATCCTGCCTGATCAGTGTGACCCTGGTTTATATATACGGCCTGACGGATACAACTGGAAGTCCATGGGGGAGATTTATCAAGGGTGACATTCCTAACGCGGGTCCAGGTCTGCTGAGAGGTGGAGTGAGACGCAATCCAGAATCTGAGATCTACGCCAGCTAGGAGCTTTCTGTGGGATTTACAGAAAACTCATACTGTCAGGCCGTGCAGACCCCTCACCGCCTGTTTTGTACAAAAGTGGTGAGCACGGAGTAAATTGGCAAAAAGTTGGAATTTTTGAGCAAAAGGGGGCTTGTGTGAAAATTCAGGCTTTTTTTGGGCGCCATTCTTAATAAATCTCCCCCTCTATGCGTCTAGAATATACCCCTCAATATACAACACAAAAAGGCAATCACATATGGAAAGTAGACCTGACTTTCCAGTATAAGAACCCTCTGCCGGAGTTCACGCGTTTCGCTCTGAGCCATGACTTCTCGTAACCGACAAGACATGACCTCATCCTGTAGGTTCCCAGTTGCACTTTTACGAGGCGAGTCTTTCCAAATACCTCCACCCCGAGTAGACATGGACTACATAATGAAAGATAGGATGGATTGTTACTACACATGCCGAAGAGACTGTAGAAGTAACAGGAGAGCAGATGTACCTGTTCTTACCTGCCAGCGGTCACTCAGCTCTGTCACTTGCTTCTGTCCTTCCTGCATGACCTGCAGAGCATGGGCCTCTCTCTTCCTCAGAGACTGAAGCTCTTCCTGGAGGAGGGCAACGTTGGTTTCGTCTGGGAGAGAACTGTTTCTCTAAGAAGAACAAGAGACCTCGTCATTAACCCCTTTCTGCCTGCCCAATTAAACCAATGGTACAGTCCTTGCCATTTTATGTGCAATGTTTGAAAGCATTGCTCCTGTGCACACCGCCATCAACACAGTACCTCAGCAAACTAAAGTCACACTTTCCTTTCACCTTCGCCCGCTGGAG
The DNA here is from genome assembly GCA_033119425.1 of Bufotes viridis. NCBI lineage: Eukaryota > Metazoa > Chordata > Amphibia > Anura > Bufonidae > Bufotes > Bufotes viridis. The sequence goes on along the minus strand of CM065590.1, from coordinate 50,567,107 downwards.
TTATAGGTCGACATACAGTAGTAGAGTAGCAATTTGTTGGGTCAATGGAGCCCAGTGGAGGCAGACCAGGCAGTCGCTATGGGGCCCATGAGGTTGGGGGGGCCTGGGGGACTGATATGCCTGAAACCCATGAGACATTAGAACAGAGTAGGAGATTGCTATGACATCACCGTGACCACGATGTTAGGGACATCATCATGTCAAAACCGGGTGCAGGAGGGTGATGTCAACCCTTGCGCCGGAATGTGGGAGAGCAAGAGGAATGCAGATGGAAGCAGAGAGCGGAACACAGGTAAGTATAGATTGATTATTTTTTTTAATGTATGTATGCTGGACATACTGGGGGGTGATAATGGAGGGCACTATATTTACTACACAGAGGGCCGTTCTATATCCTACACAGGAGGCATAATATATGTATATATATATATAAATCCGGAGATAGGCAGCAGCACGTCCAAAGGGCTTGGCGGGTGCAAAATCCTCAGGAGGACGGACAATCCTCCACACATATATAGATCCCAGAGAAGAGGCAGCACTCCTGAGTTAAATGGTGATGACCCAATTTATTCCAGGCAGCGTTTCAGCCTACTCCGTGAGGCCTCATGGAGTAGGCTGAAACGTTGCCTTGGAATAAATTGGGTCATCACCATTTAACTCAGGAGTGCTGCCTCTTCTCTGGGATCTATATATATATAGAGGGGTATTCTATATACTACTGAGGGGGCCATTCTATATCCTACACAGGGAGCATTATATATAATACAGAGGGATCATTCTACAGAGGTGGGCACTGTATATAATACAGAGGGGGGGATTGTATATACTATAAGGGGTATTCTATATACTACAGGGGGCTATTGTATATTCTACACAGGGAGCATTCTACAGAGGTGGGCACTGTATATAATACAGAGGGGGGCATTGTATATACTATAGGGGGTAGTCTATATACTACAGGGGGCTATTGTATATTCTACACAGGGAGCATTCTACATAGGTGGGCACTGTATATAATACAGAGAGTGAATTGTATATACTATAGGGGATATTCTTTATACTACTGAAGGGGCCACTGTATATACTACAGAGGGGCATTCTATATAATACAGATGGAGCATTTTATAGAGGTGGGCACTGTATATAATACAGAGGGGGAATTGTATATACTATAGGGGATATTCTATATACTACTGAAGGGGCCACTGTATATACTACAGAGGGGCATTCTATATAATACAGATGGAGCATTTTATAGAGGTGGGCACTGTATATAATACAGAGGGGGAATTGTATATACTATAGGGGATATTCTATATACTACTGAAGGGGCCACTGTATATACTACAGAGGGGCATTCTATATCCTACACAGAGAGCATTCTATATAATACAGAGGGAGCATTCTACAGAGGTGGGCACTGTATATAATACAGAGGGGGAATTGTACATACTATAGGGGGTATTCTATATATTATAGAGGTGGCCATTGTATATACTACTGAGGGGGCCATTCTATATCCTACACAGGGAGCATTATATATAATACAGAGTTAGCATTCTACAGAGGTGGGCACTGTATATAATACAGAGGGGGGCATTGTATATACTATAGGGGATATTCTATATACTACTAAAGGGGCCACTGTATATACTACAGAGGGGCATTCTATATAATACAGAGGGAGCATTCTACAGAGGTGGGCACTGTATATAATACAGAGGGGGAATTGTACATACTATAGGGGGTATTCTATATATTATAGAGGTGGCCTTTGTATATACTACTGAGGGGGGCCATTGAATATACTATAGGGAAGACTATATATATACACTAGAGGGAGAGGGCCATTATATATACTATCAATACAGAGGGGGCATTATACTACGGGGCGCAGACACAGACGGCTTATACATCATAGCACTGGGGGTGCATTATATGTAGTGGCATTACAGGGGGCATTATAATACAGGAGGCACTGGGGCGGGGCTTTATAAATACTGGGGATACTACAGGGGGCACTATAATACAGGAGGCACTGCGGCGGGGCTTTATAAATACTGGGGATACTACAGGGGGCATTATAACTTCTGGGGACACTATAAGGAGCTTTATTACTACTAGGGGCCTTATGGGGACTTTATTAGTATTGGGGGTACATGGTCTTGTCCTAATGGAGAAGATGAGTAAAGAGAACATCTACATTAGAGGACACATCACTAGATGTAAGAGGTATGTAGGGCTGTATTCTACTGTATGTGTTACAGCGCTGTATCTAATCAATTATATTTGGGCAGGTGTGGGAGGCCCAGGACGGAGTTTTGCTATGGGGACGCATGATTTCTATGTATGTCCCTGATGGAGCCCTGTGGATACTTTAGATGTATTCTACCAAACGCAGGACTAATAATATGAACATAGTGTTATGGGCAGTGAGTGTGGACCCACTTTCTTAACCAACAGATTTGGTTCAGGGGTAATCTTAAGGGCATTATCCTGGCAGTCCTCTGGTTTTCACCCTTTAACCCCTATACAGGTATCTGGACTTCGCTGCAGGAGAGCCACAGGGCTGCTACCTCCTGCAATAGTCTTTGTGTGGTTAACAGCTGACCTACAGGTGTCAGAGAGCCCGGCGCAGGGAACCGAAGGGGGTCAGGCAGAATCGGGACAGTCAGGGACAGGCTAAGATTAGGGCTGGAGGAGTATGTGCATCACAGGAATGAGTCTGAGGTCAGGCAGGCAGCGTAAACTCAAACAGCGTTACCGGCAAAGGTCAGGTCAGGCTGAGTGTGCTGGTACTTCAAGAGCCAGAGGGGGCGTCCACCCTATGGGAGGAGAAGGCCAGCCTGATCCTTCTTTCCCCAGATATCGGCTGTTGGGATGGAGTTGGGAGGCCACCATACTCATCAGCTGTTCGGCCAACATTACTTACATCTACTCTGTATGGCCAGCTGAACACTCACCTTTTCTAGTTCAACTACTTTTTCTTGCATTTCCTTTAAGGCTCCCAATGTCTCGGCTTCTCTAAGCCGTGATTGTTCTAGTTCGGACTCAAGGTGGCTGACCAGCTCTTCCGTGACACGTGGGTCATTCTGCAAGGAAAGAAAAGAACATTTGCTTATCATTTGACTACAGACAGATCTGGCTCCTGGAATCTATAGGTGGCCATACATTTCTCCTGCAATGGCCACTACACCAGGCATGTAGTACTGAATGCAGTAAATGAATGGCCAGCCATGTAGTAGAAGGATGGGCCAGGTCCAACAGAGTGGAAGCCACTCTCCCTTATACTTATGCACCAATCCCATCTGGAACTTTTTAGACTTGCCCAAATCAGGTTCTTATAGGGTTCCTTTGGATCAGGTCAAGAAAATATTTTAAAGTAGAAATGGCCAAGAAGGCCACCTCAAAAATGCCAGGCAACAAATATCAGCCAATATACAGTGCTGGGCAAGAATAATAGAAGGCTTTAGGGTCCATTCACACGTCCGTTGTTTTTCTATAATCCGAAAATAGGACCGTTTTTTTGCGGAGCCTATTTTCCAAGAATTCTTTCCGTTTGTCATCCGTTTTTTGCAGATCCACAAAAACGGATAGAAGAATAAAATTGCATTGCACAACGGACCGCAATTTTCGGATTAGAATAGGACATGTTTTATTTTTTTACGGACACTATGTACTGAGAAAATTATGCGGACAGCACTCTTTGTGCTGTCCGCATATTTTATAGACCCATTAAAAATCAATGGGTCCGAGTTCTGTCCGCAACTATTCCGTGACTAGTCCGAAAAATCGGGATCAGATGCGGAACTAAACAACGGACGTGTGAATGGACCCTTACCCGTGACTACGCCAGGCTATTTTAAAGGAAGTCTGTCACCAGAAATGTTCCTGTCAGACCGAACACAAAAGGGAAAGCTGAATGCGGCAAAGTACAGAGATATTCTTACTGAAAACCAGTCCAAGGGCATTTACTCAAGTGCTTACACCACTATATGGCACACGCCATATTTGAGCTTCTCACAAGGGGTCAGGGCTCACGCGGCCTGCCGGAGTTACTATGACTTACGCCAGACACTGTAAGTTATAGCTGAAGTCTACACCGGCCCCTGGCTGATGCAGACTTTAGTTTCTGGAGCGCAGCGGGGCAGACATACGCCCAATTTATTTAGGGGCATCTGCCTCTTATCAAATTAGCTGCATCTCACTGGGCACAGGGATCAATACTGGCCTATGGGAACGCTGGTCCCCATAACTGTCCCTCAATGTCGGGTAGCGCTAGCTCCGCTGAAGGTAATGATACCTTTCACTTTGTGATCTGTTTTACTTTGGGGGAAAAAATACCTTTAGTCTATAAAAAAAAGAGCTTTCTCTGTCAGCCCTGCAGAGTCCTCTCACCTGCTCCTTTCAACCCAGAAGGAGAGGAGGAAGCAGGAAGAGCAAGGGTGCACAGAGCGACTAGAGCCCGCCCTCTGTGCACTTAACTGCTCATTTACATATGGCTTAAAAAGTACCCCTTTCCACCAGAATGAAGTAACGGATTGCTAAGGGAGAAGTGTCATTGCATTCAGTCAAGTTAGTCCTACAAGGCATCTTGCCTGATTTAACAGTGCATTTTCTGGTGACGGTAGGAACATTAAGGTAGGAACATGAATAGGGGTTCTCTGGCAGTGGGGATATTTTTCAGGGGTGTTCCTGTGGCTACAATGTATGAGCTATCAGGGAAGGTGTGAGATCCCATCGGCGATGGCTTCTACAGGAACCCTGAAGGACCAGCTGAAAATGCAATGACCCCGGCAATCTGCTCGAGGGCAGTCACACACTGAACAGGAGAGCATGTGATACATGGTGGAGCCAAGTCCTCTAGAGCGTTCTTGGCACTGCCTCTTCACTCCCTCATGATGGGGCCTCCAGGCACGGGATACAAAGTTCCTCCTACCTGCTTATCTTGCAGCTTTCGTATGAGATTTTGGGCGCTCTGCAGGTTCTCGGTCGCAGTATAGTATTGCTGTTTTACTACAGCCAGCTCTCTTTTTATGGCGTAATTTTCTTCCGCTTCTTGAGCCCGCGTCACCTGACCCTAAATGTGAAGGAAAAATATTATTTCTATTGTCTCACTCCTGCCTCCCTGCTAATAGGGAGCCTGACTGCTAGCTCCTCAGGGAATCCTCTCGTCTTGGGGGAAACCCCCCCCCCCAGTCTAGGAGAAACTTAAAGGGAACCTGTCAGCAGGAAAATGCTATGTAATCTGTAGTCAGCATGTTATAGAGCAGGAGGAGCTGAGCAGATTGATATATAGGTTTGTGGGAAAAGATTCAGTAAAACTTGAATTTCATGCATTTAAATTCCTGCTCATTCTGGGCGTTGAGGTCCAGCAGGCGGTCCTATCAGTGACTGACAGGCTGCCCTCTATGAGGAGGCAGTCCTATCAGTGATTGACAGGCTGCCCTCTATGAGGAGGCAGTCCTATCAGTGATTGACAGGCTGCCCTCTATGAGGAGGGGGTCCTATCAGTGATTGACAGGCTTCCCTCTATGAGGAGGTGCTCCTATCAGTGATTGACAGGCTGCCCTCTATGAGGAGGCGGTCCGATCAGTGATTGACAAGCTGCCCTGTATGAGGAGGCGATCCGATCAGTGATTGACAGGCTTCCCTCTATGAGGAGGCAGTACTATCAGTGATTGACAGACTGTCCTCTATGAGGAGGCGATCCGATCAGTGATTGACAGGCTGCCCTCTATGAGGAGACAGTCCTATCAGTGATTGACAGGCTACCCTCTATGAGGAGGCGGTCCTATCAGTGATTGACAGGCTGCCCTCTATGAGGAGGCGGTCCGATCAGTGATTGACAGGCTTCCCTCTATGATGAGGCGGTCCTATCAGTGATCGACAGGCTGCCCTCTATGAGGAGGCAGTACTATCAGTGATTGACAGGCTGCCCTCTATGAGGAGGCGGTCCTATCAGTGATTGACAGGCTGCCCTCTATGAGGAGGCGGTCCTATCAGTGATTGACAGGCTGCCCTCTATGAGGAGGCGGTCCTATCAGTGATTGACAGGCTGCCCTCTATGAGGAGGCGGTCCTATCAGTGATTGACAGGCTGCCCTCTATGATGAGGCGGTCCTATCAGTGATTGACAGGCTTCGCTCTATTAGGAGGTGGTCCTATCAGTGACTGACAGGCTGCCCTCTATGAGGAGGAGGTCCAATCAGTGATTGACATCCTTCCCTCTATGAGGAGGAGGTCCTATCAGTGACTGACAGCCTTCCCTCTATGAGGAGGCGGTACTTTCAGTGATTGAAAGGCTGGCCTCTATGAGGAGGAGGTCCTATCAGTGATTGACAGGCTGCCCTCTATGAGGAGGCGGTCCTATCAGTGATTGACAGGCTACCCTCTATGAGGAGGAGGTCCTATCAGTGATTAACAGCTCTCTCTGTATACACAATCATAGAGAGAGGGCTGTCAATCACTGATAGGACCGCCTTCTCATAGAGGGCAGCCTGTCAATCACTGATAGGACCGCCTCCTCATAGAGGGCAGCCAGTCAATCACTGATAGGACCGCCTCCTCATAGAGGGCAGCCTGTCAATCACTGATAGGACCGCCTCCTCATAGAGGGCAGCCTGTCAATCACTGATAGGACCTCCTCCTCATAGAGGGAAGGCTGTCAATCACTGATAGGACTGCCTCCTCATAGAGGGTAGCCTGTCAATCACTGATAGGACCGCCTCCTCATAGAGGGTAGCCTGTCAATCACTGATAGGGCTGCCTCCTCATAGAGGGTAGCCTGTCAATCACTGATAGTACCGCCTCCTCATAGAGGGCAGCCTGTCAATCACTGATAGGACCTCCTCCTCATAGAGGGCAGTCTGTCAATCACTGATAGGATCACCTCCTGGACTTTACAGACCAGAATGAGCTGAAATATAAATGAATAAAACACAAGTTATACAGAATCTTTTTCCATAAACCTATATATCAATCTGCTCAGCTCCTCCTGCTCTATAACATGTTGCCTGCAGCTCAGACACCATGTTCAACATAACAGGTTCCCTTCAAATTTGGCACTAGGTAAAATAGCTGTCTCCATCCATATAGAATAAGAAGATCTGTTTTGGTACAGAAATGCTGGAGCATCTTTCCTGCATTGTGCTACCCCTCTGTTATTCCTCCTGGAAATTTATGACTACATTGACAACTGGGCTTAACCATTGTGGAGAGGGTGTGCGGCGACGCATTACTTCCGGGCGCTGGGTTTATTTGTGGGCCGTGTAGTGGACTGGCATGCTTGCTGTCACCTTCTGGGCTTGTGGGTGTTGCAAGTGGCTCCATTGAGGCCCAAGCTATTCGCTGCACAAGTGGCCTATTTGGCCGGGGAATATTCTGAGTGCTTATTTATTAAGCCCATTCTTTTCCCTAATGAACCTGAAATCCTGAGGGGGGGTATTTGAGAATGTGTTGGGACAGTAGTAAGGACTTAACAGGGTGCATGAGGGTGAAGTTCTAGTGCAGGGTTGCTCCTTATAGGTGTGATGCTCTGCTAAGTATTAGTGCCTTCACGATACAGGGTAGGGAAAGGGTCCCCCCGTCCTGGTTGTGTATATCGCACTCTTTCCTTGGGGCCCTTCGTACCCCTCTGGCATCACAGTTTTATTTGATATCTCCATTGCACTTTTTGTGGTTGACCTCCACGCTTTTGGAGATTGAAGTTTTCTATTTTTACCATGCCTTCCAGTGATAGGGCATGAACTCTGGATGGTACACTGGTATAGGGATACTCGACTGTCTGACCCAATTGAACTGTGACAGAGAGACCTGTCAATCCAGCGGAGTTGGGTGGAGAAAAGTTGGAGGGGATCAACCCAGATGTCTATTCTCTCTGTTCCCAGCTCCTTCCACAGTGTTTTAGAGTGAAACAGAGGGGCATCAGACATTAGGCGCATCCTCCAGCAATCTAAAGTAGATTTCAGACATCATTTACCCCAGTAAACTAGGGTGACAATGAATGTTGCCGGGGTTGAGGGACCTGCCCGCCGCCAAGCTCCTGCCATTCCCTTTTTTTGAAAAGTAGCAGGAGAGGTGTACAAATGGCACATGTGCCTAAATTTAAGCGCAGTGGCATTCAAAAAGTGGCAAATCGCGTGCTTGCGACTTTTTTAGGCAAGTTTCAGGTGTCACAAATGACTCTCATAATTGTATACAACCAGGGAGCCTGTTGGGATTTCATATTACTCATGGTTCAGGCAGTAAATCTCCTCCCAGGAATGACATAAAATGGCCACCGGCAACCTTTTCTAAAATGTGAGCAGAGCTGGTTGCCTCCAGTTGTGACGGGGTAATTTATGTAATTCTGCCTATGATATGCCATCATGGCTGAGCAGCCTGACAGGAACGCTCACCAATGTGTAGTATATGCAAGGCAGCTCTGCACGTGGTGGCAACCAGTCCTGCTCACATTCCGTGGCAGGTTGCTGGAGGCCATTTTAAATCATTCCTCGGGAACCCCTTTAAGCCAAGGGAATTATCTATACTCATATTATAATGAGGATGAGGAATGACTACATGACTGGTGACTCAGAACTAGTGAACCTGACATCTTCTTTACATGAACCCCTGACCACCTTTACTGTCTCCATGCTACCTTTTCTCATGTCCGATATGATAGGAAAAAAACAACGGGAAAAAGCAGGAACGATCCCGAAGACAAGACAAGAAGATAGGTGACCATACCTGGATGAGCCTGTCCGCTAACGCAGCACTTTCCTATGAGGTAGTCCACAAAGACGAGGGGACAGGACGAGATAAAGGGACAGAGAGGGAGAGAAACAAAGACAGAGCAGAAGAAGGGGGGGGGGGAGAGAGAAAGAAAAAGGTAACCACCACCGCACTACAAGAGCAGGACAGAACATGACAGGTTCGCTTTAGACCAATTTATAAACCACATAACTCTAAAGCCAGAAATTACCCAAGGAAAATGAAAAATGGCTGCCGCTCGGTGTGCACTGATAACACGTCCAGTTTGGTAGAATTCGTGGGATCAAGCAGTCAGCAGAGTAATTATAATAGGGGCACGAAAGCAAGGCAGCCATCTTTAAATCTCCCGCACAGGAAAGATGGGAACGGAAGAAGATAGGTCTACTACAGATGGGACACGATGGCAGGCAGCTTATGCCTTACCTTTTCTAGAGTTTCGATGCGTTGCTTTAGAAGTCTGTTCTCGGTTCTCAATCGCTGTATAAAGGGTAGTAAGAAAAGTCAGGCACAATAAACCTTCCGCACTAATATCACGCTCCCTGCAATAACGTGTAGCATTCCTGTCTCACATGGTTCATAGCAAATCCATAGGATACAAGGTTACTCGGCAAATCAGGGAGGTGCTGAATGGGGGAGGAATGATCGCACAGCAATCGTTCTTCTCACACGTACTTTGCAGTGGGTCTGTGCGCTGACTGAAGAGTTCACTGTCTCTCCGCGCTCATCCTGCCCTAGGATCGGGCAGTGTCATACAGTCCTTAGTCCATTACTTAGCGAAGGGCAACAAAACGCGCAAGAGAAGGCTCTACTGCATATTTATGACTCGATTTGGAAGCTTCTCTCAACTTTCCACTTCTGTTTCATTACAGGACTATGAAACATTACCTCAATTGTTTGTGGAATCTCAAATGACTATCTCGTGATCTCTTTTTAGAATTTGGAGAGATAACCGCACTGCTGCATACCTTATCTGACAACTGACAACCCTTCTCCAAATAATTGGCTGATTACCAGGATTAGGCTGCCAGGGGCGGACTAGGAACTTAAAGTGGCTCAGGAAAAAAACTAAAAGTGACCCCAGTGTTGTGGGTCCAAACTGACAGACGGCAGGGCAACACATGTCGATGGCAAGTTGACAGGGTCAGCAATACCGTAGTGCAGCAGAAAATACCGCCTCAGAAGCTGTCCCTCTGTGGTGGCCATCAGTAGCTGCCATGTTCTGTCCTCCTTCTCCTCAAATTGTCACTAATTAAGCCATGGAGCAGGGGGCTTAGTGAGATGTGGGCCACAACACCAAGCCAGATCTACCTTCAGCATGTTGCCTGGCCCTATAGTGTCCCCAGTAGTATTTAACCAGCCAAGATGAATGAGAAGGGCTCTGGGGGCAGGGGCGGATTGGCCATAGACCTTACAGGGAAATTTCCCGCTGGGCCGATGCCCACGGGGCTGCCTGGGCCCTCCTCACAGCCGGCCAGTGAAAGTTTTTGGGTATGTATTTTGTGCTGCTGGCAGTAGTCTGTGATGGACTGTGGTATTTGACTCCGTTGGGGTGGTATAATGTGCCACAATATGGTTGGCCCTCCCTTCCATCAATTTGGACCCAACTACAAAACTGGACACTTTTAGTATTTTTTCCAGGGCCACTTTATGTTCTCAGTCCACCCCTGCCTGTAGGGTGTAAGGCCAGTAATCCACTGTCGGCAGATGAAACCTGAGGAGATCAGCTTTCATTGCTGGGGCAGGGGTCACATTTCTCCTGCAGCAGCCACTACAGGAGAAATGCGGTATTACATGGTAAGGGAGTCCTTCAGATCAGGAGATGCTTTTACTGCTGCAGGAAGCTGCACATTTCTCCTGCAGTGGCCACTACAGGAGAAATTAGGTATTACATGGTAACTCCAAGCCCTCCAGACCTCCCAACTCTAGCTTATAGACCAGGGCCATGGGTGTAGCTATAGGGGGTGCAGAGGTATCAGTCGCTACCGGGCCCAGGAGCCTGAGGGGGCCCAAAGACCCTTGTGCCGCATAAGAAGACACACAAGGCACTGAGGAAAAGGGGGGCCCAAGCTGAACTCTTGCACCAGGGCCCATGAGCCGTTAGCTATGCCCCTGACCAGGCCCCTCCTCAATGAGATCTACAGATCCTAGACCTAGACTGAGGCAGACCGTACCTTTGCTGTATTTCACCTTGCTATAGACGGACATAGTTGTAAGATATCATTCATGGTGCTCACCTTGATTTCGATTTGCTCTTCCATCTCTTTGCTTTTAATAGCAGCGTATTCTTTCTCCAATCTAAAGATAAAACCAACAAGATGTCTCGGCTTGACAGCCACACAATAAACCTTACTGGGTGTGGTGGAGAGTTTCTCCATACCGTTTCATCCTCTTGGGGTTGTACTTCACTTGGTAAGCCTTAAGGATGAGCTTATCTGGGCAGCTGTCAAACTGATGTGGGATCACCTTCTGAAAGTACTGAGAAATAGCAAGGCGAAAGATATTACTACCTGTGTTAAAGTTACTAGGCCACATGTGGTGATCTTAAAGAGTCATTACACTTTTACACAATTTCCTTTCATTTAATAATAGAGAATAGTGTGACTAGCAAATTTCGAAATCATTTTATTTAAAAAATCTGCCTGCGTCCACCTGAAAAAAAGCTGCAAAGTCGTGGCCACTAGGGGTCTCACTTCCACCTTCGATGCAGTCCACTGCCTGTTGTCCCTGGTAACAGAGATGCAGAAGACCGTTTAGGCTACTTTCACACTAGCGTTAATATTTTCTGGTATTGAGATCCGTCATAGGGTCCCAATACCGGAAAAAAACGCTTTCGTTTGGCCCCATTCATTGTCAATGGGGACAAAACGTAGCTGAACAGAACGGAAGCCTCCAAAACGCAATCCGTTCCATTTGGTTGCGTTTTCGTACCAGATCCTGCGGTTTGCTTTCCGTCATGGGATGCAGAGAAAGACGGATCCGTCATGACCCACAATGCAAGTCAACGGGGACGGATGCAGTGTCCCACTACGTGTTAAAAGTGGGAACTTAAAATCTTTTGTACATTTCGGGTCATCATAATGTCAACTATCTCTGTAATAGCTGCAAATTCCTCTCAACAGGCTGGTTATTGCATTTCATCCACACGTCACTAGGTGGTGCTGTCTCACCACATATAAATTAGCAGGCTCAGTCAACAGGAGCTGAGAAGATTAGAGGATAGTGGAAGGGAAGGGAGGACATGTAGCTGCTGACGGTGCCCCCTAGGCACTTTCCGGAAGAGAAAATAAGTAGGAGACCAAAGCCAAAGTGACTGGATTCTTCTATACGAAAGCAACCTGTACAAATAATGGATGCAGAAGACTGATGCCTGCCGCTGGGGAGACCGCCCTGTTGGTTGCCAAGTTGTGATAAGGATCCGGATTTCCTGAAGCAAGGTTTATAGAAAGATAGGCGCAGCTAGTGAAAGCATTTGTCTACTCGAGCCTGAACAATTTCTTAAACCAACTCAGCTCTGCTAAGCCTGTTGAAGAATTTGCAGCTTTACCAATTAATTGTAAGGAAAAGCACTGATACTGGATATCTACCTCAAGGCAACTTACTAAGTAAAGTTCTAGGTTGGTTCTCTTCTCATTCTTCGCCATCCTCCAACTGCACCTTTACAGTGTTGGCGTCACGAACAACAGGGACTCTGTCTCCACGGCACCTAAAACCCACACCACCAAGGGCACCTCACCCACCATCTGGCGGGAATCCATGTACACCAGAGTGTGCCCCGATGGAGCTGGTGCAGACCTTCCATTCACTGCACGCCGGCCCAGGGAGTTCTGCTAACCGTGAGTAAAACTGCTACTACCTCCATCGGCCCACCGTAGCTCACATATTGCCCCTGCGGCCCGGTCGCTGCAATGATCCGTTTTCTCGTACACAATAGAAAACAGATCCATCTCCCACTGACTTTCAATGGAGTTCATGACGGATCCGTCTTGGCTATGTTAAACATAATATAACCGGATCCGTTCATAACGGAAGCAGATGGTTGTATTATCGGTAACGGAAGCTTTTTGCGGAACCCTGCCTGATCCAGCAAAAATGCTAGTGTGAAAGTAGCCTTACAGAAAATGGGGGCGTGTCAGAGCTAGCTGGGATCCTGAACCCGATAAGAGAACTGCTTCTACACTGCTTCTTAACAGGAGCCTCCTGTGTGTCTGTTAGTGGGATGTATTCCTCCTTATCTCTTCTGTGAGCTCCGGAGCTGAAAACAAAGGAAGTAGGGGAAAGGAGTCATACCAGCACAGTGCTGGTAGATTCAACAGAAGGGGACGCTCCCTGCTTGTGAGTGAAATGCATCTATCTGTGCAGCTGAAGAGGAGAATAATTAGGCTGAAAAAGACATTAGAGAAGCCCCGTATTAACCCCTTACTGACCAACTACACTTTTGTTATTGCCTCTCTGCATTTCAGCAGCTCTAACTTTTTTTTTTTTTTTACAGTAAAGTGGTTACCTAAGGCCTCGATTTTTGAGAGAGAAACTGCATTTTTTTAGCAGCATTTCGGAACATATATCAATCTTGGTGTAATTTGTCCTATCATTTTTCTGGAGCTAATATAGAAGAAAAGGGATTTTTGGAATTAATATTTTTATACCGTTTACTATTATCAGTGACTAATCTGTTTAAATTAATTAATTCTTCAGGTTACTACGATCCTGCGGATACCCCCGATGACATTTATCCCCTGACCTGTGGACAGGGGGATAAGTTGTCTTAATGGGACAATCCCTTTAACCCCCAGAGTGTTATGATTAAGGACTGTATAGTCTGAAACGCGTCAACAAGCTTGTCAATGTGAACGTACCTATGTCTGAAATTTTGGAATAAAGAAGCTTTTACGGTAATTGATACTGGAACTACCCCTTTTTTTGCACATTTTCAAGACTCCAAGTCATGTTCCGTGACACTTGAATCCACAAGGCAGTCCTGCATAGGTGAGCTGGAAGCACAAGTGTTTCTGTGGACAATCCCTTTAAAGCAGGAGCCACGCTGTCACTAGACAACGGCACGCTGACTCCTGGGTGGCAAGGTACATTAATCTAGAATAAGGTTCCTGGCAGGTTACAAGCATGCCCCAAAAACTGTAGTGAAAAGAAATTAGAAAATGGATGTGTAAATGTACCCCCCATTCTACAAGTTTAATTTCAGGCAGACCCCAAGACATCAGGCAGTCTTGTTCACTACTGGTTATGGCAATGGTTCCCAAATGATCGCCATACACAACAGCATCTAAATCCTTACCTGAGACATCCCTTCCATGTCAAGCTGCATCAGTTCAGTCTGATTTACAGTCAGCAGAGCCATCCCTACCCGGAATATAACCTCCAGTCCCTGCAAGTAGACACCAGAGCTCAGTTCAGATAAAATCACAGAAATCACGGCCGTACACGGGCGGCGGTCACGTCTGCCACCCACCTCGTAAATGAAGATATCAAACACACGAGTGGCTATAGACAAAGGGAACGTTGTGAGGAACAGGGTCAAAAACCAAGACGAGGCGTACATTGACGTGTGGAAGCAGTGAGAGCGAAAGTGGAGGTTTAGCTCCGGGAGCTGGTCCTGAGGAGACAAGCATGAAACATTGAAGATACCGAGAGTTTAAAGAAGCACTCCCACAAACATATTTCATTCTGTGACCCTGTTAGACAGGTGCACAATATAATATGCAGTGGATGTAATCTGTATTTGTGAGATATCCCCTCCCTTCTGATGCTCAGCTCTGTCATGTGACCAGCACTCAGATCTCCAACTGACACAGGACAGGAAGTCAGATTCCTGTGAGTCTCCTATAGGAATACATAGAGAAATTGCCTTCCTGTCCACACATAGGAGGCTGTATTATTTGTAAAGTCTGATTGCTGGTCACATGACACAGCTGAGGATCAGAAGGGAGGTTATAACTCACAAATACAGTCACTAGTAAGAAGATTATATTCACTACAGATTACATAATTGTACCTTTCTAACGGGTCAGAGAATTTTTTTTTATTAATACATCCTTGTCTCTGACAATGTTGGGTAAGCCATCTCATCCCATACAGACTTCTGTACTCCAGTGCCCCCATGACAACACTTCATGCCTGGTCAACCTTCTATGGCTTTAAATCACCATCCTCGTTAATGTGCTGTACACCCTGGCTGTCTTTGATACGTGGTACTTTGGTACTTCTGCCATAGTGTCCTCTATGTTACTGCGTAGAAGGCACAATGAAGCCTAGTATCTCCTCTCTCAATGAATGTGACTGAAGGGTTCAGCCAAAGTAATACGACCATGAAGGGTCCAAATGAGCCTTAGTCAAACCTGGCAACATTTACAGGTCCAACCAATTATTGGAAATCTATAAAAACTAGAGATTATTGTACCAAGATCCAAACCCCAGAGGAGCCCAACGTACCTGTAACATATACTCCAGCTGGTATATACATAAGCCGAGCTCAGCCATACTGGGCTTAAAGAGCTCTCGTAACCGGTACTCCTGCATTAGCCGGACAAACACGCAGAAGGCTTCTTCCTCTGGCATCTGATGGGGCGGAGAGCAATGGACATATGAGAAAGATACAGGATTCTTGATCAGGGTAAAGGTGGCCATTAGTGTTGAGCGAACTTTTTTTTTAAAGTTCTGCGTCCAAAGTTCGGGTTCGGGCTATCGAAGAATCCCGTTATGGATTCCAAATTCCGTTATGGTCTGTGGTAGCGAATCCATAACGGGATTCTTCGATTACCTGAACCCGAACTTTGGACGCAGAACTTAAAACACAAGTTCGCTCAACACTAGTGGCCATACACATTGGATAAAGTTCAACTGAACCCCTCGATTTCTGAGCCCATAATATGTATGGGGGTGTCCCAACCCTTACCTGATGGCAGACGCTAGGGAAAAGAAAGTCTGGCATGTTGACTTTAAACCTGTCCAATCCTCTGGTCCCGCAGGATTATTTCTCCACTCTCCCCATTGTGAACATACGCATGCTCGGCTGAGTCAGGTGTGCATGTGCAATGGGAATTCAGGAGCAACAGCCATCAGCTGTAATGGATGTATAGGTAGTAACATACAATAACTCACCTGCATAAGAAGAAGGCCCACAATGAAAGCACTGCCCTGACAGTAGCCCACCTCTCGGTCTATCAGTGAGTATGCCTGGAGGGAGGGGGACAGAAAAATGTGATAATCCTGCATACAGCACTATGGAGACAAACCACATTTCTCTTCTAGAGTACTATGCATCTTTATAGCGACTGAGGCTCCATTTTTCTAATACCGAGCCCCAAACCCCCTATAGACCTAGAGTTAGATAATACAATTCATACTACCTGCGGACTCCACTAGGGGGAGCTCACTGCATACAGTTTGTATTTTACATGGAAATTTTGACCAGTATATGTGAACATATTTCATACAACTCTATACATGGAGAGTATGTGGGGAGGGTATAGAACACCGAATAGGATTAATTATACTAATTCTGAGTTTATTAATTGAGCGGTAACATTTCTCATTGATCCCCCATGCAGCAAGGGCATTTTTTATTTTCCTCCCGTGCACCCATGGAGGTCCGTCTTTTGCTTTACCTTCATGACGTTGAACAGCCCCTCCTGCCCCATGCTGTCCTGGCCCCTAAAGAAGTCATGCTCTGGGTAGGTTCGAGCAATGTCCCTCCGGATCAGCTTCTCACATGGAGAGGACATCTTTAGAAGATCGGCGTATTGCTTTTTCACTGGCATGTCTGTTGCGTTGCACAGCATCTGCCACACTATGGCTCGAAAGTGATGAGGGATCCCCTTCCGTATAAGCTCCTGTGGGACACAAAAGTAAGACGGTGACAAATGAGAGATATATTTCAAGGGGTTTCCCATTATTTGTTTCTACCAGTGTGCCCAGAATCTAAAGTACTACGCTTGTTAATATAGTCCTGTTTGCCAATCTGTACTGTTTTGGAGGTCCCATTCGGCCCCTACCTGACTGCATCGCACTTCAGTCCCTGTCCTTATGGATCACAGGCCATACATCTGACATGTGACCTATCCCGATGGGTTACCACCTGCAATGTACATGTTCTCAACAATGATGGCACGTACACGGGTTGGGTCATGGCGCCTGTGTGGACGTTGAAGACCATAAACCCTCCCCCGGACAGAAAGTGCAAGAGATTGTGGGAGTTGTAGTTTAGAGCTCCAAAGCATCCACCAACTGGAAGTAGCATAAGAAATGTAGCCGAGCCTGTGACTTACCAGCCAGTACCGGCAGAGGTAACCATTAACACGGGACGAGGCAGGTAGTATGTCGTCTGATGAAGGGTCTGTGCACTGATCCGTCCTCACAAGACAATCAGCGTTAATGATTGCCAGCAGTGTAGGACATTCTAATGTAACGTAATATTCCCTCCGGAGAGTTGTAACCCAAACCCGGAGTGCTCACGCAGGAGCTCTTCTCCATCAACTATGCCTCTCACTGACCTTCAAAAGCTTCTCCTTCCTTCTGGTCCATTCCTCCCAGTGAGTGACGATGCGTCCCCAAAGCTCCCAGCTGTCCTGGTCCAGAGGTGGTGGCCCCGGGGAGGTGACATTGGTCCTACAGGATCCGGAAACACTGCGTAGGGATTTGGAGTCTGCTTCCAGGAGTCTGAGACACAACGAGGAAGACCACAGGCATCAGACAAGGGCAACCAGAGATTCTCTTAAAAAGGGTCCTCCTGGACTTAGTTACCGATGACCTATCCTTAGGACGGCAACCGCCAAGAAAAAGTGGACTCTATAGAATAGCCACCCATACATTTCTATTATGTCTGCAGAGTTATATAATGACCCAGACAATGTTAAAAGCATTTCAGACGCCTACCAGAAAAACCTGGCCATGATAAGTGTCCCCAACACGCAGTAAATAGACCATCAGTAAAAGATGGCCCACTGACATCAGCCATGATGTGCGTAAGAAAATATCTCAATACCGCCAGAAAGACATCCCACCCATATGTGCCGCTAAGGCCGCCCGTGGAACACGTGTGGATTCCCGTGCAGAAAAACCACAGTGTAGTACAGAATCAGCAAAGTGTACGAGAATAGACAAGTCTCATGGACGCTGGAGATTTATTCTGTGCAGATTTCAAAATCTGCAGTATCTCCTGAATTCCACCCTTTTCAACGGAAGAGTGAGATCTCAGGCAAAACTGCCTCAAATCTGCACCAAAAAACGCCCTTTTGGTGTGGATATGCTGCAGAAATGCACATAAATCTGCAGGGAAATTTGTGGATCTCATTTGTGTTCCCCTGCACCCGCATGCAGGTGGCCTAATGGTGCTATCTCGTAGGGTCCTTACATGCATGAATTTTGGGCTAGCGTTTTTTTTAACCAGTGCGAAAAAAAAATGGCAGAATACGTAGGGTTAGGGAATACAAGTTTTTTTTTTGGGCCACCTGCATTTTTTATGCATTTTTTCTGGCAGTTTTTGCACAAACTGTGTGTTTTACCACTAAAATTTTCTTCAAGGAGTGAAGATGCCTAAAAAAAAAAAAGCAATAAAAAAAAGAACGCCGAGAGCTCCAGAATGCTAGATTTTTCAAAAGAAGACAGAAAGACAAAAAAAATTACACCTAATGAACAAAAAAGCCAGTAGCAAAATACACCTGTGTGTCCGACATTTCATACTTGATGAAAACCTTACATCAAAAACCTACTAAAAAGCTACAAAAGTGTAGAAAAACGGCAGCAAAAACCTATATGTGAACTCACCCTAATGACTGTTAATATATGCGATTTCTTTAGGGTACGACCACACAGCCGTGGTCCTGTGGCATTTGTGATGCAGCCACTCTGCGATGAAGAAAAGGTATTGTACGGGCCACGTGGCCATTAACAATGCTAAACAGTGCAGTCTCATTAGAGCAATAACGGACCAGTTTGGCCGTGCGGTTCTTGATCGCAACACTGCCGCATCCCGAACGCCACACCATCGCGTCGTGTAGTCGTACCCTAACTCTGCATTGAGTCCAGGTTGTGCTACCCATCGTGGCAATGGACAATGGCTTTTGATACTGTCTGGATCTGGTTCATTATATAACTCTTTGGATGTAATAAAATGTAGAGATGGGTATTCTATAGATGTGTGCAGACTACCATCAAGATCAGATCGGCAGAGGACGGTCTCCCACCCCACCAGCTGTCTGCAGAAGACACATACATTGTAGTGGGACTTGTTTGAACCCAGCATGGTGGTGTTGGTACCTCCGCCGATCTGATATTGACGACTTAGGCTACATGCACACGACAGTTGTTTTTTGCTGTCCGCAAATCGCGGATCCGTCTCCCTTTTTTTTTCACATCCACATCCTTTCCTTGTGTCCGCAAATTTTGTAGGTTGTGTTTCCGTGTGTCTTCCGTTTTTTTTGCGGATCCGCAAAAAAAAACGGAAGACTTGAAACAGTTTCTTAAAGTACCTGCACAAGTGCCCTGGTTTGCAAGCAACCATCCGCAAAAAAAACGGATGCGGATGGAAAAACGGAAGGCTTCAGTGTGGCTTCCGTTTTTTTTGCGGACCCATTGACTTCTATGGGTCCGCAAACCGTTTTTTGCGGACAAGAATAGGACATGCCATATTTTTTTTGCGGACGTGAAATGCGGAATACGGACGCGGACAGGAAACGGAAGAGGCATCAGTTTTTTTTGCGGATCCATAGAAATGAATGGGATCCGCAAAAAAAACGGAACGGAAGCCGAGAAAAAACACTGTCGTGTGCATGTAGGCTTATCCTAAGGAAAGCTCATCAATACCAAAGTCCCAGAGAATCCCATTAAATGGTAACTATCATTTTAATAAACCTCTGACATGTCAGAAAGTTTTGATGGAAGATGTGCCGAGACCCCCACTAATTGCTAAAACACGGGACAGAAGTGCCCAGCTGAGCTCAGTGGTCATGTCTGTCCAGCGCCATAGACTGTCTATGAATCCATATACCGCTCACTCTAAGCATAGCCAGGAATGGAGGGGAACATCACTCAGCTAAATGCTTCGGCCTCCTCATTTTAGTCATCAGTGAGGTCTCCCCACCGGTCAGAACTTTTGACATAATATGATTAAAATAATAGGTACCCTTTACATAGTTTATATAGTTTATAAGGCCGAAAAAAGACATCAGTCCATCCAGTTTGACCTGTTATCCTGCAAGTTGATCCAGAGGAAAGCAAAAATCCCCTGTGAGGAAGAAGCCAATTTTTCAAATTTTAGAGCAAAGAAATTCTTCCCGACTCCAATAACTTTACATTTGTCAGTGTTAAACCTCATCTGCCAATTCTGTGCCCAAGCCTCCAATCTATCCAGATCCCTCTGTAGCAGTATAATGTCCTCTGTAGTATATATATACAGCATACTGTCCTCTGTAGTATATATACACACAGTATACTGTCCTCTGTGGTATATATACACACAGTATACTGTCCTCTGTGGTATATATACACACAGTATACTGTCCTCTGTAGTATATATACACAGTATACTGTCCTCTGTGGTATATATACACACAGTATACTGTCCTCTGTGGTATATATACACACAGTATACTGTCCTCTGTAGTATATATATATATATATATATATATATATATATTATACTGTCCTCTGTAGTATATATACAGTATACTGTCCTCTGTAGTATATATACACAGTATACTGTCCTCTGTAGTATATATACACAGTATACTGTCCTCTGTATTATATATATACAGTATACTGTCCTCTGTAGTATATACTGTCCTCTGTAGTATATATACACAGTATACTGTCCTCTGTATTATATATATACAGTATACTGTGCTCTGCAGTATATATACAGTATACTGTCCTATGTAGTATATACAGTATACTGTCCTCTGTAGTATATACACAGTATACTGTCCTCTTCCGTGTTAATTGCTTTGCTCAGTTTAATGTCATCTGCAAAAATAGATATTTTACTGTGCAAGCCTTCTAGAAGATCATTGATAAATATATTGAAGAGAATAGGGCCCAATACTGACCCCTGAGCTACAGTGACCCCTCCAATACTGACCCCTGAGCTACAGTGACACCTCCAATACTGACCCCTGTAGTACCCCACTAGTGACAGTGACCCCTCCAATACTGACCCCCTGTAGTACCCCACTAGTGACAGTGACCCCTCCAATACTGACCCCTGTATTACCCCACTAGTGACAGTGACCCCTCCAATACTGACCCCTGAGGTACCCCACTAGTGACAGTGACCCAATCGGAGTGTGTACCGTTACTAACCACCCTCTGTTTTCTATCTCTCAGCCAGTTACTTACCCGCATACAGACATTTTCTCCCAGTCCGAGCATCCTCATTTTATATACTAAGCTTTTATGCGGTACAGTGTCAAATGCTTAAAGACACCCTCCAATCATGGATGGACTGGTGCATGCTCTGAAGAAGTGGTGACTGCAATCTTGGCACCTCCTTTACTTACACCCTTAGCCTCCCATCTTTGAGACCCATAAAGTATTTCGGCTCGCTGGAACCCGCACCTATACCGGGAACGGAGCCCCGCAAAGTGGTGGCTGGAGGACTCCTGTCCGGCCACCACCAAGTGCTCTCCCCAGAAAAGTGAGAGGGAGCGCAGTGCGCTTGAGTGGCCACCGCTCCCATTCACTTCTATGAGCCTTATGGAAATAGCCAGGCGGCTATTGGAGGGCGGCTGCGATTGTGCAGTGCGACCTCCACCAATTTCGGGGCTTCGTTCTCAATATAGGGGCGGGTCACGGCGGGGGGACCCGCACCTATCAGACAGTGGGGGCATATCCTAGCGATATGCCCCCATTGTCTGAGATGAGATAAACCCTTTAATTGCTTGCATTGCAGTACTTCCCTTTACCTTCTGAGGGCAGTGTTGAGCAAAGGGCACGACAATGTTTAGTACAGGAATCTGCACTGTGGTACTAGAATATACTCTGCCTTGTATAGTGCTGTGTATTAATTATACATACTGCCCGTGGAATCCTATTCTGCCTCGTACATGGTAATGAATGCTATATTTAATTGGTATGAATGAATTTGGAAACGAAGCCAGCCTGCGCTATTCACCCGGCCCCATGTGTCTGAAAGAGGACATTGTGCAGAGGATGAAAGCCGCCTGGCATCGCTATCTATACAGCATTGTCCTGCTGGGAGAATTGCAGCTGACTTTCCCAGACACATGCAGCAATGGAAGGTTTCTGCACAAGGTCGCGGCACATTTTAATGAGCTCTGTGCAGAAATGATCAGACATGACAGTCATACCAGCAACGGGCAAGCTCATTGGAGTGGGCCAGCCTCCTGCCACTTGGCCAATTTCTACCTGCTTGCAACTGCTATCTCTCCTGTTAGGGAAGGCATAGGGGCATCCATTACCTGATTTTTAAAGGCTATATCACCCGACCTTGTAGTGGAGCTAAGGGTTGATCCTGGTCTTGTTTTAAAGCTTTCAAACAAGACCAGGCACACATCTCTAGCTGCTACACAGCCTGATATGTGAAGAGTTAAAGCAGACCTGCTAACCGAGCTCAGTTCGGGCTGATCTGTTAGGTTCTTCACTAAAAGCCCAAGCAGAACTTAGACAAAACCGTTTGGGAATTGAAGGAGCACCGACTGACTTTTGTATCGTCGTTAGGAGATTGTTATTGCTAGGCATCAGTCCATGAAAAAGGACTCCAAGGAACAAAGATCTTATAAGTGCCACCATAGTCATTTATTAACTACTGGTGACCAAGGCAAGAAAAATCTAAGGAGACTGGAGTAATTTCTTAAGGTGCTAACCTACTTGGAATGTTTTTCTACCGCTGTCTATAAAAGTTTCCCACTTAAAGTCAAACTGGCACCTGGAGTGGTCTGCCTGACCCTGCAGTGTGCTGTCCCTCCATGCCGGTGACTATGACTATGTGTAGGTCTTTACTTTGTATTTGGGTCTTCTGGATTCTCCATGTTCATTACTGCTGTGCTGGCCACCATCCTTGGAAAAAAATGATCTTTGGATAGATGGTGTTGCTTGTAAAGAAAAAAAAAGGAATGTCATGAAACCCATGTATGATTTTTATCGATCCGGTGCTATATATTCAACTCATTTCCGTTCCCATTTCAGGTAAGAACATGGTACGCCATTCCACCATCTATCATTGTTATTTTAGGGCTAACCAAGAAATGGACGAATACAATTTTCTAAAGTGGTTGCCTCCATATACCCCATTAGGGAATTCAGATGTCATATAGGGGGTTCTCCACTTGGGACACGGCCACCTTGTAATACTATATTTTTCCCTACAATGGACCCTGGCCAGAAGTAATACCAGGAGGCAGACCAGAAAAGAAGATGGCTTCTTGAGCCACCCTCACGTTAATAACTTGACTTATGAGGACGACTCTGAAACGTTCTTTCTCCCTGAAGCAAAACGAAAACCTTGTGCTGAGAATCCTGTACCATAAAAAGTGCCGTTCAGTAACAGACACATCAGACGAAGCATGCACCAGAGAGCGCTGGCTTCACTATTGATTTCTTAAAGGTTCATCTTAATCCCTCAGATGTAAATCATTCAGTGTTTTCTTCCAGGAAATCAATACCGTTCCTCAGATTATCAACCTTCAGGACACTTTAAGAAGCTCTCGGGGGGATCTCTTTCACCACTTAAACAGACTATGTACATTAAATGTATGTTGGCTGAACCCACCAATTTTGGTGGGACCACTTGACCATCAATGTGCATGGTGGCCTCCCGTCTCCTCCCCTAAGTGCAGATTCGGGGGAAGAGAAGGTTCGGGGAAGTCATGGCAGTCTGGCAACTACTTACCGTTATTTGACTTTCCCTGGCAGGTTTGGGTCAAGCTTGCAAGTGTACAGGGGTGCACACTACATGTCAGGGGTGCACATCCTTCTCTGATTCCGGGGGCCACACTGTTATGCTGAACCACTCCCAAGGGCCACAATATAACTTAAAGGAACATCATCCTCTTAGAAGTTTATGGGTTCCACTTACAGGACTCTCACCAATTTAAGAGAATGGGGCCCCATTCTTCTCCAAATATAATTCTAGAGAGGAGGAGACCTTGCATGCAGGCGTCTCTCTCCATTATAGATTATGGATGGTTGTGGTCACAGCCTAGCATCTCACAACCTCCATAAACTTACTACTCCTTTTCTAGGGTGCCACACAGGGTACAGGGAACATGGTAAAGCATTGGTACTTGCTCATCCCTACTCCTGCATGCGTGCCACTCTTTATCTTCATGACATGGCAACTACATGTGGGCACCCACACATGGACAACCATTTCCATGTCCAGATGGTTGGGGCCTCGCAGAATGGGATCACGGGCTGCAAGTGAACCCTATGCTGTAGGATGTGCACCCTATATGTCCCCAGTTCTATATGTCACCCTGTGTACCTGTTCTGCTCCTCCAGCTTGCTGAGCAGCTCCAGTTCATCTGGACTGAGGTTCTCAGAGTCTGAGGGCGAGATGCTGACCGCCGCTGACAGGGACGAATCATCTGGACTGAGAGCGGGGCTGGCCATGTCGGTGAGATGGAGGGGGGCCAGAGCGCTCATCTGAAAGAAAAAACAGATAGGTTTAGTCATAGGGACAGGAGAGAGCAGGGCTGCTCACAGAGGGTTGTCAATACTGCGTTCATTGTAACAAACCATCAGCTGTGTGAGCAGGGCGACATCCAGACCAGATTTCAGGTTCTGAACCCCAACCAAACCAGGTCTGAAAGAGCCTTAAAGGCCATGTACACCTTCAGGGGCAAATTTTTTTTATGATTGCATTTTACTCATTTTGGGCTAAAAATCTTTTTTTTAATTGGTCTTTATTAAAAAAATTGAGATGTTCTGTCACAAAGGGCTAACAGTTTTCTAGCTCTGTAAATGGTACTTTCACTTTCACTTTGTGCCGTCATCGAATAACACTTATCTCTAAATTACTAAAAGATCATGAACACTTGTTAGAGCCACATTCCTATCAGTAAGATATAATGAATGCTTATAAGGTCAGAGATCAGCAGCCGTCAGATGAGCTGCCTGGCGGAACAGAGTGAACATTCAGATCCTGCTACTAGAGACTCTCAAGGCTGTACAGAGACAGGGGCTCAACATTTTTAATATAAACCAATTGAAAAAATGATTTTCAGCTCAAAATGAGTACAATGCAACAATTATAATAAAAAAAAAATACAATTGTCCCCAATGGTGTCCATTGCCTTTAATGACTATCTTCCTTTTTTTTCCCTTGGCTCTCCGAGGCCTTGCTTTATGCAGGAGAAACTGCATTTTTATTTTTGCCGACACAGTTTGGGGTAGAAATAAATTACTGCAAAATTTATATAATACTTATTTTTTTAAAGCGGTTCATGTAAAAAAAATGATAAAATCACATTAACTGGGGAGTGAACAGAACATTTACACAGTGATGTCTTTTTCATCTTTTTAGCTGCAGATCCTCTAGTTCCCAGGCTGTTCTTCAGTCATCCAAGATGGCGGCACCGCTTCTCAGACTACCTGGTGCACACTTGGTAATCTCAGACACTTCCTGCTTTTCTGCCTCTGCCTTCGGATTGGTTAGCAGTGCTCACGTGAACAGCGCTGGCCAATCCAGCAGGAAGTGCCATGGAACCAAATGCACAGTGTGCATCAGGTAGTCTGAGGGTGCGGCCATCTTGGATGGCAATAGTAGAGCCCGGAATCCGATTGATTGACCACCGCTCAGTTTTTCAGGACATGCCATCACTTCCTATTAAGTGGGGGTCTGAGCTCGCCATGTCAGAGCTCCGTGGGGGTCTCAGCACTCACAATCCGACCCATCAAAACTTCTCATACATCTCTCTATGACACATGAAAAATCCTGGAAAAAAAGGCGGTGTTCCCCTTTGAATGCAATAATGGCAGTTCTAGCGGTGGTGCAGTACACCGGAGGCCTGACCCACTTCATCTTGTATAGTCATGTCAGATGTAGGAGGAGTCGTAGGAGATCGCAGGCACTACATCACTGGTTTATCTGATTTTATCCAAAAACTTTCTTGTGATAATGGAGAAAAATCGTGTGAGGTTTTAACAATTTACAAGCACCAGACGTTAATGAGGAACCCCGGAGCCTAGAGCTATCTCATGTGATGTACAGACTGATGACACCAATGGGTCAGATAGAAGATAGATAACAGATAGATAGTTACTAGAGGATGGATAGATAGATAGATAGATAGATAGATAGATAATAGATAGATAGATAGATAGATAGATAGATAGATAGATAGGGTAATGGTCATACAGGTGCTGGAGCTCCTCCTGTGGACATCCCAAGCTCCTTGGACCCCTAGTTCAGCCTGGTTGATGCTGCTGTACCTGGGCGATCAGTCTCCCCATCCCAGACCTCCTGGATGGAGGAGAGATCGGTGATGGATCTGACCAGGGTTACCCTGGAGCACCCTGTGCAGTGCGGGCAGTGTGTGTGGGTGGGTGACATCTTGTTGGAACACCACGTCTCCTGACTACATAGGGTTTGTTTGTGGTCTGTAACCATGGCGACATATAGAGTTGCACAGGAGCTGTAGACACTGTATCAGATCAGTGGGGTCCAACTTTCGGTCACGATCAGCCGCTGGAAGGGGCCATGGTGTTTGGGTGAGAATTACCGCCTCTTCCTCAGTCTGTGACATCACACCGGTCACATGGTCTACGTGCAGCTCAGTCCCATTCCAGTGCATGGTGCTAGGCTGCAATACCAAGCACAGCCACTATCCAATGTATGGCGCTGTGCCTGGGATACCATGAAGAGGCTGCGGCGCTCGTCCAGCACCTTGACGCAATCAAACAGCTGATTGGCGGGGGTGCTGGAAGTTAGACCCCCACTGATAAAATGCTGGTGACCTATCCCGTGGGAAGATGATTAATGTTCTTCATAGGACAAAATACCAAAGTAGGACCATCTCTCCACCAGGAAGTGCAACCTCAATACTAGATTTCAAGGGATTCCATGCAGTCAGATATTTGAGGCCTCTCTCTTGGAGACTCCATAGATGTTCACCATAGGGCACCACTTTCTCACACTCTGGTGTGCCCCCTTTAAGAAATAAAGGTAGGACTGAAGCACACTGACGAACACCCTAAAATCCCTCACACGACAACATTTTGTAGGTGTTGGAACAAGAGTTGGGGGAAGCGGTTGTCACCATCTTTGCCAGGCCCCATCCCTGTGCTAAAAATTGGTTTAGGTCACAGCAGACAGAACCTCTCTCCTGTGCTGGAGACCGGTGGGGGTCCTAGGGGTCAAAACCCTCCTCCCCATGCTGGAGAACGATGGGAGTCCCTGCAGTCAGATCCTCACCCCTCCCCATGCTGGAGATCAATGGAGGTCCCTGCAGTAAGAACTTAACCCCCACGCTGGGAGTCCCTGTGGTCAGACACTCACCCCCATGCCGGAGATTCATGGAGGGTCCATGCAGTCAGATCCTCACCCCCATTTTGGAGAATGATGGGAGTCCCTGCAGTCAGATCCTCACCCATATGCTGGAGAACGTTGGGAGTCCTGTGGTCAGAACCTCACTCCCATGCTGGAGAACGTTGGGAGTCCCTGCAGTCAGATCCTCACCCCGATGCTGGAGAACGATGGGAGTCCCTGTGGTCAGAACCTCACCCCCATGCTGGAGAACGTTGGGAGTCCCTGTGGTCAGATCCTCACCCCCATGCTGGAGAACGATGGGAGTCCCTGCAGTCAGAACCTCATCCCCATGCTGGAGAACGATGGGAGTCCCTGCAGTCAGAACCTCACTCCCATGCTGGAGAACGATGGGAGTCCTAGGGGTCAGATCCTTACCCCCATGCTGGACATCGATGGCAGTCCATGATGTCAGAACCTCACCCCCATTTTGGAGAACCATGGAAGTCCCTGTGGTCAGACACTCACCCCCATGCCGGAGATTCATGAGGGTCCATGCAGTCAGAACCCCATCCCCAAGCTGGAGAATAATGGGAGTCCCTGCAGTCAGATCCTCACCCCCATGCTGGAGAACGATGGGAGTCCCTGCAGTCAGATCCTCACCCCCATGCTGGAGATCGATAGGGGGGCCTGCAGTCAGATCCTCACCCCCATGCTGGAGAACGATGGGAGTCCCTGCAGTCAGATCCTCACCCCCATGCTGGAGAACGATGGGAGTCCCTGTGGTCAGATCCTCACCCCCATGCTGGAGAACGATGGGAGTCCCTGCGGTCAGATCCTCACCCCCATGCTGGAGAACGATGGGAGTCCCTGTGGTCAGATCCTCACCCCCATGCTGGAGATCATGGGTGTTTCTGAAATTGAACTTCCACTAATTTATCCTGTGGCCTGGCGACAGATGCTCCAGACCGGAACGCCCCTTAGACAACATCATTTCTTCTCACGACCAGTGCGCCCAGGCCCCAGACATTACTCATACGTGACTCATCAGAGGGCTACATACCATCACAAGCTACAAGTGGGAAAAGAAAACTAAAAACATGGTCAGCAAATCTGAAGGAGCAAAACAAGCTCATCAATACAGATGGTTGTGACAACTGGGGAGCGAGAAATGGGGTCACGACAACCCAGGAGCCACAGATGTGGTCACGACAACCCAGGAGCCACAGATGTGGTCACGACAACCTGACATGTGGACATATGATACCACAAACTGTTTGGTGATGTCATGGGAAGAGAGAAGATGGAAAGGGGTCTAGCATGGATGAGGACCATCCCTGTTGATGGAGGGAATGATGAGATGGGGTGGGCTGAGGAACAGGGATGGGACTACAGAGGGGGGCTCAGGAGGCGATGGAGGGAAGGATTCACACAGGTGGGAGATGGACCAGGAGATGATGTAGATAAGCAAGAGAGGGGGATGGGTGCGCAGTGACGTCACAGGGGCGCCCTATGGAGCCACCATGACCTCATTAATTAGCGGACTAATGAATGACGTCACAAGGCATCGCCTAATTCTGACATCTGCATGATGCGCCTAAATCCTCTGATGATGTCACCAAACCCAGCAACACACCCTCTACAGCCGGGCACCGTGACGTCCACAAAACCCATCACAGATATCCACACAGTTCCCCATCTCCTTACATACAAGCGTCAGACAGGCCGACAAGCACGGTGCAGCCAGCTCACATGTCCTCACCTCAGGCCCCCGGCGCTGTCACGGAGCTCCTCCCTCCCCGGGGCTCTACAGCACCGGACGGCGGAGAAATCAGACACAAGGCATGGTCCCGCCTTCTGTTCTACGCCAACATAGACCCACTCAATGGGGTTGCGACCTTCAGATGATTGACGTAAAAAAAAGCCAATCAACGACTACACCGGGTGACAGCGGGGCGGAACTAGCCGCTGCAACTATGGAAGGAAGAACAGCCAATCCGAGAAACAGACGGCAAGAGGATGACCAATGGAAGAGCGAGAAAATGACAGCTGGGCGGGACTTGAAAACAGGGTTACCAGCGGCTTGCTTAGTATACAAGGCGGGACTTGCACGATTTCTCCAGCCAATAGTCTACTAGATTTCTTTGTGACAGAAGAATTGACCAATAGAGAAGCGACACCGAAATCTTACCCTTTAGCTATAATAATCAGGTGTCCGACAGGTGTGTGTTACATGAAGGTTGTTCTATTCATATTTATACTATGCGCGCTGTATGGACAGTCTCATAAAACAGCAGAATGTAGGTGTCTATAGCAGCAGTCTGGTTGTATAGTCTGGAGCGCCCCCTATAACAGCAGTCTGGATGTGTAGTCTGGAGCGCCCCCTATAACAGCAGTCTGGATGTGTAGTCTGGAGCGCCCCCTATAACAGCAGTCTGGTTGTATAGTCTGGAGCCAGTGGCGTTGCTAGGGCTGGTGTCACCCGGTGCGGTAGAAAATGGTGTCACCCCCCCCCCCCCCCGAAGCAATAATGTTTTAGTC
The DNA here is from genome assembly GCA_033119425.1 of Bufotes viridis. Lineage (NCBI taxonomy): Eukaryota > Metazoa > Chordata > Amphibia > Anura > Bufonidae > Bufotes > Bufotes viridis. The sequence continues at coordinate 50,537,380 of CM065590.1, read as the reverse complement.
ATATAACCAAAAATAACAGATACTCACTGGTGCTTAGGCCTCTTTCACATCTGCGTTTTTCCTTTCCGTGCTAGAGTTCCGTCCTCGGGGCTCTAAGACGGAAAGATACTGATCAGGATTGTCCCAGTGCATCTTGAATGGAGAGCAATCCGTTCAGGATGTCTTCAGTTCAGTATTCAAACGTTTCTTTGCCTATGAAAAATCCACAGCATGCTGCGGATTTTCCTTGGGCCAAAAAAATTGAAGGCATGCCGCAAGGACGGATCTGGAATTAATGCCCATTGAAAAGCATTAATCCGGATCCGACTTTAAGCTAAATGTTGTTTCGGCGCATCGCCGGATCTGAATGGTAACCATGGCAGCTAGGACGCTACTAAAGTCCCGGCTGCCACGGAAAAGTAGTGGGGAGCCAGGGGAGGAGCTACTTACCGTCCGTGCGGCTCCCAGGGTGCTCCACAATGGCGTCACAGCGCCCTTACATCACATGGATAATGTGTTAATGCGACGTAGGGGCGCTGTGACGTCATTGTGGAGCACCCCAGGAGCCACATGGAAGGTAAGTAGCTTCTCCCCTGGCTCCCCACTACCTTTTCATGGCAGCCGGGACTTTAGTAGCGTCCTGGCTGCCATGGTAACACTGAAAGCATTTTGAAGACTGATCAGTCTTCAAATGTTTTCAGGTGTGTTGCGTTGTGACGGATCCGGTGGGCATTTCCGGCGACGGAAGTGCACGCCGGATCCTCACAACGGTAGTGTGAAAGGGGCCTTAGTTATTAATTCACTTACAGTCCGGTGTGTACGAAGTGTCTTCACATATAACTAAAGAGGAATTGCTGCTGTTATGTTAATGGATGCTATAACATTGCACCATCCTTCTGAACATACACATCTGTCATCCGCCTTACCTCATGAACCTGGAGCTGTGCTGTAGAGCTCGGCGGCCACTGTACAGCACAGCTCCAGGATCATGAGGTAAGGCGGATGACAGATGTGTATGTTCAGAAGGATGGTGCAATGTTATAGCATCCATTAACATCAGCAACAAGTCTGGGCTGGTTCAGGCTGTGCTGTGCCTGTGTGAGTGACGTGACCTGGGCCGGCGACCCCCCCGCCCGCAGCTCACCTGGTCCTGGTCCTGTGTGCAGCAGCTGGCTTCTCCTCTGTGTGGTCCTGGTACCTTCGCTATGCTTCAATCGCTTGAAGACTGTACTTTTCGCCCTATAAGACTATAACACACACATAGGTTTTCGAGGAGTATAATAAGAAACAATATTTTCCACTATACCTCAGGTCAGACCACCAATGTTAATCACACCTCAGATCAGCCCCCGTGTCAGCCGTCAGCCCCCATCCATCATGCCCCCCATGTCAGCCGTCAGCTCCGATCCTTTATGATCCCCAATGGGGAAATGTTGGAGTCTGTACCATCGGGAGGTGACGGGTGACATGATGAGGACAATTATGTCATCCCCCCATGGGTGGCACATTTCTTTTCTTCCCTCCAGGCTCCATGGCACAAACAGACATTTTGTGATTGTCCCCCATCATTTCTCTTTTCTCACCCCCAGGATTGAGGCGCACATAGTGCCCCATAATAATGTGCCAGTAACACGTGCCTCTCCATGCCACCACATGTGCTAGTAATAAGTGCCTCTCTTGTGCCTCCCCCATGTGCCAGTAGCCCCCCTTATTGTGTGCCAGTAGCCCCCCATATGTGCCAGTAGCCATCTCCCTTATGTGCTAGTAGCCATCTCCCTTATGTGCCATTAGGCCCCCTCATGTGCCAGTAGCCGTTCCCCTTATGTGTTATTAGTCCCCCTCATGTGCCAGTAGCCGTCCCTTTATGTGCCAGTAGCCATCCCCTTTATGTGCCAGTAGCACCCTTTAGGTGCCAGTAGCACCCTTTAGTGCCAGTAGCCCCTTTAGTGCCAGTAGCCCCTTTAGTGCCAGTAGCCCCTTCAGTGCCAGTAGCACCCTTCAGTGCCAGTAGCACCCTTCAGTGCCAGTAGCCCCCTTTAGGTGCCAGTAGCCCCCTTTAGTGCCAGTAGCCCCTTTAGTGCCAGTAGCCCCTTCAGTGCTAGTAGCCCCTTCAGTGCCAGTAGCCCCTTCAGTGCCAGTAGCCCCTTTAGGTGCCAGTAGCCCCCTTCAGTGCTAGTAGCCCCTTCAGTGCCAGTAGCACCCTTCAGTGCCAGTAGCCCCTTTAGGTGCCAGTAGCCCCCTTCAGTGCCAGTAGCCCCCTTCAGTGCCAGTAGCCCCAAAAAAAAAAAAAAAAAAAAAAAGAACACTTGTACTTACATCCTGCGATGCGATGCAGGCCTCTTCCGGCCTGTGTCTCGAAGCTGTACTGGCTCCGGCGGCGCGATGACGTCATCGCGCCGCCGGAGCCGGCCTCTGATAGGCTGCCGGCCTAGTGCTGGCAGCCTAACAGAGTAACAGGGAGAGAGAGGACACGCCTCTCCCTCCTCTGCTCCTGCTCCGCACGGAGATGAGCGCAATGCAAGCGCTCATTTCCGTCGCCGCGTCTGCGACTAGTCAGTCCGCCCCTGGTGACACCCCTTCAGAATGGTGTCACCTGGTGCGGACCGCACCCGCCGCACCCCGCTCGCAACGCCACTGTCTGGAGCGCACCCTATAACAGCCGTCTGGTTGTGTAGTCTGGAGCGCCCCCTATCACAGCAGTCTGGTTGTGTAGTCTGGAGCTCCCCCTATAACAGCAGTCTGGTTGTATAGTCTGGAGCGCCCCCTATAACTGCAGTCTGGATGTGTAGTCTGGAGCTCCCCCTATAACAGCAGTCTGGTTGTGTAGTCTGGAGCACCCCCTATAAGAGCAGTCTGGTTGTGCAGTCTGGAGCGCCCCTTATAACAGCAGTCTGGTTGTGTAGTCTGGAGCGCCCCTTATAACAGCAGTCTGGATGTGTAGTCTGGAGCACCCCCTATAACAGTAGTCTGGATGTGTAGTCTGGAGCACCCCCTAAAGCAGCAGTCTGGTTGTATAGTCTGGAGCGCCCCCTATAACAGCAGTCTGGATGTGTAGTCTGGAGCGCCCCTTATAACAGCAGTCTGGATGTGTAGTCTGGAGCGCCCCCTATAACAGCAGTCTGGATGTGTAGTCTGGAGCGCCCCCTAGAACAACAGTCTGGATGTGAAGTCTGGAGCGCCCCCTATAACAGCAGTCTGGTTGTGTAGTCTGGAGCGCCCCTTATAACAGCAGTCTGGATGTGTAGTCTGGAGCGCCCCCTATAACAGCAGTCTGGATGTGTAGTCTGGAGCGTCCCCTATAACAGCAGTCTGGTTGTGTAGTCTGGAGCGCCCCTATAACAGCAGTCTGGTTGTGTAGTCTGGAGCGCCCCTATAACAGCAGTCTGGATGTGTAGTCTGGAGCGCCCCTATAACAGCAGTCTGGATGTGTAGTCTGGAGCGCCCCTATAACAGCAGACTGGATGTGTAGTCTGGAGCGCCCCCTATAACAGCAGTCTGGATGTGTAGTCTGGAGCGCCCCTATAACAGCAGTCTGGTTGTGTTGTCTGGAGCGCCCCCTATAACAGCAGTCTGGATGTGTAGTCTAGATCGCCCCCAATAACAGCAGTCTGGTTAGTCTGGAGCGCCCCCTATAACTGCAGTCTGGAGGTGTAGTCTGGAGCACCCCCTATAACAGCGGTCTGGATGTGCAGTCTGGAGCACCCCCTATAACAGCAGTCTGGATGTGTAGTCTGGAGCGCCCCTATAACAGCAGTCTGGTTGTGTAGTCTGGAGCGCCCCCTATAACAGCAGTCTGGTTGTGTGGTCTGGCGCGCCCCCTATAGCAGCAGTCTGGATGTGTAGTCTGGAGCGCCCCCTATAGCAGCAGTCTGGATGTGTAGTCTGGAGCATCCCCTATAACAGCAGTCTGGATGTGTAGTCTGTAGCGCCCCGATAACATCAGTCTGGATGTGTATTCTGGAGCGCCCCTATAACAGCAGTCTGGATGTGTAGTCTGGAGCGCCCCTATAACAGCAGTCTGGTTGTGTAGTCTGGAGCGCCCCTATAGCAGCAGTCTGGATGTGTAGTCTTGAGCATCCCCTATAACAGCAGTCTGGATGTGTAGTCTGGAGCACCCCCTATAACAGCAGTCTGGATGTATAGTCTGGAGCGCCCCCTATAACAGCAGTCTGGATGTGTAGTCTGGAGCGCTCCCTATAACAGCAGTCTGGATTTGCAGTCTGGAGCGCCCCCCTATAACAGCAGTCTGGATGTGTAGTCTGGAGCGTCCCCTATAACAGCAGTCTGGATGTGTAGTCTGGCGCGCCCCCTATAACAGCAGTCTGGTTGTGTAGTCTGGAGCGCCCCCTATAGCAGCAGTCTGGATGTGTAGTCTGGAGCGCCCCTATAACAGCAGTCTGGATGTGTAGTCTGGGCGTCCCCTATAACAGCAGTCTGGATGTGTAGTCTGGAGCGCCCCTATAACAGCAGTCTGGATGTGTAGTCTGGAGCGCCCCTATAACAGCAGTCTGGATGTGTAGTCTGGAGCGCCGCCTATAACAGCAGTCTGGATGTGTAGTCTGGAGCCCCCTATAACAGCAGTCTGGATGTGTAGTCTGGAGCGCCCCTATAACAGCAGTCTGGTTGTATAGTCTGGAGCGCCCCTATAACAGCAGTCTGGATGTGTAGTCCGGAGCGCCCCTATAACAGCAGTCTGGATGGGTAGTCTGGAGCGCCCCTATAACAGCAGTCTGGTTGTGTAGTCTGGAGCTCCCCTATAACAGCAGTCTGGTTGTAGTAGTCTGGAGATGCCCCTATAACAGCAGTCTGGATGTGTAGTCTGGAGCACCCCTAGAACAGCAGTCTGGATGTGTAGTCTGGAGCGCCCCTATAACAGCAGTCTGGATGTGTAGTCTGGGCACCCCCTATAACAGCAGTCTGGTTGTGTAGTCTGGAGTGCCCCCTATAACAGCAGTTTGGAGGTGTAGTCTGGAGCGCCCCCTATAACAGCAGTCTGGATGTTTAGTCTGGAGTACCCCCTATAACAGCAGTCTGGATGTGTAGTCTGGAGCGCCCCTATAACAGCAGTCTGGATGTGTAGTCTGGAGCGCCCCCTATAACAGCAGTCTGGATGTGTAGTCTGGAGCACCCCCTATAGCAGCAGTCTGGTTGTATAGTCTGGAGCGCCCCCTATAACAACAGTCTGGATGTGTAGTGTGGAGCGCCCCCTATAACAGCAGTCTGGTTTTGTAGTCTGGAGCTCCCCCTATAACAGCAGTCTGGATGTGTAGTCTGGAGATGCCCCTATAACAGCAGTCTAGATGTGTAGTCTGGAGCCCCCCTATAACAGCAGTCTGGATGTGTAGTCTGGAGCACCCCCTAGAACAACAGTCTGGATGTGTAGTCTGGAGCGCCCCCTATAACAGCAGTCTGGATGTTTAGTCTGGAGCACTCACTATAACAGCAGTCTGGATGTGTAGTCTGGAGCGCCCCCTATAACAGCAGTCTGGTTGTGTGGTCTGGAGCGCCCCCTATAGCAGCAGTCTGGATGTGTAGTCTGCAGCGCCCCCTATAGCAGCAGTCTGGATGTGTAGTCTGCAGCATCCCCTATAACAGCAGTCTGGATGTGTAGCCTGTAGCGCCCCCGATAACAGCAGTCTGGTTGTATAGTCTGGAGATGCCCCTATAACAGCAGTCTGGATGTGTATTCTGGAGCGCCCCCTATAACAGCAGTCTGGTTGTGTAGTCTGGAGCGCCCCCTATAGCAGCAGTCTGGATGTGTAGTCTTGAGCATCCCCTATAACAGCAGTCTGGATGTGTAGTCTGGAGCACCCCCTATAACAGCAGTCTGGATGTATAGTCTGGAGCGCCCCCTATAACAGCAGTCTGGATGTGTAGTCTGGAGCGCCCCCTATAACAGCAGTCTGGATTTGCAGTCTGGAGCGCCCCCCTGTAACAGAAGTCTGGATGTGCAGTCTGGAGCGTCCCCTATAACAGCAGTCTGGATGTGTAGTCTGGCAGGCCCCCTATAACAGCAGTCTGGTTGAGTAGTCTGGAGCGCCCCCTATAGCAGCAGTCTGGATGTGTAGTCTGGAGCGCCCCCTATAACAGCAGTCTGGATGTGTAGTCTGGAGCGCCGCCTATAACAGCAGTCTGGATGTATAATCTGAAGCCCCCCTATAACAGCAGTCTGGATGTGTAGTCTGGAGCGCCCCCTATAACAGCAGTCTGGTTGTATAGTCTGGAGCGCCCCCAATAACAGCAGTCTGGATGTGTAGTCCGGAGCGCCCCCTATAACAGCAGTCTGGAGGGGTAGTGTGGAGCGCCCCCTATAACAGCAGTCTGGATGTGTAGTCTGGAGCACCCCCTATAACAGCAGTCTGGTTGTGTAGTCTGGAGTGCCCCCTATAACAGCAGTTTGGAGGTGTAGTCTGGAGCGCCCCCTATAACAGCAGTCTGGATGTTTAGTCTGGAGTACCCCCTATAACAGCAGTCTGGATGTGTAGTCTGGAGCGCCCCTATAACAGCAGTCTGGATGTGTAGTCTGGAGCGCCCCCTATAACAGCAGTCTGGATGTGTAGTCTGGAGCACCCCCTATAGCAGCAGTCTGGTTGTATAGTCTGGAGCGCCCCCTATAACAACAGTCTGGATGTGTAGTCTGGAGCGCCCCCTATAACAGCAGTCTGGATGTGTAGTCAGGAGCGGCCCCCTATAACAGCAGTCTGGTTTTGTAGTCTGGAGCTCCCCCTAATAACAGCAGTCTGGTTCTGTAGTCTGGAGCGCCCCCTATAACAGCAGTCTGGATTTGCAGTCTGGAGCGCCCCTATAACAGCAGTCTGGTTGTGTAGTCTGGAGCGCCCCTATAACAGCAGTCTGGTTGTGTAGTCTGGAGCGCCCCCTATAACAGCAGTCTGGATGTGTAGTCTGGAGCGTCCCCTATAACAGCAGTCTGGTTGTGTAGTCTGGAACTCCCTTATAACAGCAGTCTGGATGTGTAATCTAGATTGCCCCCTATAACAGCAGTCTGGCTGTGTAGTCTGGAGCGCCCCCTATAACAGCAGTCTGGAGGTGTAGTCTGGAGCACCCCCTATAACAGCGGTCTGGTTGTGTAGTCTGGAGCGCCCCCTATAACAGCAGTCTGGATGTGTTGTCTGAATTACCCCCTATAACAGCAGTCTGAAGGTGTAGTCTGGAGCGTCCCCTATAACAGCAGTCTGGATGTGTAGTCTGGAGCGTCCCCTATAACAGCAGTCTGGATGTGTAGTCTGGAGCGCCCCCTATAACAGCAGTCTGGATGTGTAGTCTGGAGCCCCCCCTATAACAGCAGTCTGGATGTGTAGTCTGGAGCCCCCCCTATAACAGCAGTCTGGATGTGTAGTCTGGAGCCCCCCTATAACAGCAGTCTGGTTGTGTAGTCTGGAGCGCCCCCTATAACAGCAGTCTGGATGTGTAGTCTGGAGCACCCCCTAGAACAACAGTCTGGATGTGTAGTCTGGAGAGCCCCCTATAACAGCAGTCTGGAGGTGTAGTCTGGAGCGCCCCCTATAACAGCAGTCTGGATGTGTAGTCTGGAGCGCCCCCTATAACAGCAGTCTGAAGGTGTAGTCTGGAGCGTCCCCTATAACAGCAGTCTGGTTGTATAATCTGGAGATGCCCCTATAACAGCAGTCTGGATGTGTAGTCTGGAGCCCCCCTATAACAGCAGTCTGGTTGTGTAGTCTGGAGCGCCCCCTATAACAGCAGTCTGGATGTGTAGTCTGGAGCACCCCCTATAACAACAGTCTGGATGTGTAGTCTGGAGCGCCCCCTATAACAGCAGTCTGGATGTGTAGTCTGGAGCACTCCCTATAACAGCAGTCTGGATGTGTAGTCTGGAGCGCCCCCTATAACAGCAGTCTGGATGTGTAGTCTGGATCGCCCCCTATAACAGCAGTCTGGATGTGTAGTCTGGAGCGCCCCCTATAACAGCAGTCTGGATGTGTAGTGTGGAGCGCCCACTATAACAGTAGTCTCTATGTGTAGCCTGTAGCGCTCCCTATAACAGCAGTCTGGTTTTGTAGTCTGGAGCTCCCCCTATAACAGCAGTCTGTTTGTATAGTCTGTAGATGCCCCTATAACAGCAGTCTGGATGTGTAGTCTGGAGCCCCCCTATAACAGCAGTCTGGTTGTGTAGTCTGGAGCGCCCCCTATAACAGCAGTCTGGATGTGTAGTCTGGAGCGCCCCCTATAACAGCAGTCTGGATGTTTAGTCTGGAGCACTCCCTATAACAGCAGTCTGGATGTGTAGTCTGGAGCGCCCCCTATAACAGCAGTCTGGTTGTGTAGTCTGGAGCGCCCCTATAACAGCAGTCTGGTTGTGTGGTCTGGAGCGCCCCTATAGCAGCAGTCTGGATGTGTAGTCTGGAGCGCCCCTATAGCAGCAGTCTGGATGTGTAGTCTGGAGCATCCCCTATAACAGCAGTCTGGATGTGTAGCCTGTAGCGCCCCCGATAACAGCAGTCTGGATGTGTATTCTGGAGCGCCCACTATAACAGCAGTCTGGATGTGTATTCTGGAGCGCCCCCTATAACAGCAGTCTGGTTGTGTAGTCTGGAGCGCCCCCTATAGCAGCAGTCTGGATGTGTAGTCTTGAGCATCCCCTATAACAGCAGTCTGGATGTGTATTCTGGAGCACCCCCTATAACAGCAGTCTGGATGTATAGTCTGGAGCGCCCCCTATAACAGCAGTCTGGATGTGTAGTCTGGAGCGCCCCCTATAACAGCAGTCTGGATTTGCAGTCTGGAGCGCCCCCCTATAACAGCAGTCTGGATGTGTAGTCTGGAGCTTCCCCTATAACAGCAGTCTGGATGTGTAGTCTGGAGCGCCGCCTATAACAGCAGTCTGGATGTATAATCTGAAGCCCCCCTATAACAGCAGTCTGGATGTGTAGTCTGGAGCGCCCCCTATAACAGCAGTCTGGTTGTATAGTCTGGAGCGCCCCCTATAACAGCAGTCTGGATGTGTAGTCCGGAGCGCCCCCTATAACAGCAGTCTGGAGGGGTAGTGTGGAGCGCCCCCTATAACAGCAGTCTGGATGTGTAGTCTGGAGTGCCCCCTATAACAGCAGTTTGGAGGTGTAGTCTGGAGCGCCCCCTATAACAGCAGTCTGGATGTGTAGTCTGGAGCGCCCCTATAACAGCAGTCTGGATGTGTAGTCTGGAGCGCCCCCTATAACAGCAGTCTGGATGTGTAGTCTGGAGCACCCCCTATAGCAGCAGTCTGGTTGTATAGTCTGGAGCGCCCCCTATAACAACAGTCTGGATGTGTAGTGTGGAGCGCCCCCTATAACAGCAGTCTGGATGTGTAGTCTGGAGCGCCCCCTATAACAGCAGTCTGGTTGTGTAGTCTGGAGCGCCCCTATACCAGCAGTCTGGTTGTGTAGTCTGGAGCGCCCCTATAACAGCAGTCTGGATTGTGTAGTCTGGAGCGCCCCTATAACAGCAGTCTGGTTGTGTAGTCTGGAGCGCCCCTATAACAGCAGTCTGGTTGTGTAGTCTGGAGCGCCCCTTATAACAGCAGTCTGGATGTGTAGTCTGGAGCGCCCCCTATAACAGCAGTCTGGATGTGTAGTCTGGAGCGTCCCCTATAACAGCAGTCTGGTTGTGTAGTCTGGAACTCCCTTATAACAGCAGTCTGGATGTGTAGTCTAGATTGCCCCCTATAACAGCAGTCTGGCTGTGTAGTCTGGAGCGCTCCCTATAACAGCAGTCTGGAGGTGTAGTCTGGAGCACCCCCTATAACAGCGGTCTGGTTGTGTAGTCTGGAGCACCCTCTATCAAAGCAGTCTGGATGTGTAGTCTGAATTACCCCCTATAACAGCAGTCTGAAGGTGTAGTCTGGAGCGTCCCCTATAACAGCAGTCTGGATGTGTAGTCTGGAGCATCCCCTATAACAGCAGTCTGGATGTGTAGTCTGGAGCGCCCCCCTATAACAGCAGTCTGGATGTGTAGTCTGGAGCCCCCCCTATAACAGCAGTCTGGATGTGTAGTCTGGAGCCCCCCCTATAACAGCAGTCTGGATGTGTAGTCTGGAGCGCCCCCTATAACAGCAGTCTGGATGTGTAGTCTGGAGCGCCCCTTATAACAGCAGTCTGGATGTGTAGTCTGGAGCGCCCCTATAACAGCAGTCTGGATGTGTAGTCTGGAGCGTCCCCTATAACAGCAGTCTGGTTGTGTAGTCTGGAGCGCCCCCCATAACAGCAGTCTGGTTGTGTAGTCTGGAGCTCCCCCTATAACAGCAGTCTGCTTTTGTAGTCTGGAGCGCCCCCTATAACAGCAGTCTGGATGTGTAGTCTGGAGCGCCCCCTATAACAGCAGACTGGATGTGTAGTCTGGAGCGCCCCTATAACAGCAGTCTGGATGTGTAGTCTGGAGCGCCCCTATAACAGCAGTCTGGTTGTGTTGTCTGGAGCGCCCCCTATAACAGCAGTCTGGATGTGTAGTCTAGATCGCCCCCAATAACAGCAGTCTGGTTAGTCTGGAGCACCCCCTATAACTGCAGTCTGGAGGTGTAGTCTGGAGCACCCCCTATAACAGCGGTCTGGATGTGCAGTCTGGAGCACCCCCTATAACAGCAGTCTGGATGTGTAGTCTGGAGCGCCCCCTATAACAGCAGTCTGGTTGTGTAGTCTGGAGCGCCCCCTATAACAGCAGTCTGGTTGTGTGGTCTGGAGCGCCCCCTATAGCAGCAGTCTGGATGTGTAGTCTGGAGCGCCCCCTATAGCAGCAGTCTGGATGTGTAGTCTGGAGCATCCCCTATAACAGCAGTCTGGATGTGTAGCCTGTAGCGCCCCCGATAACAGCAGTCTGGATGTGTATTCTGGAGCGCCCACTATAACAGCAGTCTGGATGTGTAGTCTGGAGCGCCCCTATAACAGCAGTCTGGATGTGTAGTCTGGAGCGCCCCTATAGCAGCAGTCTGGATGTGTAGTCTTGAGCATCCCCTATAACAGCAGTCTGGATGTGTATTCTGGAGCACCCCCTATAACAGCAGTCTGGATGTATAGTCTGGAGCGCCCCCTATAACAGCAGTCTGGATGTGTAGTCTGGAGCGCCCCCTATAACAGCAGTCTGGATTTGCAGTCTGGAGCGCCCCCCTATAACAGCAGTCTGGATGTGCAGTCTGGAGCGTCCCCTATAACAGCAGTCTGGATGTGTAGTCTGGCGCGCCCCCTATAACAGCAGTCTGGTTGAGTAGTCTGGAGCGCCCCCTATAGCAGCAGTCTGGATGTGTAGTCTGGAGCGCCCCCTATAACAGCAGTCTGGATGTGTAGTCTGGAGCGTCCCCTATAACAGCAGTCTGGATGTGTAGCCTGTAGCGCCTCCGATTACAGCAGTCTGGATGTGTATTCTGGAGCGCCCCCTATAACAGCAGTCTGGATGTGTAGTCTGGAGCGCCGCCTATAACAGCAGTCTGGATGTATAATCTGAAGCCCCCCTATAACAGCAGTCTGGATGTGTAGTCTGGAGCGCCCCCTATAACAGCAGTCTGGTTGTATAGTCTGGAGCGCCCCCTATAACAGCAGTCTGGATGTGTAGTCCGGAGCGCCCCCTATAACAGCAGTCTGGAGGGGTAGTGTGGAGCGCCCCCTATAACAGCAGTCTGGTTTTGTAGTCTGGAGCACCCCCTATAACAGCAGTCTGGTTGTGTAGTCTGGAGCGCCCCCTATAACAGCAGTCTGGATGTGTAGTCTGGAGCGCCCCCTATAACAGCAGTCTGGATGTGTAGTCTGGAGTACCCCCTATAACAGCAGTCTGGATGTGTAGTCTGGAGCGCCCCTATAACAGCAGTCTGGATGTGTAGTCTGGAGCGCCCCTATAACAGCAGTCTGGATGTGTAGTCTGGAGCACCCCTATAGCAGCAGTCTGGTTGTGTAGTCTGGAGCGCCCCTATAACAGCAGTCTGGATGTGTAGTCTGGAGCGCCCCTATAACAGCAGTCTGGATGTGTAGTCTGGAGCGCCCCCTATAACATCAGTCTGGTTTTGTAGTCTGGAGCTCCCCCTATAACAGCAGTCTGGTTGTATAGTCTGGAGATGCCCCTATAACAGCAGTCTGGATGTGTAGTCTGGAGCACCCCCTAGAACAGCAGACTGGATGTGTAGTCTGGAGCGCCCCCTATAACAGCAGTCTGGATGTGTAGTCTGGAGCGCCCCCTATAACAGCAGTCTGGATGTGTAGTCTGGAGCACCCCCTATAACAGCAGTCTGGTTGTGTAGTCTGGAGCGCCCCTATAACAGCAGTTTGGAGGTGTAGTCTGGAGCGCCCCTATAACAGCAGTCTGGATGTTTAGTCTGGAGCACCCCTATAACAGCAGTCTGGATGTGTAGTCTGGAGCGCCCCTATAACAGCAGTCTGGATGTGTAGTCTGGAGCGCCCCTATAACAGCAGTCTGGATGTGTAGTCTGGAGCACCCCTATAGCAGCAGTCTGGTTGTATAGTCTGGAGCGCCCCCTATAACAGCAGTCTGGATGTGTAGTCTGGAGCGCCCCTATAACAGCAGTCTGGTTGTGTAGTCTGGAGCACCCCCTATAACAGCAGTCTGGATGTGTAGTCTGGAGCACCCCCTAGAACAACAGTCTGGATGTGTAGTCTGGAGCGCCCCCTATAACAGCAGTCTGGATGTTTAGTCTGGAGCACTCCCTATAACAGCAGTCTGGATGTGTAGTCTGGAGCGCCCCCTATAACAGCAGTCTGGTTGTGTGGTCTGGAGCGCCCCCTATAGCAGCAGTCTGGATGTGTAGTCTGGAGCGCCCCCTATAGCAGCAGTCTGGATGTGTAGTCTGGAGCACCCCTATAACAGCAGTCTGGATGTGTAGCCTGTAGCGCCCCCGATAACAGCAGTCTGGATGTGTATTCTGGAGCGCCCACTATAACAGCAGTCTGGATGTGTATTCTGGAGCGCCCCCTATAACAGCAGTCTGTTTGTGTAGTCTGGAGCGCCCCCTATAGCAGCAGTCTGGATGTGTAGTCTTGAGCATCCCCTATAACAGCAGTCTGGATGTGTAGTCTGGAGCACCCCCTATAACAGCAGTCTGGATGTATAGTCTGGAGCGCCCCCTATAACAGCAGTCTGGATGTGTAGTCTGGAGCGCCCCTATAACAGCAGTCTGGATTTGCAGTCTGGAGCGCCCCCTATAACAGCAGTCTGGATGTGCAGTCTGGAGCGTCCCCTATAACAGCAGTCTGGATGTGTAGTCTGGCAGGCCCCTATAACAGCAGTCTGGTTGAGTAGTCTGGAGCGCCCCTATAGCAGCAGTCTGGATGTGTAGTCTGGAGCGCCCTATAACAGCAGTCTGGATGTGTAGTCTGGAGCGCCGCCTATAACAGCAGTCTGGATGTATAATCTGGAGCCCCCTATAACAGCAGTCTGGATGTGTAGTCTGGAGCGCCCCCTATAACAGCAGTCTGGTTGTATAGTCTGGAGCGCCCCCAATAACAGCAGTCTGGATGTGTAGTCCGGAGCGCCCCCTATAACAGCAGTCTGGAGGGGTAGTGTGGAGCGCCCCCTATAACAGCAGTCTGGATGTGTAGTCTGGAGTACCCCCTATAACAGCAGTCTGGTTGTGTAGTCTGGAGTGCCCCTATAACAGCAGTTTGGAGGTGTAGTCTGGAGCGCCCCCTATAACAGCAGTCTGGATGTGTAGTCTGGAGTACCCCCTATAACAGCAGTCTGGATGTGTAGTCTGGAGCGCCCCTATAACAGCAGTCTGGATGTGTAGTCTGGAGCGCCCCCTATAACAGCAGTCTGGATGTGTAGTCTGGAGCACCCCCTATAGCAGCAGTCTGGTTGTATAGTCTGGAGCGCCCCCTATAACAACAGTCTGGATGTGTAGTCTGGAGTTCCCCCTATAGCAGCAGTCTGGATGTGTAGTCTGGAGCGCCCCTATAACAGCAGTCTGGTTTTGTAGTCTGGAGCTCCCCCATAACAGCAGTCTGGTTGTGTAGTCTGGAGCGCCCCCTATAACAGCAGTCTGGATTTGCAGTCTGGAGCGCCCCTTATAACAGCAGTCTGGTTGTGTAGTCTGGAGCGCCCCTATAACAGCAGTCTGGTTGTGTAGTCTGGAGCGCCCCTTATAACAGCAGTCTGGATGTGTAGTCTGGAGCGCCCCCTATAACAGCAGTCTGGATGTGTAGTCTGGAGCGTCCCCTATAACAGCAGTCTGGTTGTGTAGTCTGGAACTCCCTTATAACAGCAGTCTGGATGTGTAATCTAGATTGCCCCCTATAACAGCAGTCTGGCTGTGTAGTGTGGAGCGCCCCCTATAACAGCAGTCTGGAGGTGTAGTCTGGAGCACCCCCTATAACAGCGGTCTGGTTGTGTAGTCTGGAGCGCCCCCTATAACAGCAGTCTGGATGTGTAGTCTGAATTACCCCCTATAACAGCAGTCTGGAGGTGTAGTCTGGAGCGCCCCCTATAACAGCAGTCTGGATGTGTAGTCTGGAGCGTCCCCTATAACAGCAGTCTGGATGTGTAGTCTGGAGCGCCCCTATAACAGCAGTCTGGATGTGTAGTCTGGAGCCCCCTATAACAGCAGTCTGGTTGTGTAGTCTGGAGCGCCCCCTATAACAGCAGTCTGGATGTGTAGTCTGGAGCACCCCTAGAACAACAGTCTGGATGTGTAGTCTGGAGCGCCCCCTATAACAGCAGTCTGGAGGTGTAGTCTGGAGCGCCCCTATAACAGCAGTCTGGATGTGTAGTCTGGAGCGCCCCCTATAACAGCAGTCTGAAGGTGTAGTCTGGAGCGTCCCCTATAACAGCAGTCTGGTTGTATAGTCTGGAGATGCCCCTATAACAGCAGTCTGGATGTGTAGTCTGGAGCCCCCTATAACAGCAGTCTGGTTGTGTAGTCTGGAGCGCCCCTATAACAGCAGTCTGGATGTGTAGTCTGGAGCACCCCCTAGAACAACAGTCTGGATGTGTAGTCTGGAGCGCCCCCTATAACAGCAGTCTGGATGTGTAGTCTGGAGCACTCCCTATAACAGCAGTCTGGATGTGTAGTCTGGAGCGCCCCCTATAACAGCAGTCTGGATGTGTAGTCTGGATCGCCCCCTATAACAGCAGTCTGGATGTGTAGTCTGGAGCGCCCCCTATAACAGCAGTCTGGATGTGTAGTGTGGAGCGCCCCCTATAACAGTAGTCTCTATGTGTAGCCTGTAGCGCTCCCTATAACAGCAGTCTGGTTTTGTAGTCTGGAGCTCCCCCTATAACAGCAGTCTGTTTGTATAGTCTGGAGATGCCCCTATAACAGCAGTCTGGATGTGTAGTCTGGAGCCCCCCTATAACAGCAGTCTGGTTGTGTAGTCTGGAGCGCCCCCTATAACAGCAGTCTGGATGTGTAGTCTGGAGCACCCCCTAGAACAGCAGTCTGGATGTGTAGTCTGGAGCGCCCCCTATAACAGCAGTCTGGATGTGTAGTCTGGAGCACTCCCTATAACAGCAGTCTGGATGTGTAGTCTGGAGCGCCCCCTATAACAGCAGTCTGGTTGTGTAGTCTGGAGCGCCCCCTATAACAGCAGTCTGGTTGTGTGGTCTGGAGCGCCCCCTATAGCAGCAGTCTGGATGTGTAGTCTGGAGCGCCCCCTATAGCAGCAGTCTGAATGTGTAGTCTGGAGCATCCCCTATAACAGCAGTCTGGATGTGTAGCCTGTAGCGCCCCCGATAACAGCAGTCTGGATGTGTATTCTGGAGCGCCCCCTATAACAGCAGTCTGGATGTGTATTCTGGAGCGCCCCCTATAACAGCAGTCTGGTTGTGTAGTCTGGAGCGCCCCCTATAGCAGCAGTCTGGATGTGTAGTCTGGAGCACCCCCTATAACAGCAGTCTGGATGTGTAGTCTGGAGCACCCCCTATAACAGCAGTCTGGATGTATAGTCTGGAGCGCCCCCTATAACAGCAGTCTGGATGTGTAGTCTGGAGCGCCCCCTATAACAGCAGTCTGGATTTGCAGTCTGGAGCGCCCCCCTATAACAGCAGTCTGGATGTGCAGTCTGGAGCGTCCCCTATAACAGCAGTCTGGATGTGTAGTCTGGCGCGCCCCCTATAACAGCAGTCTGGTTGAGTAGTCTGGAGCGCCCCCTATAGCAGCAGTCTGGATGTGTAGTCTGGAGCTCCCCCTATAACAGCAGTCTGGATGTGTAGTCTGGAGCGCCGCCTATAACAGCAGTCTGGATGTATAATCTGAAACCCCCCTATAACAGCAGTCTGGATGTGTAGTCTGGAGCGCCCCCTATAACAGCAGTCTGGTTGTATAGTCTGGAGCGCCCCCTATAACAGCAGTCTGGATGTGTAGTCCGGAGCGCCCCCTATAACAGCAGTCTGGAGGGGTAGTGTGGAGCGCCCCCTATAACAGCAGTCTGGATGTGTAGTCTGGAGCACCCCTATAACAGCAGTCTGGTTGTGTAGTCTGGAGCGCCCCTATAACAGCAGTTTGGAGGTGTAGTCTGGAGCGCCCCTATAACAGCAGTCTGGATGTTTAGTCTGGAGTACCCCTATAACAGCAGTCTGGATGTGTAGTCTGGAGCGCCCCTATAACAGCAGTCTGGATGTGTAGTCTGGAGCGCCCCTATAACAGCAGTCTGGATGTGTAGTCTGGAGCACCCCTATAGCAGCAGTCTGGTTGTATAGTCTGGAGCGCCCCTATAACAGCAGTCTGGATGTGTAGTGTGGAGCGCCCCCTATAACAGCAGTCTGGATGTGTAGTCTGGAGCGCCCCCTATAACAGCAGTCTGGTTTTGTAGTCTGGAGCTCCCCCTATACCAGCAGTCTGGTTGTGTAGTCTTGAGCGCCCCCTATAACAGCAGTCTGGATTTGCAGTCTGGAGCGCCCCTTATAACAGCAGTCTGGTTGTGTAGTCTGGAGCGCCCCTATAACAGCAGTCTGGTTGTGTAGTCTGGAGTGCCCCTTATAACAGCAGTCTGGATGTGTAGTCTGGAGCGCCCCCTATAACAGCAGTCTGGATGTGTAGTCTGGAGCGTCCCCTATAACAGCAGTCTGGTTGTGTAGTCTGGAACTCCCTTATAACAGCAGTCTGGATGTGTAGTCTAGATTGCCCCCTATAACAGCAGTCTGGCTGTGTAGTCTGGAGCGCTCCCTATAACAGCAGTCTGGAGGTGTAGTCTGGAGCACCCCCTATAACAGCGGTCTGGTTGTGTAGTCTGGAGCACCCTCTATCAACAGCAGTCTGGATGTGTAGTCTGAATTACCCCTATAACAGCAGTCTGAAGGTGTAGTCTGGAGCGCCCCTATAACAGCAGTCTGGATGTGTAGTCTGGAGCGTCCCCTATAACAGCAGTCTGGATGTGTAGTCTGGAGCGCCCCTATAACAGCAGTCTGGATGTGTAGTCTGGAGCGCCCCTATAACAGCAGTCTGGATGTGTAGTCTGGAGCGCCCCTATAACAGCAGTCTGGTTGTGTAGTCTGGAGCGCCCCTATAACAGCAGTCTGGATGTGTAGTCTGGAGCACCCCTAGAACAACAGTCTGGATGTGTAGTCTGGAGCGCCCCTATAACAGCAGTCTGGATGTGTAGTCTGGAGCGCCCCTATAACAGCAGTCTGGATGTGTAGTCTGGAGCGCCCCTATAACAGCAGTCTGGAGGTGTAGTCTGGAGCGTCCCCTATAACAGCAGTCTGGATGTGTAGTCTGGAGACGCCCCTATAACAGCAGTCTGGATGTGTAGTCTGGAGCCCCCTATAACAGCAGTCTGGTTGTGTAGTCTGGAGCGCCCCTATAACAGCAGTCTGGATGTGTAGTCTGGAGCACCCCTATAACAGCAGTCTGGATGTGTAGTCTGGAGCGCCCCTATAACAGCAGTCTGGATGTGTAGTCTGGAGCGCCCCTAGAACAACAGTCTGGATGTGTAGTCTGGAGCGCCCCCTATAACAGCAGTCTGGATGTGTAGTCTGGAGCACTCCCTATAACAGCAGTCTGGATGTGTAGTCTGGAGCGCCCCCTATAACAGCAGTCTGGATGTGTAGTCTGGATCGCCCCCTATAACAGCAGTCTGGATGTGTAGTCTGGAGCGCCCCCTATAACAGCAGTCTGGATGTGTAGTCTGGAGCGCTCCCTATATCAGCAGTCTGGATGTATAGTCTGGAGCACCCCCTATAACAGCAGTCTGGTTGTGTAGTCTGGAGCGCCCCCTATAACAGCAGTCTGGATGTGTAGTCTGGAGCGCCCCCTATAACAGTAGTCTGGATGTGTAGTCTGGAGCGCTCCCTATATCAGCAGTCTGGATGTATAGTCTGGAGCGCCCCCTATAACAGCAGTCTGGTTGTGTAGTCTGGAGCGCCCCCTATAACAGCAGTCTGGATGTGTAGTCTGGAGCTTCCCCTATAACAGCAGTCTGGATGTGTAGTCTGGAGCGCCCCCTATAACAGCAGTCTGGATGTATAGTCTGGAGCGTCCCCTATAACAGCAGTCTGGATGTGTAGTCTGGAGCGCCCCTTATAACAGCAGTCTGGATGTGTAGTGTGGAGCGCCCCCTATAACAGCAGTCTGGATGTGTAGTCTGGAGCGCCCCTATAACAGCAGTCTGGATGTGTAGTCTGGAGCGCCCCTATAACAGCAGTCTGGTTGTGTAGTCTGGAGCGCCCCCTATAACAGCAGTCTGGATGTGTAGTCTGGAGCGCCCCTATAACAGCAGTCTGGATGTGTAGTCTGGAGCGCCCCCTATAACAGCAGTCTGGATGTATAGTCTGGAGCGCCCCCTATAACAGCAGTCTGGTTGTGTTGTCTGGAGCGCCCCCTATAACAGCAGTCTGGTTGTGTAGTCTGGAGCGCCCCCTATAACAGCGGTCTGGATGTGTAGTCTGGAGCACTCCCTATAACAGCAGTGTGGATGTGTAGTCTGGAGCGCCCCCTATAACAGCAGTCTGGATGTGTAGTCTGGAGTGCCCCCTATAACAGCAGTCTAGTTGTGTAGTCTTGAGCGCCCCCTATAACAGCAGTCTGGTTGTGTAGTCTGGAGCGCCCCCTATAACAGCAGTCTGGATGTGTAGTCTGGAGCGCCCCCTATAACAGCAGTCTGGATGTATAGTCTGGAGCGCCCCCTATAACAGTAGTCTCTATGTGTAGTCTGGAGTGCCCCCTATAACAGCAGTCTAGATGTATAGTCTGGAGCGCCCCCTATAACAGCAGTCTGGATGTGTAGTCTGGAGCCCCCCTATAACAGCAGTCTGGTTGTGTAGTCTGGAGCGCCCCTATAACAACAGTCTGGATGTGTAGTCTGGAGCTCCCCCTATAACAGCAGTCTGGATTTGTAGTCTGGAGCTCCCCCTATAACAGCAGTCTGGATGTGTAGTCTGGAGCGCCCCCTATAACAGCAGTCTGGCTGTGTAGTCTGGAGCGCTCCCTATATCAGCAGTCTGGATGTATAGTCTGGAGCGCCCCCTATAACAGCAGTCTGGATGTGTAGTCTGGAGCGCCCCCTATAACAGCAGTCTGCATGTGTAGTCTGGAGCGCCCCCTATAACAGCAGTCTGCATGTGTAGTCTGGAGCGCCGCCTATAACAGCAGTCTGCATGTGTAGTCTGGAGCGCCCCTTATAACAGCAGTCTGCATGTGTAGTCTGGAGCACCCCCTATAACAGCACTGTCAATCACTGATAGGACTGCCTCCTTGACTTGAAAGCCCAGAAAGCGCAGGAATTGAAGAAGGCTGTGTCACCAGGATCAACCCTATTCAATCAGAAATGTAGCCTGGTAGGTTTAATCAAGCTGAGTAAAATGATGCCTGTCTTTTCTCTCCAGGTTCTGGCATTGTGGAGAAATGTACAGTTTTATTCTTATGCAAATGAGGCATTGGAGCACCACGAGGCTGGCTTAAGCGGTTTGAGCACCGCTCTAGCAATGCCGCTGGTGCTGATTACAGACGCCTCCAGCACTCCAAACACATCCCACTCCCCTTTCATTGACAGAGCTAGACTTCCCGTCTCGCGCTGAGTCTTCGTGTCTGCGCACTTATTCGCAAACACCGTTGACGTCACTGAATCCAGAAGTGGAGGTGACTGCAGATGAAGCTGATGACGCCTCCACTTCCGGGTTCAGTGACATCACCAACCCATGCGCACTAGTCATTTTCGCTGCTCAGCAAGCAGCAGATGTGGTGCACACACGCCGTGTATTTTAACGAGTGCGCAGACCCTAGAACTCAGCGCTAGAAGTGAAGTCTAGCACTGTCAATCTAAAGGAAGAGGAGCTTTTTTCAGTGCTGTAGTCAGCACCACGGGTGTTGCTGGAGCGGTGCTCAAACCGCATAGGCCGCCTCTTGGTGCTCCGGTTCCTCATTTGCATTTGAATAAAGCGATTACAGTTTTGTGTTCTTATGCTGGAAGAGGATTCTAGAAATTCACTCAGATGTGAATCTAGTCTTATCCACACCTGGTTTAGCTTCAAAACTACATGAGAAAACCTGAGCATGAGGACTCGGTCATCAGAATCAGCGCAGAAAATGCCTCGTTGGGTGGCAGTGACCAGCGTAGCAACCAGAACTGACTGGGCCCCACAGCATATTTTTAAACAGGCCCCACCCTTCCCTGTCCCCTTAATGCAGACCTCAGACTAGACCAAGAAAAAAAAAAAAAATACTCCCCACTCTTCTGCAGGCGTCTCCCCTCTTAAAATATTACATTGTGACTGGACATCGTACATAATCAGGTCACAGGGCGCTCCTACGCACACTACACCCCGGCCGGAAGCTGTGCTCTGCCAGGACCAGTGCACCACAGAGAAGACGAGGGAGTGGTGAGTAATAACAGTGCTAAGACTAGGAATACCATACTCACCGCTCCCTGGGCCCTAAAATAAATCCATTTGTCTTCCCTTCCTGAGATTGGGCCCTGTAGCAGCCTTCCATGGTAGTTTTGCCCCTGGCAGTGACCAACGTTTTGTTTCTCAGCAAGTTGAATAAAGCATCCTGCTAGATCTTGCCAGGGTTTCCTCATTGAAGGCCATGTACTACAGTGAGTGTCCACATACTGATCAGCCACATTAAGCTGAGCCAATCAGCAGGTAGACCACAGCAGAAGCTGCAGAAGAACCCAACGACTTTCTGGCGCAGGCTCCACAGGCAATATACTCATATTTTCCTGTGAAGTAATTTGCTGGTGTGAACATACCCTAAGCTTTCCATTACAAATCAGCGTAGGGGAAAAAAGACATGACAATAATCTAATGTCGCAGGCTGGTTTTCCATCACGCTGTCTGGTTAACTATTTCCTCTAAAAAAAATAAATGCTAATCCGCTATTTATAAGGTGAATTTGAATGTCTGAGGTCAAGACAAAGAGAAATAGTACTCTAGTATTACTACTTCCTGATTCTTGTCTTCAGTTCTAGAATCTCCTCCGATATGGATGTCCACAGCAGCTGGAGATACTGAGATACAAGTGGTCCCTCAAGTTACACTATTGATTGGTTTAAGGTCAACCACCGAAAGGGTATGGCGACACATGTTGTGGTGTAGCCCCGACCTTACAATGTTAAGTTACTATGATCTCAACTCAGGGTTCGGCCACACGGTCAGGTTTCCTGATGCAGTTTTGGAAGCCAAAACCAAGAGTGGCTCAAAAAAGAGGAGAAGTTGTATCTGTTCTTTTTACTTTCTCTCCTTTTACGGTCCATTCCTGATTTTGGCTTTTAGAACTGCATTAGGAAACCTGACCATGTGGCCGAACCCTAAATCATAGTGACTTGACACCGTTAAGGTTGGGGTTACACTTCAACATGTATCACACAAAAGCCGGTCTCATAACAGTTGCATGACCAAAAACATTTGCGTGACTTTTAGAACAAAGTCGCAGAAAAGTCGCTGGCCGGTCACAGTTGTGAAGATATCCTGGAGGAGAGGAGTAGGGCATAGGAGTGGTGGTCGTGGACCTGAGAATGGTAGTAGTACTCAAAGTTCCCAGTGACAGTCCTCTCTATGGTTACCCCTAGGTTCGTGCATTGAATGGAGGGCACACACTTTCTTCCCTCGAGGCACTCCCTGGTATTGGGACTCCTGCCTAGTAGTTGGGGTGCCCTTGACGGTAGACAGAAAGTGGAGTCAATAAGCAGGCTCAGTCTTTTTACTAAGGAGGATGAGAGTTGCAGGAAAAACAGAAGCAACAGGTACAGTTCTAAAGTGTATCACGGTGTAATCCCAATAGCTGTATATGTAGTGGCCCAGAGGGACACTACCACTTCTACATTCCTATTGCTAGTCTGTTTGCCGCCATTGTATTGGTTTGCACCAACTGTACCACTACCTGCAAAGTGTCATTTTGTTATATGCTTAAACTGTTATGTTTAGGTAATGTGCCTGGTTCACCAGCAGGTGGCAGTGTGTCTGGCAAAGAGTACCTTTAGGTAGAATTGAACTTACCATTCCACTGTCACATACCCCTTTTTCAGCAGTAGTGGGCTAGTCCCGCATCCTACCAAGGGAAGAGTTAGAGGGTGAACAAGACCGGCGTCAGAACCTGGCATACCCGGGCAAGTGCTGGGGCCCACAACTCAGATGCCAGAAGCAATGAGCGCACATCGTCCTGCTGATCTGTGTAGGAGAAGGAGCGGGGCAGGCTGAAAATCAGCCTCTGCTCCTCCTACACAGCAGAGCGATGTGTCACAGTATCCTGCTGCTGCTGATGGGGAGCGCAGATCATGGGAGGAGCCAGGTGACTTAGGGGGCACATCTGGGCATAACCACTGTGAAGGAGCACATATCTTGGCATATCCACCATAAGAGGGCACACATCTTGGCATATCAACTGTGAAGGGGGCACATATTTTGGGATATCTACTGTGAAGGGGCCACATATCTTGGCTTACGTACTGTGAGGGGGTACATATCTTGGCATATCAACTGTGAGGGGGCACATATCTTGGCATATCTACTGTGAGGGGCACGTATCTTGGCATATCTACTGTGAGGGGCACATATCTGTGAGTAGACCTGAGGGACTGAAACACTGGGTAGAAAATAAAAGTAGGCACATAAGGACTGATTCACATATATCCGCTCTGTAGTATGCTCTGTGTAATGTATTTAATCTATAATACATGCAGTTTCATTGCTATAAGCACCTTGCAAAATGCCACAAGGGGGCCCACTAAGACTTTATCGCCCAAGGGCCCACATGAACCTGGAGCCGGCCCTGAGGGTGAAGCAGCAGGGTGGGTTGAGGGAGTGTTTTTCCCTCACTGCTGCAGGAGCTTTGGGAAAGTAGCTCAATGAGCAGCCCATTCCCGATATATTAAAGGACTTGGTGCCTCTGAGAGGGAAAATGGTGCCAAAGACACCCTACTCAGCAAAATGGGTCACAGGATACCTCACTCTCTCATAAGAAGCAGTAACTGAAGCTGATAGGAACCAGACTGAAGCCAGGGATTAGCACAGCAGCAGAGAAAGAACGCAAAGTAACCAAGTTTACCTGTCAGTTTACCCTTAGCCTGCTGGAGCCAAGAGAAAGATCAAGTATTGTTTGGATGACACAAGTTTATTGCAAGTTTTTTCAAGTAAAAACTGTTGAACTTCACCAAGTCTGGACTCAGCTTACTCCACCAACTACAACTCTTTTGTTGCTACAGAGCCTAACATGGGAGCGACAGTGTCCAGGTAGGAGCACCATGACACAAAACTGTTAGGGCCACATCACCACTGGGCATTCCTAACACCGGGACCTAATTGCCCTGCGGAAGCAACTATGATAGTAGTTTTAGTCTCTAAGCTCTTTCTGAACGCTTTGGTATCCTTACAAATTGACCATAGGCGTGCAAACGGTGGCGCTCACATATTGTCACACATGTATTGTCACACATCGCGCTGCTGGCACACACAGGCTGATTCCCAGGCTGGCACCACTCCTCTACGCAGACCAGCTGAGCGATTAATGGTGAGCGAACAGCTCCCTGCTTCACCATTACAGGCAATTGTCTCTGTGTCCTGTCTCTTTGTTCTGGGAAATCCGGGACTGTCTCGCTATATCCGGGACGGTTGGAAGGTATGCACTACATGGGCACATGCAGCTCCTCTAATTTAACAACTTAGGCCACTACACAGCTCATTCCCTCAGTAGGGGAAGGTTCAACTTTCCCTTTGCTGAGTAGGGCACGAAAACTAAGCCGTGCCACCAATAGACAGCACTTGGGATCACATGCAAAGAATAACACAAGGCATTATTCCGGTTGGTACAAGTTATTCGCTATTCACAGGATAGGGGATAACTTTAAGTGCGGCCGCTCCATTCATTTCTATGGGAGTTCCGGATATAGGCGAGCTCTCCACAACTCCCAAAGAAATGAATGTAGCCGGCCGGCCGCTCCGGTCATTTCAGGAGAGCTTCAGAGGGTATGGGGCCCCCGTTCTCATGAACGGTGGCGGCCCCAGTGGTAGGACCCCCATTGATCTTAAAGTTAGCTAAGATAACTTGTACCAAGCAGAATACCCTTTTAACTGTTTTAGCACCAAATTAACTGTTTGGTCACTGCAGTTGCATATGACAGTCACGTGCAATCTGCAACCTGCCCCAAAAATCTAACAGACAAGACCTGTCACTTTTCACCTAGTAGACCCATGGACCAATATTAGATGTGATTCATTTCGAGAGGCACATGTTGCTTTGTAGCCCCAGCTAAGATATACTGAAAACTGGTAATTGGTTTAAAGCTCCACCGCCAGAAGTAGAAGAATAAAAGTCTCTCTTTACTCAAAAGATAACATGTGGTACATCCAGCAAAGTGTACCCAGATGATGAGGTATGGTGGCTGGCAAAGTGGTCGTTGATGGCACCTCTGGTAGGCTAGCTTGCTGATGACTAGCTCTTGCACTTTTTACTAACATCTCTTGGCACTTGTGGATATAGGTGTCAACTGTATAATGTAAGCTTTGGAATTGGTCTAGCCTAGGTATTATCTAGGTAATGGGTGTCTGAACCGTCATCCTTCACCGGCAGCAGGGTCTGTAAAGTTGTGGTTGCTGGTCTCTCTGCTGTCTGTACAACACTGTAGCTTTTGGGAAAGCTGTATCTTTTCAGGTTTCCTGTTGTTCTTGCACTCTCTCTGGAGTAGTGGTCTCACAGGAGAATAGGATCTACTGCTGGTCCCTAGGCAGAGCTTTACTGCCAATTAGGCGAAGTGAGGCGATCACCTCTGGCAGCGCGGTTGGTGAACTATTTTTAGGGTACATATGATTTTTGGTTGCTCTATATTACATTTTTGTTAGAGAAAAGGTTACAAAAAATAAAAATTCTGAAATCTCATCTCCTATTGCCATAAACTCTTGAGGAACACCTAAAGGGTTAACAAAGTGTGTAAAATCAATTTTGAATACCTTGAGGGGTGTAGTTTCTTAAATTGGGTCACTTTTAGGAAGTTTCTACTCTAGGGGGTGCATCAGGGTTTTTTCAAATGGGACATGGTGTAAAAAAAAAAGGCCATCAAAATCTGCCTTCCAGAAACCATGTGGCGTTCCCTTCCTTCTGCACCCTGCCTTTTGGCCATACAGCAGTTTCCGACCACATATGGGGTGTTTCTACAAAGTACAGAATCAGGGCAATAAATATTGAGTTTTGTTTGGCTGTTAACCCTTGCTTTGTTACTGGAAAAAATGGATGAAAATGGAAAATTTTCCCCAAAATTGAAATTCTGAAATTTCCTCACCATTTGGCAATAACTCTTGTGGAACACCTAAAGGGTTAACAAAGTTTGTAAAATCAGTTTTAAATACCATGAGGGGTATACTTTCTTAGATGTGGTCACTTTAATGGCGTTTCTACTCTGGAGATCGCGCTCACCTCACACTATGGAATCCCGCTCCCCTTCTAGGCAGGATACCTGAGGAAGAACAACACATATCGTTTGAAACGCGTAGGCTAGGAGCTCTTTTGCCTCCACCTTCAACCCGTAGCTCTAGGAGAGTGACGTCACTCGCTCCTGCACGGAGCGTGAGCACAGGGAAACAGGAGCACAGTGCTACCGGCCGGAGCACACTCCTAGTGGAATACAAACGCCCAGCACGTGGAATAACCAATCTTATAACCTGCTACAAGGAAAGAGGATACACTAAAAGCGAAGGTAGAAAGGTAGGCACTATATACCTCCGATACTCACATTTATAGATAGTATCCTACCTAGCAGGGGAACGGGATTCCATAGTGTGAGGTGAGAGCGATCTCCAGAGTGTTTTACAGCGTTTTAAAGTTATTCACACATAAAGTGACACTGGTCAGATTTGCAAAAAAAAATGGCCTGGTCCTTAAGGGGTTAAAGTGTCTCACTTCAGGAAATGGCATTTATCATGTAGACAAAGTTAATACAAGGCACTTACCGCTTCAACGCAGAAAGCAACTTTTTCCGGCGCTTTTTGCTATACTGTGCAAGCACGACCACCGCTGCTGGATTGCAGGGTGGTCGTAACCCCTGGATACGAGCAGTGTATAATGTGATGGAAAAATGAATCCATTTAGAAAAGGAGGCAACATGGACAATCACAGTACATTAGTAAGTGCCTTGTATTAACTTTGTCTACATGATCAATACATTGTCTGAAGTGAGAGGACCCCTTTAAGTGTGGTGGTTGGTTAGGAGGAGAGAGGTGGATCTTGGAATGTAATCCGGTATGTGCTCCTTCACAATTACTATTCATTTGGGAACAACATATACCTACAATGCATGGGAAGCACCATGGTTAGTAACTCATCAATGCAGTATGTTAACCATGGTCAAACTATAGGAGAAGTTTCTATCGACATGCATGATTAAACCTCTAGCATACTCCAATGCAAGAGCTGCCATGTAAATGATGGTGAAGGGAGACGATGGCATTGCACCATCAATGGTCGTCATTATGGATCTTTTGGGTTTAAGAATGGCGCACATGGCTGAAGAGTGTTATTTTTTTTTTTTAACAGTCTCAGATGGGACAACAAGCTTAGTGGTTACAGGTATCTCAGAAGAGGCAACTAGCATGATGGTTGTCAACAGGTTTGAGAGCATCTCTTTAGAGGGTCAGTCTCTTTGGTGATAACAGGACACTTGCTTCAGGCACTGGACCCTATGCAGTAGGCATAAACACACGACTGTAGAGTCTTCCTCTGGTGGCAAAGATGAAGATGGCGTCAGCACACTCCAACTGGCTTTACTGGTCTCAGTTTGTTACGCCACAATCCAGACAAGCGTTTCTCTCCAGTGACAAGCTGACTGATGTGTAACTTCTTACCAATTTGGCTTAACCCTCCTCTGTAGGGAAGTGGGCTAGTCCTACTTCCTGCAGGAAGGGTGGGGATCAGTCAGTTCCAGTCTGGTCTTCTCTAGACAGGAGAAGGGTGTGCAGGGGCATGTCTCTACTGGACGTGCCCACGCCATCCAGAGCACCCTAAGCTCGGCTGGCCATGGAGGCCAAATCTTAAAGCCTCAGGAGCCAGAAGGAAAGTGCCCTGGTATAACCTAGAGTCAGACTACAGAGAGGAAGTGCAGCAGCAAGAAGAAAGCAAAGATACTATTTAAGCTTGTCGGTACAGCAGAGTTAAAGAGAAAGATATAACAGAGTTGAGTTTGACTGCCAGTTTAATGCTAAAGCCTACTGTAACCAGGCCCTGGGGGGAAGCCGCCCGTTGCACATCTAAATGTTGAGAGTAGGACGACTGGATAGCTACGTATGCAGCGACCAGGACACAGGGGCAATGAGTGAGTGTGGTGGCCTGATGAGTGTAGTAGTTGGTACTCACATTTCTGCAGTTCCCTGGGCCGACGTGCAGTGACAGGAAGGAAGGCACCGGATTCCTTTGGGGAAAATCCTTTGGTGTTGAAGGATCTCCTGCCAGATGTTGGTTGAGGTGCCCTTGGTGGTATGGGTTTTAGGTGCAGGGAAGGCAGGGCCCCTGAGGTTCATGAGGCCAGCACCCTTGGGTGCAAATAAGGTAGTAGAATAAAGAGGCGTCTGTTTGAATAAATAACTGGAGCATTTACTGAGACTCACTTGCCTTGAGGTGACAGTTACAGGTTCAGCTATCATGGAAGTATTCAGATCCACTTCTGTTCTCACTTCTGCTGTGATTGCAGGTAACAGGCTCCAGTATTCTGACGACACTCATATACTTCCCTGTGCTGGTATCAATGAGTCCTTTATCTGTGCTTATTAGAGTAACTGGTACAGCCATGTACTGGATATAATTTCTTCTTCTCTATTTCTTTCTCTCTTTCTTCTTTTATGCAACCTACAGGGCGGTTCTCCCTAACGGCAGGCATGCGACTTCTGCGCCATTCTTTGTACTGGTTGCTTAAAGAAATGGTTCCACACGGTCCATAGAGGAATGTGGTAAAACACAACTTTGCGCTTAGTTGTAATGGTGTCTCTAGGTACTTGAGGCTTCTCCCGGGCACTGGGTGCTGTGGAGTCCATAAGCTAGAGTAGGCTGCCATCTCCACTAGACTATACCCAAGTCCCCACTGGTCTGTGCTGGGTAGCTTCTGATGATTCCTCCTCTAGCCTCCCTCAGCCTGGCTAAAGTGGTAACTACATGGTGGATAAAGCAAAAATATCTTGATGTTAGGTGGATAAACGAGTCCCAGTGAATTTGAAAAAGCAAATCGAACAAAACTTTAGAACCCTAAAATCATAAATTTTATTAGTATCCTTAAAATGACCATGTTGATCAAACAATACACACACAAAAAAAATAATAATAATAATATAGATCAAGAAAGGGGTCCAGGGGTAAGTGTGTATGAGGGAAACAATCATTTCAGGAATATCCTTTCCCAATTATGATCCTGATGGGCCCTCAGCCCAGAGGCATCACCTAAAAGTGGTGATCCTCTATCCCCCGTCCCTGCCCTGGATTGCCCTGGTTAGCCCTAACGAGTAAATAAGTACCCTGTCATCCCGACGCGTTTCCCCCAATTTTTGGGTTCATCAGGGGGTACACAAAACGGGTCCTTACAAAGGGGGCTAGTAAAAGCTCCGCCTATCTCCGCCCCCTCCAGGTACAAGATAAGGTGTAGAGGGAGGGTGAAGACAAAGGTGGGGCTGGTCGATACAAAAGTACCTGTAGTGGGTAACAGATGACTGTCAAGCCGGATATTTTCATTTAGATGCACCACTAGCAGGCGTCCAGCCCCACCAGAGGTCCAGGATAACTACGGACCTCATTCTTGATCTTTATTAGTTTTTTTTTTATGTGTAATGTTTGATCAACATGGTCATTTTAAGGATACTAATAAAATTGATGATTTTAGGGTTCTAAAGTTTTGTTCGATTTGCTCTAACTACATGTTGGACTTCTCTCGGACTCTCCTCACTTTGGACTGACTTTCTCCTCACTCACTACACACAGGACTCCTCTCTTCTTGTGTCTAAACTGTAACTTTTATAGGGGAAGGTACCAGCACCATCTAGTGGTGGTTGATGTGAAGTGGTGGTTACCTGCCTGCTAATGGGAGTTTACAGCTTTACATATTGCATTCTTGACATTACTTTACACTACAGTTAGCACATTTCCGTGAAACACAATTACAATGTCTAGCAGTGTGTTTCAGGACACTGCACATATTGCTTTCAGTACTACAATAAACTCTTTTGCACATGATTTCATTCAGTGAGAAGAGTGGGTTTCGAAGAGGAAAAGCAGCCCAATAAGAAGAAGAGAAAGACAGAAGTGGAAGAAGGCTATGCTATTTTATTGCCTACTAGCACTGGGACCAAGGATCCCTAGGGACTTTTTACTTGTTAGGTGTGATCGGCAATGTTCTGCTAGTCTTTGTCAGAAAGAAAAGGCAAAGAGAGAAGAAACAAGTCTTCTAGAAGGACTTATCTACGATGTATATCAATGACTATGGAAGGACACAACTTGGACATTAGCTCAGTGTCCATCTATTGACAGGACTGTTTCAGTCTTTTTGGATCTCATCAGCACAGAGCTGGATTGTGGTGTGTGAGTGCTATGTGGAGACTTGTACGAAGATAAGGAACTGATTGGAAGATATTGACCGATTGGTAAACTATAGAAAAGTTAATGTGTACTTGAAGACAAAGTCGAAACGAGATGCAGAACGTTTATGGAAAATCAGGTAAGACATGTGCGTAGAGTTCATGGGAATGGTCTCCATGCGGGCAGCAGATTGCTGATTCTCCTGTGTCTCTTGCTATTTATCTTGTCCGCTTCAGTTGTTATTTTCAGATCCTGAAATCAGAGGTGTAAATAGAAGTGAGAGGTGGGCTCATAGCAAATATTAAAATGGGAAAAAGGGGGAGAAAGTCTTGAAAGAACTTTTTATCACACAAGAATAAACTTTTTTTTTAAATCATGAAATGGTATGTATGCCTTCATAAAGACATTAAAATATTGGACTTGATGCCCCACGGCATCACACATAGAAACTGATATTCTACTGCAAAATGTGAAACATTAGTCAGGATGGTTTTCAGATGGCCATAACGTGGGTGGCCACATTTTAGAGTCTGCATTACAGTTACAATACCTGAATTTCATGTGGTTCTCCTGAGCTGAACTTAGATCAGCCGAGAACACAGTGCACTAGAACCACAGAATGTCCAGATATTGCAGCCACTAAATTGTGGCTGAATTGAGTCATCTGAATGTTAATCGTGTCTTCTCGTTCTCAGCGCGTGGAATCACCGATGATGAAAATGACGCAGATGACTATGAAAATGTGATTGACAACAGGAAGGTGCCAACTGTACCGGAACGACTGAAGAAGGGTAACAAAACCACATGCAAAAGAGAAGACCTGCAACTAAAAAGTAATATATTCACAAATGTACAACTTAGTATAAAATATCATATGGTCAGTGTTTTTGCTTCCACTGCACTTAGTATGATAGATAGATTTAAAGCTTTATAACGTTTTATACTTGTCTCACAACTTTTCATGGAGAGGAGGCTATATGATGGCAAAGCGACAGCTCCCTGCATGCCCTAACTACTGCAACCGATGCAGGCAGGCTCGGACTGGCCCACAGGGGTAGAGGGGAATCCCCCGGTGGGCCCCTGAGCAAGGTGGGCTCCTAGTCTCCCACCCCCTGCACAAGTGGCACAAAACACATTAGATTTACTGCACTACATACAGATATTCAATGTACAGCACCTCCACCAGCTTATGTTCATATAAAAAACTTGTTAGATTATTTATTATATTTAAATGTATTCGTACGGTGGGCCCCCAAAATATATTTTACTGGTGTGCCCTAGGTACCCCAGTCCGACACTGGATGCAGGCCACAGGGGGATAACTTGTGGGGTGTCGGTGTCCCGAGGAATAATGGCAGTTAGTTCTTAGTCACAGTTTTGACGCTCCCTGGGCCGGGCTGCAGTGAAGGGGAGAACAGCACCAGATTCTCCGGGGCACGCTCTACTACAGGGGACACCGGCCAGGTGGTGACTGAGGTGCCCTTGATGGTAATTGGATTTCTGTGTGCTTGCACGGCTGGGCCCCTGAATTAGGTAGAATCGTGACGCCAGCACCTTGGTGGTGAAAAAAGATGAGAGTTCTTACTGGTACTTGGCTCTCTGCCTTGCTTGTATCCCTCAGCCCAGTAACGGAGGCTCTGATCCTAATCTTCCGCACACAAGTGTTGCAACAGATGGCCTTTCTGTCTTTGAAGTAACGAACGGTAAAGCTATAAGTCCTTCACCTATGTACAAAGGTGCCTGGAGCCTAGTAAAATGGCTATTGTCCTCCTTTGTCTTTATAATAATAATAATTTACTTGGCACCCCGGAAGGGTGTACGGCAGAGATAAGTCTCACCTTCCCTGTCTTTGGCTTAATGCTGAGATGAAAGCGTGCTCCTCCGGGCCGTGGACCCGGGTGGGCTGAGAGGAAGGGGCCCTCTCTTTCCCCTGTTCCTCACTCCACTACTACTCCCCAACCCCCACCCACTAGGCCTGACCTGAGCTATATATATAGTAGTGCTATCCCCATCTAGTGGTGGGATATGTGCAGTGCACCTAACAG
This sequence comes from Bufotes viridis, assembly GCA_033119425.1. Taxonomy (NCBI): domain Eukaryota; kingdom Metazoa; phylum Chordata; class Amphibia; order Anura; family Bufonidae; genus Bufotes; species Bufotes viridis. The sequence goes on along the minus strand of CM065590.1, from coordinate 50,505,433 downwards.
CCTGTTAGTATTTGTCAGCTATATCACAGGAATATGCTAATAACATAACATGGAACATGACAACTTTGCAGTGACCCCTACACACATCAAGTGGGACGCTGCACTACTGCTGTATGACATGTCTGGTTTGTCACATATGTACTGTATTATAATATAGTTTTCCTTGGCTGCAACAGATAGTGAAAATTGAAGATTTATAGACCTTGACATGTCCTCTGGGACTCTCTTCTATGAGTCAGGTGCCGGAGAGCCTTTAAAAAGTAGTTCTAGGTTAAGCCACCCATTTATTATATGGTCACCTTTTCATTTGAATGACGGGCGTGTAATACTACATTTCACCTGTAGTGGTCGCTGCAGTATTTTTCAGAGTATGAATACAAAATACAGACTTTTGGAAAACAGCTGATCTCCACAGCAACTTCTGTCTAAAAAGGGACTGTGCGTGAGAAACCCATTTATTCCCTACAAAAGATAGGAAGCTGGGGGTTGTATCCTTTTTGATTTTAGCCAGGGTCCCCCCTTTTGCCAGGAGTTCACCCCTGATCATTGTCACACATGCATTTTTCAGATTTGGATAAGCCTGCAAACTCCATTGACACAACTCATGGTAAGAATGTATATCTATCTGCTATACACAGTAATTCGCTAATTTTGCATTTACTTGACGGAACATTGGAGGCAAATAAATAAACTGTGTTATGCCTAATATGGGGGCCGGAGCAGAGTTATTTTTAAGGCGAGGCGATCTGGATATTTGTACAGGGCCTCTGTAGGACAAGGGGAGCCTAGTATAAAGGACTACTGGGCCCCCAGGAACAACTTGGAAGGGCAGCATGTCAACATTCACGACCCTAGACCACCAGGGACTTTACCATTAACACCTTCACTATTTAGGTATTGGGTGGTGGTAGTATTTGGACATTGAATGGAGGTTTATTTGGGCATTGGATGGCAGTATTAAGAATATATCACTGTCTTACATGGACATTATATGGTAGTATCATTTGGATACTGTATGGAGTTTCTATTCAGGTATTGTATGTTGGTATGATTTGAACACTGAGCATTGTCTAAAAGAAGGGAGATGGCGGTGGTCAAGTTGCTTGCTGCCCAGGGCTCCATATTCTATAAAACCTTCCATATATAAGAGGACGTTGGTGTAATTTGAATTCTTGTGCCATGGTCTGCCCTCTCAGGCCCTGCCCCTGTGGTTCCCCCAAATATAAGTGTGCAGCAACTTCAAACCCCTCTTGTGTGCCTTTATTCTATGTAACGTTAATGTATTATTAATATTTTAGTGTGAATATATGTCATACTTGCCAGCCAGCTGGAATGTCTCCTGGAAAGAGGGGAGACCTCCCGGACTCTCCTGGAAATCAGCCCTCCATGAACTGTAACTTTATGTTGCGCCAGGATGCTGCATCATTAGACTCAACCCCGGCTCCCGAACGTGCTCTGAAGGGTCATGGCCAATTACAAAGAGGGAATGGGGTGCGTCAGTGGCAAAAACTTTTTGCCAGCATCCTTTGTGTGCCACATGCTCCTGCCTCCCAGATGCCAACAATGAAAAGTTGGCAAGTATGATGTTTGCAGAAACAGTTTCCTTTACTAGACCTCTGTGTAGTAGATGAGTAACCACCAAGAATGTGTGCCTCTGTAAAGCTAAGTCCCAGTAAACTTCAGTTTGTCCTTGCTCTCCTGTTTCCTGGACTGTTCATTCAGGGATTGCAATATTCTGTGCATCAGCCAGGAGACAGTGTAGTAATGCCAGGTGCACCTCCATTTTCACAGTGGTATGCACTGGAGAGCGGGAAGACTGGCCAGTCTGCACTACTTGTAGCATCCCCACTGAGGGGACAGCAGGAGATGCCAGTGATGGAGAGGCAGACACGGGGGTCCTCCGGGGCACACTCTTGTTCTAGGGACGCAGGCTAGATGTTGGGTGAGATGCCCTTGGTGTTGTGGTTTAACGTGCCTATAGCTAGGTCCCTTAAGGTTCGTGACGCCAGTGCCGGTAATGGTGGCACACCGATTGACAGTGGGAATAATGGAGGTGCAGACACTTGAGGTGAAACAGAACTCCTCTTTACTGAACGATTGAAACAGCATACACGCTCCTTGCAGTTCCACAGAAGACAATTTGTACACAGCAGGCTTTACAGTGCATAGGCAGGTATCTCTTGGCAAGGTATACAGAGGGTTAATCAGAACTCACAGTACAGGCTGAACTCCACAGATTCCTGACTGGTAAAACATCCAAGGCCTGTATGCCCTATTGCTGGCTTTATCCTTGGGGAATATTATAGTACCTCCTCTGGTTTTCTATAGTACCTCTTGCACTGACTTTTCCTTCCTCTGCCTCTCAGCTTGACTCTAGCTGGACTGGGTAATGGCACTGCTGGGTTTCTCTCTGCTGATTGCAAGACTCAGGACTCTCTCCTGGACTGTTCTAGCTCCAACAATAAACTGCACTGAGCAGGAGCTGATCTTGTCCTAGCAGGCTCAGGGCCTGCACTGCCTCACAGGCTCCAGGGCCTGGACTGGACTGACTTATCCCCTGCCTGGGCCTGAATATATAAACTAAGGCTCCCTAGCTCCCTCTACTGACCTAGAGCAGGAATGACATCTCTAGCAGGCCTGTACATAGCAATACATTCATAGTAACAGGGTTTCACTGTGTACAATAAAAGGACATACCAATCTCCCCACAGGTGAGGGGAACAACGTGATCCAAGTGACCCTTCTGTAGTGCCCACCATCACGGAGTGGGACACTACATACTGAGAGAAGGTCACCTCTGCCTCTGACCCCATCCTCTCCATGCCACACGCTAGTCATAACCTAGTGTATCAGTTATGCCTGGAGTGCTCCTTTAATAAAGAAGCCTGCTGACAAAAGTTTTTTCCTCCAGTCTGAATTTATATCACAACATAATCTATGTTATAATCTCTTTGTTGTCAGGGCCAAGAACAGTTCCACCATTTCGGCCACCGCATATAGGTATGATAACTCTCCAAGATAGTTAACATGATATATTTTCTGTATATGTTTCCCTTGCCTATGGATATAAACTGTGGCTTAGACCATTCATAGGACATTCTGCCATCTTTTTACTTTAGGTCTTGACTTTGCGTCACCAGCGGTAAATGCAGCATTCAGAGACCAGACTGGTAAGGAGCCACAGGAACCTGTGGACGACCTAAAAAACATGACGTGGTATATAGAAAGGTCCTTATTTAACGGTGTTATCCAATGAAAAGTGAGAAGATGATTAATATATGATGGATGATGGCTGGGAAGACCCTTCCACTTCACTGCATGCCTTGAGATTGAATGAAGCAGAGGTCACATATGCCAGTCTATTCAATGCTCATGGGTGGGGATGACAGAGACAGCCAAGTACAGAGCTTGGCTGTTTTCGTCAGCTGCATGGGCACTGAATGGAGAGGGAGGACACGTGTATGACCACTGCCCCATTTAGGTTCCTCCTGACTGAGGTCCTGCCTTGATGTAACAACACAATGACCCTTTGACTCTCTGTTTTAGCTTTGTTTACATCTGAAGACCTGCTTAGTCATTCCAAAAGATTGCATTGAAATTCTATACATATATGACAGATGAAATTTCAACACTGTTTCTATTTAGGCTGTGCTTCTCCATTCCACCTCTCCCACTAGAAGGTTCTAGGTCAGCTAGAAACTTTGTATAAGGAGAGCAGTCAGAGCCCCTAGTGGTCTGCAGATAAGGACCATAGCTTAGTAGGAGAGAGGTAGATATGGATCTGTGTGAAGTAGAAGTGACTCTGCCAGACTGCATGAGTGACCAGAAGAAGAAGATGAGACAGGGACACAGACCCTGGGTTACCAGCCTTTTACCAAGGAACCAGCCAGATGACAGCCACAGACCCTTGGCCAGGGTACCAGCCTTCTAGAAAAGTGAGAGAAGGACAGCTAGCTCAGGCCTCTCCTCAGCATTAAACCCTTCTTTTGCCCGGGAGGAGACTGGAGAAGCCAGCTCAGTGCTTTGCCTGTATTGTTTTGCACTTCAGTAAAGAAGCACACTGGTTTATGGCAGACCCTGACTCTTTGGACTTATTTCCCATTGGGGTGTGCCTTGATTAACCATCTCCTCCAGAGAGAGCAAAAGGGGTGGCCCCTCCACTGTGTCGGGGGGAACTAGCATAATGTTGTGGTCACCCCAAACCCAGCCCCTACATATGTGTAAGGTTATTTCGAGCTGCTTTTTTTCCAGTGAAACTTCAGTTTTAAAAATCTAAAATTTCATGAAAAGTAAGCCAAAAAAAGGTAAATTGAAAAGTTTGACAATGTCCTAGGGATGAGTCCGTCTATTGTAGTTGACAACTTGTTGTCTTTTAGTGGCACAAACCTCGGAAAAGAAACTCACATGGAATTGGAAGAAGATAATTCTAATTTGCTACCTGATTGTCATGTTTCTCTTCTTGATTCTTCTAACCAGTGTCATCTTTATCTATTGTGAGTATTTATCCATAGGGCTTTATTCCACAGAACTACAATATGGAGAACTGAAAGGGCATCTGTCAGCAGATTTGTACCTATGACACTGGCTGACCTGTTACATGTGCGCTTGGCAGCTGAAGACATCTGTGTTGGTTCCATGTTCATATGTGCCCACATTGCTGAGAAAAATGATGTTTTAATATATGCAAATGAGCCCCTAGGAGCAACGGGGGCGTTGCTGTTACTCTTAAAGACTCCACTCTATCTGCAACTGCCACACCCCATGCATTTTAATTGACAGGGCCAGGTAGTAAAACGTCATCACACCTGGCCCTGTCACACAGGAGTTTCAGATAAAGTGGAGCCTTTTGTCAAGGATGGCGTACAGATAACTGGAATTGATAAGCAACAACAGACTGGCTTCATCCCAAACTAAGGAAAATATAGGAGAGCCCTTTAAATCCCTAAGAACTCTCCCTGAACTGCTATGCACATGTATAGGTCCCGGTGGTAGACAAATACATGCCCTCGTACCTATAACTGAGTGACACCTGAATACCCTATGTTAGTGAGGGGACCGACCACCAGCTCCCTGCACAGAATACAGAGGGAGACAGGGTCACCTTGAATCAAGCCAGCGAACCAAACACAAAATAAATGAAATTGCACTTAACTTCAGAGCAATGCATCCAGCTTCCAGCAGATGACACTCCATCCAGGAAGTTGTATAAACCGCAGAGAGGAGCATTATGGGAGGGTATATAAAGCATGCCAATAAATCAATTATGAAAGGCACCTGAGGGAGAGAAGGGAACTGAGCAAATGAGCAAAGTGAAACCAAAACAAACATCATACAGCAGACAGGGAGGAACCTCTGACCGACCGTCTCCCAGACCCGGCGGTGACACCTTTAAGTGTAATGGCAACGCCCCCGTTGCTCCAAGAGGCATATATTAAAACATCATTTTTCTCAGCAATGTGGGCACATATGAAGATGGGACCAACACAGATGTCTTCACTCAGCTGCCAAGCGCACATGTTACAGGTCAGCCAGTGTCATAGGTACAAAACTGCTGACAGATGTTCTTGAAGATCCCCTGGAACTCATTCCAAACTTACTGGTTAATGCCTAGTATTTCAAGTGGTCTAAGGTTTGAAGGTGTTAATACTGGTTTATATTACACTTGAAGTCTTACGTTTTTATGCTAATATCCTGGGTGGTCTAGGGTGAGTTATTATGTAATTATAGTATATGGTATTATATTGTTTAGTATAGGAAAAGGGCTAATGACAGATGCCTTGGGCAGGAAACTGAACCTATGGAGCTTTGGTTTTCCGTTACCGGGCTCCAAAACCATTGCTACACCCAGGAGCGTAGCCAATGGCTCATGGGCCCTGGTGCAAGAGTTCAGCTCGGGCCCCCTCCCCTCAGTGCTTTGTGTGTCTTCTTATGCGGCACAAGGGTCTTTGGGCCCCCTCAGGCTCCTGGGCCCGGTAGCGACTGCTACCTCTGCACCCCCTATAGCTACGCCCATGGCTACACCTTACACAGGCATACAATTCTGTCTACCTGAAGCCACCATTAGAGGGAGCTTACTGAATAGGGATCTATACAGCTCCCATTGGCCTTCATACCAGGACCTCCACTTAGGCCAGTTTCACATGACCGTTATGCATTCCGTCTGGTTTCCGTTATGCAGGACACAAAAAAAAGTCCTGTCATCAGGACTTTTTTTCCGTCCTGTATACCGGAAACCAGACGGATCCGTTATGCTTGCCCACAAACACTTAAAGGCTTCCATTTTCATTTCCGTCTTTTGGATTCCGTTATTCACAGAAACTGAAGGCAAGCTACAGGATCTAAAGATACCATAGTCATGTAATGTAAATGCTGGATCTGATAAATTCTAATTCCATTTCAGATTCCAACATCTCCATTCAACTGGCTGAGCTGAAGAAGAATGGTGACTAGCGTGTCAACTATTTCCATATTATATCTGAGTAATAATCTTCAGGTCTAACCTGTCTCTGCTTCCTATACAGCATCCCATGTCCACGACTCAGTCAAGAAAGAAATAGAAACTGTAAAGGACGACTTAATGAAAGTCAACCAGACATTGGGTAAGTCTTCCATCAACAACAAATGCAATTGCACCCACTGACTGGCTCCAGTCATATATAAAGTACCTCCCACAGTCCACCTATAATACTGTAAGTATTCTAGTAGAAACTAGCTATGCTGCCAGGGACAGCTTGCACTACAACAGGAGAAATCCCGGTGGGCTAATTGGGTCAACAGCTACCTCAGGCTGCACTCTTACAGGACTTCAGGGGGCTGCACTTAGGCCTCCAGCCCTGTATGCATCTGTGTCTGGGGATAATATTGTATATTGGGGCAGACTCCAACATCTCCAATCAACTGTTGGAGTAGAAGAAGAATGGTGACTAGTATATGCACACATTCCAAAGTATATTTAATTTTTAACCAAGACTATAACCTCTTCATAACCCACCTCTGCTACCTACACAGTATCCCAGGACTCAACCAAGAAAGCAATAGAAACTGTCAAGAATGACTTGATGAAGGTCAACCAGACCTTGCGTAAGTAGAACCTTTCATTCCAAATCTTCACTTAAAACAAATGCAATTGTACCCATTAAATGGTGGCAGTCATATGCAAAGTAGGTGCCTTAGGTATTACTTGACCATGAAGGGCCTCATGGACGCAGCCATGGCACCTCTGGCAAAGTGCTGTGGCCACTATCAAGTGGTGCCCTAATGTGCACGATATGAACCTTCATTTGCCACCCTGGCTTGGTGCAAAAGTTAGCAGTTCTGCTATGGTTTAGACCAGGGATGTCAAACTTGTGGCACTCCAGCTGTTGCAAAACTACAACTCCCAGCATGCCCCGATAGCTCGAGGCTGTCCGGTCATGAACGAAATTGTAGCTTTGCAACAGCTGGAGGGCCACAAGTTTAGGCAGGTCTAGTTAGGTCCCCTTTGTTGAGACATTCTGAGGAATTTGTGGTACACAGGATCAGTGGATAATACTCATATAGAACAAGCGACTTTGCAGAGCTGGGGCCCTGATTTCAAATCCAACCAAGGACAACACTTGTATATTGTTTGTATGTTCCCCCTCTGATTGTTAGGTTTTCTCTGAGTTTTCAATTTTTTTTACAACACTCCAAAAACATAGTCTTTTTACAAAGTTGCCTCTTGTGTGGACAGAGCTGTGGACTATGTTGGTGCTATATAATCATTTTATTGATATTTTTCAGTGAATCAACTAGCTGTCCTAAAGTCAGATGTACAATCCATTAAAAGAGTCTTGGGTAAGTCTGCAAAGACAATGACTCCTTTCAAATCGTATCTCTCATTCATCCCACACTACCCCTAACTAACCACCAACCTCTTGCTTCACATTCTTGCACCTCTCTGTCTTTAGCTAAAAAGGAATTATGAGCGAGCAGCTTATGTTTTACAAAAAGGTTTGTGGCAAGTTTTAAATCTATCCCCTATCCACAGGATAGCGAAAAGGGTCTGATCAGTTCGAGTCTGACTGCTGGGATACCCACCAATCATGAGAATTGGGGGCCTGTACTCCACCGGTCCATTTATATCGGAAGAACAAGACCCCCATTTTCATGATCGGTGGGGGTGACTGCAGTTAGACCCTCATAACAGTTGGATAGAGGATAAGTTTAAAACTTGGCACAACCCCTGTGCACTGCTGTCATGGGCAAATAAGGGGCCCACACTGACCTGTGAATTGCCGACTACCCACCAGTCACTGTATAGGAGCTATGGAGTTATACTTATTGAATGAATGGCCTGATTGAATGTGCAAACCTGGTTCCCAACATGGTGCCCACTTCTATCCAGACAGGGGTTAGAATGGAATAGTTAGCTCCATTCTATCCAGGACACCTCTGCTGTGTTTGCTGCAACCTGCTGGTGAATCAGATACATTACATGAACACAACAGTTGCAAACAGATTAGAAATGCACAGTGCACATGTATGGAGGACCTGGACAAAAATACATAAGATGACATTGGTGTTAGCCCAATAAAGACAGTAGCAGGGTGCAGGAGTGGTAACATCACTCTGGGGTGTTACATATGCAACCATCAAGTAAAGAAGCCTAACAGAGTCCTTATAGCTTAACATAGTACAAAATGGATACTTGATGTATATGATAGACAGTTCAGGGCCCCTTACCTTTTACCTCTATGGGGTCCAATTTCTGTGATGGTGACCAGACCTGTGACAGCACTGCTCTAACATCTATAGGGCTGCAATATACTACCAAGGGGATGAGCTGTATAATTCTCTATCTGTGCATGTTGTACTGCATCACCTTTTTTTATTATTATTTATTATTAAAGCGCCATGCATTCCATAGCAATGTACATATGATAAGGGGTGCACATACAGAATACAGACTATTGCACTAAGCATGAACAAGACTGGTTAGAGACTGGTACATAAGGAGAGAGGGCCCTGCCCGCGAGGGCTTACAATCTTCGAGGTATGGAGGAAGGAGACAGTAGGCGAGGGTGAAGCTGGTCATGGCGGTATAGAGGCCGCAGGGTCACTGGTTGTAGGCTTGTCTAAAGAGGTGGGATTTGAAGTTTCTTTTGAAGGATTCCACTGTAGGTAAGAGTCTGTGTTGGGGTAGAGAGTTCCAGAGTATGGGGGATGCACAGCAGAAATCTTGGAGGCAGTTGTGGGATGTAGGTAGGGGAAAGTTGTGGACGGCCTTATATGTATTTGTTAGTATTTTGAACTGAATTTGATGGGCAATGGGGAGCCAGTGAAGGGATTGGCAGAGGCGGAGGCAGAGGAGTAACGGGGGGAGAGGTGGATTAACCGGGCAGCAGAATTGAGGATAGATTGGAGGGGTGCGAGATGGAAGGCCACAGAGTAGAATTTTGCAGTAGTCTAGGCAGGAGATGATGAGGACATGTACAAGCATTTTTGCAAACTCATGGTTGAGGAATGCTTGGATACGGGAGAAATTTTGGAGTTGGACGCAGCAGGTGGTGGGGAGGGCTTGGATGTGTTGTCTGAATCCAAGGTCACTCCAAGGCAGTGGACTTGGTTGACCGGGGAGAGTGTGCAGCCATTGATTGTGATAGATAGGTCTGTTGGGGGGGTTGAGCAAGATGGGGGAAAGATGATAAATTCAGTTTTATCCATGGTAAGTTTTAGAAAGTAAGAGGAGAAAGAGGATATGGAAGGCATTGTAGGATTCTGGATAGTAAGGTGGTGATGTCTGGATCAGAGAGCTAGATTTGTGTCGTCAGCATAAAAGTGATACTGAAAGCCATGGGACTCTATGAGATGTCCCAGGCTGAAGGTGTAGATAAAGAAGAGCAGATGTCCTAGGACAGAGCCTTGAGGGACACCAACAGAGAGGGGATTAGATGAGGAGGTGGTGTGAGAGTGGAAGACGCTAAATTTCCGGTCTGTGAGGTATGATGTGATTCAGGAGAGGGCCAAGTCCATGGGACCAAGAGATGAGAGAGTTTGTAACAGAGTTTTTAACAGAAGGAAACTTACTAGGTCTTCATATTCTTATTATATCACTAGGTCTCTGTACGTCCTGTCCAGTCGGATGGACCATGCTCGGTTCAAGTTGCTATTTTTTCTCTTCATCTCATCAGACATGGCTGAATTCAAAGAAAGAGTGCAGCAAAATGGATTCCTCCCTCCTTATCCTGAATAGCAAGATGGAACTGGTAATATATGATTACTTAGGAGGATACAAGGAGGTTATGTAATGAGTAAAACACTCCTCAAACTTGATAATAGATGTGTACGTTTGTCAATATGCAATTTAGAAACTACCTGAAAAAACGTATCTAAAAACCACTTTATTAAAGTATGTCACTTGGGACTAAAAGACAATCAAACTAGTAGCAGGTAATGCGGAACGATCTAAAACGGGAAAGAAACCAGCATATAAGTTTCTATCCTGATAGTCGCTCTGTATAGAAGGTGCAATCCAGTGTGGTGATCACAGGACAATAAGGACCAACGTGGATATGTCCAACATGTCCCTATGATCCGGGGTAAAACAGCATGTAGAACCCCTCCACACGCTAACCCTAATGACGTGAGAGCTGCCCAGATGATAAAGAACAGCCTCACTTTTAACACACCGCATACGACGCCACTACCCCCTGCAGCATAACCATCTTGCTACTGGGATAGAGGTAGGGTGGCAGGGCGCCTGAAGCATGCAGTAGTTAGTTAAATAGGACGCGCTCAACGCGTTTCAACAGGAACTGGGACTATTCCTGTATCCTCAGGAGCGATAAGAAACAATATAGGTTAGTCTAGGATGCCCGACACCTTTTGCGTGTACAGGCAACCGGCACTGTGACGGCCGTACGCGGCCGCCAGACTGCCGGGTTTAAAAGTCCTAAGTCACGCCCCCTGGAAGTCAGCTGATCAGGCGGGAGGCGGGGCAGCCAACAGAGCAGGAGAACACGCCTACTGTGCATCGCGTCCCGTCATTCATGTGAGCTCCGCTCCACAGGGGGACTCAGTAAGTACTGTAATAGACATATGGACATTGTAATTCGCGGCATCCATCAATAACTTAAAACAGATCCAGGTGCTATAATGTTCCCAGTGGAGGAGCTATAGAGAAGCATTAGCAGAACAAAGCCCTAAAAAGCACAACATGGAGGGCAGCAGCCCCCATCCAATTGTAGTGATGATACCCTAGGTCCACATCAAACACTACTACCATGGTGCCAAAATCACAGAATAGTAGAAGCTATAGCACCCTGATCACCTTAAATAACGGTGTCAAAATTAGGCAAAAAACACCAAGCCTAGGAAAACCGTGTAGTGTGAACAGGGATGAAGGGACCTTAATCGAGGTACTGGGCAGACCGGGCCGAGATGTGACACTAAATAAAACAGGCAAAAGAGATAGATTCATTGAGACCCTGTGGTTGAACCGTCTGTAAATCAAAAATCCATCTTGCCTCCTTTTGTAGCAGGAGGCGATCAATGTCACCTCCCCGCATGGTCAATTTCACAGTGTCAATGCCCTGTATCGTAAATCCCCTCAAAGCTCCATTGTGATGATCCCGCATGTGTCGTGCAACCGAGGTGTCTATCGAATTACGTATATCTGAAAGATGTTCGCCAATACGTCTCCTTAGTTCCCTTTTAGTCTTCCCGACGTATTGGATGCCACATTGGCATGTGATCAGATAGATCACCCCGGCTGTGGTACATCAGATCAGAGAACGGATCTGGTATCGTTTCCCCGTAGAATGGCTAGAGAAGAAGGAACCCCTTTTGACGAGCCCGCACATCAAACACGATCCACATGAGACCGTACCTTTGGCTGAAGTATTCAGCCACGTAGTAGCCTTCGGTCGGATGAACATGCTATGCACCAACTTATCACGTAGATTGGGGCCACGTCTAAACGTGACAGGTGGAAAATCTGGTGCCATATGTCCAATATCCGAGTCAGATTTTAGAATAGGCCAGTGACGTCTAAGTACCTCTCGAATCTGGGTATGTGCCTTGTCAAAGGTCGCAATAATTCTAGGGAATGGGTTGGAGCCCTCCCTGACTTTAGGGACCAAGAGTTCCTCCCGCTTTGCGGACAGCGCATGATGATATGCATCGCGTAGCACTGAGGAGGGATATCCACGGTCCGCAAAGCGTTCCCTGAGGTCCGAAGCTGCCGCTTTGAAATCACCCAGGCTAGAGCAATTTCTCCTTGCCCTCAGATATTGTCCCTTGGGGATTCCGCGTCTCAGGGCTAGGGGGTGGCCACTCCCCCATTCAAGGAGACTATTAGTAGCGGTTTCTTTCCTGATGAGTGCCTGGAACACTACACGTCATCGGTGTTACTTTGGATAAGGTACATCGATGACGTGTTGATCCTATGGAAGGGATCACAGGAGGCTTTTGAACAATTTGTAGCAGTACTCAATGTGAATGAGTTGGGCCTCTCATTCACTTATGAGATACACGCAGATGCGATTAATTTCCTTGACATTACCATCACACTGGATAGGGAGGGTAACATCAAAACCAGTCTTTTCAGGAAAGAAACCGCTACTAATAGTCTCCTTGAATGGGGGAGTGGCCACCCCCTAGCCCTGAGACGCGGAATCCCCAAGGGACAATATCTGAGGGCAAGGAGAAATTGCTCTAGCCTGGGTGATTTCAAAGCGGCAGCTTCGGACCTCAGGGAACGCTTTGCGGACCGTGGATATCCCTCCTCAGTGCTACGCGATGCATATCATCATGCGTTGTCCGCAAAGCGGGAGGAACTTTTGGTCCCTAAAGTCAGGGAGGGCTCCAACCCATTCCCTAGAATTATTGCGACCTTTGACAAGGCACATACCCAGATTCGAGAGGTACTTAGACGTCACTGGCCTATTCTAAAATCTGACTCGGATATTGGACATATGGCACCAGATTTTCCACCTGTCACGTTTAGACGTGGCCCCAATCTACGTGATAAGTTGGTGCATAGCATGTTCATCCGACCGAAGGCACCTACGTGGCTGAATACTTCAGCCAAAGGTACGGTCTCATGTGGATCGTGTTTGATGTGCGGGCTCGTCAAAAGGGGTTCCTTCTTCTCTAGCCATTCTACGGGGAAACGATACCAGATCCGTTCTCTGATCTGATGTACCACAGCCGGGGTGATCTATCTGATCACATGCCAATGTGGCATCCAATACGTCGGGAAGACTAAAAGGGAACTAAGGAGACGTATTGGCGAACATCTTTCAGATATACGTAATTCGATAGACACCTCGGTTGCACGACACATGCGGGATCATCACAATGGAGCTTTGAGGGGATTTACGATACAGGGCATTGACACTGTGAAATTGACCATGCGGGGAGGTGACATTGATCGCCTCCTGCTACAAAAGGAGGCAAGATGGATTTTTGATTTACAGACGGTTCAACCACAGGGTCTCAATGAATCTATCTCTTTTGCCTGTTTTATTTAGTGTCACATCTCGGCCCGGTCTGCCCAGTACCTCGATTAAGGTCCCTTCATCCCTGTTCACACTACACGGTTTTCCTAGGCTTGGTGTTTTTTGCCTAATTTTGACACCGTTATTTAAGGTGATCAGGGTGCTATAGCTTCTACTATTCTGTGATTTTGGCACCATGGTAGTAGTGTTTGATGTGGACCTAGGGTATCATCACTACAATTGGATGGGGGCTGCTGCCCTCCATGTTGTGCTTTTTAGGGCATTGTTCTGCTAATGCTTCTCTATAGCTCCTCCACTGGGAACATTATAGCACCTGGATCTGTTTTAAGTTATTGATGGATGCCGCGAATTACAATGTCCATATGTCTATTACAGTACTTACTGAGTCCCCCTGTGGAGCGGAGCTCACATGAATGACGGGACGCGATGCACAGTAGGCGTGTTCTCCTGCTCTGTTGGCTGCCCCGCCTCCCGCCTGATCAGCTGACTTCCAGGGCGTGACTTAGGACTTTAAACCCGGCAGTCTGGCGGCCGCGCACGGCCGTCACAGTGCCGGTTGCCTGTACACGCAAAGGTGTCGGGCATCCTAGACTAACCTATATTGTTTCTTATCGCTCCTGAGGATACAGGAATAGTCCCAGTTCCTGTTGAAGCGCGTTGAGCGCGTCCTATTTAACTAACTACTGCATGCTTCAGGCGCCCTGCCACCCTACCTCTATCCCAGTAGCAAGATGGTTATGCTGCAGGGGGTAGTGGCGTCGTATGCGGTGTGTTAAAAGTGAGGCTGTTCTTTATCATCTGGGCAGCTCTCACGTCATTAGGGTTAGCGTGTGGAGGGGTTCTACATGCTGTTTTACCCCGGATCATAGGGACATGTTGGACATATCCACGTTGGTCCTTATTGTCCTGTGATCACCACACTGGATTGCACCTTCTATACAGAGCGACTATCAGGATAGAAACTTATATGCTGGTTTCTTTCCCGTTTTAGATCGTTCCGCATTACCTGCTACTAGTTTGATTGTCTTTTAGTCCCAAGTGACATACTTTAATAAAGTGGTTTTTAGATACGTTTTTTCAGGTAGTTTCTAAAAGAGGTTTACTGATCAATTATCCTCAGAATAGGTCTTCAGTAGAGATGAGCGAATCGAAGTTGATTAAATGGAATTTGATCCAAATTTCAGGATAAATTCGATTCGCACCGAATCCAAATTTCCTCATGCTTCGTGGTAACGAATTGCATTCTTTCCTAAAATGGCTGCTGCACGTGTTAGGACATGGAGCAAGGAACTCTGGGAACGAGGGATCACCCACAATGCCATGCATGCAGCCAATCAGCAGCCAGCCAGCCCTGTGATGTCACAGCCCTATAAATAGCCTCAGCCATCTTGGATTCAGACATTTTCCAGTGTACTTAGTGCAGGGAGAGACGTCAGCAGGCACTAGGGACAATGGTAGAAAAGACTTTAAAACTTTTATTTTGCTGTATAGAAGTTCAGGGAAAGGATAGGGAGGAATCATAATGAAGCATGACAGGGTTTAGTAGGGGAGTTTACAGCCTCTGTATTAGGAATAATCCTATTACATCTTGCTGCACTGACTGCGGATCCAAATTGCCATTATACAGCTCTGTAATTCCAGCAAACCGTGTTAATAGGGTCAGGGCCATCAGATGATCTGCCCTTACGGTACTGTAGCGGCGACACAAAGCGCACGGCGTTATAGTAATCAATGACGCTGTGCGCAGTGTATGCTATATGTGTATAACAAACATATTTCACATAAAAACTTACAGTTACTTGGCTTGGCCCTTGGGGATCTCGGACACCACTTCACACTTTGGCCGGGGAATCGGTGTAGAGGTATACTGTGGGGATCGGCGGAGCTGATGATGTGTTTTATCCTAAAGAGAAAGATATCAGAATAAGGATTTGGAAAAGGATCAGAGGGATAGCAGAGCAGGGAGAGGCTGGTGCTGCTACTGGGGGGTCATAACATGGGGGAGTAATAAAGCCCACCATAATACCCCCCCCCTGTAGTAATAATTCTCCTTTTAATATACAGTGCAAAAAATACCCCCTTGTAATACCCCAGCTCAGCTAATGTCCCCATAATGTACCAGTATGAAATACCCCTATATAGTGCCCCTAGTAAATGCCCCCATAGTGCTCCTCTCCCGCCTTCCTCCTAGTGCCCCCATAATATAATACACAGTATATAGGGTATATCCCAATTCTCCCCCTCAACATGGCAACACAGCTCGGTATTATTATTAATATAAAGGCCCTCTCTGTACTATTATTATAATAACTGGCCCCCTCTGTATAAATAATAATAATACTAATACAGTGGGGGCTATTAAGATAAGAATAGTACAGAGGGGCCATTATAATAATAATATACAGAGGCGACCTTATAACAATAATAATAGCCCGCCTTATGTGCCAGTAGTGCCCCTTATGTGCCAGCAAGCCCCCTTATGTGCCAGTAGCCCCCTTATGTGCCAGTAGCCCCCTTATGTGCCAGTAGCTCCCCCTTATGTGCCAGTAGCTCCCCTTATGTGCCAGTAGCTCCCCCTTATGTGCCAGTAGCTCCCCCTTATGTGCCAGTAGCTCCCCCTTATGTGCCAGTAGCTCCCCCTTATGTGCCAGTAGTGCCCTTTATGTGCCAGCAAGCCCCCTTTATGTGCCAGTAGCCCCCTTATGTGCCAGTAGCCCCCTTATGTGCCAGTAGTGCCCCTTATGTGCCAGTACTGCCCCTTATGTGCCAGTAGTGCCCCTTATGTGCCAGTAGCCCCTTTATGTGCCAGCAAGCCCCTTTATGTGCCAGTAGCCCCCTTATGTGCCAGCAAGCCCCTTTATGTGCCAGTAGCCCCTTATGTGCCAGTAGCCCCCTTATGTGCCAGCAAGCCCCCTTATGTGCCAGTAGCCCCTTATGTGCCAGCAAGCCCCTTATATACCAGTAGCCCCCCATGTACCAGTAGCCCCCTTATGTGCCAGCAAGCCCCCTTATGTGCCAGCAAGCCCCCTTATGTGCCAGTAGTCCCCTTATGCTCCAGTAGCCCCCTTATGCGCCAGTGACCCCCTTATGTGCCAGTAGCCCCCACATATGTGCTCCACCCTGATTTGAGTAAAAAAAAAGCACAAAAAAAAAACACATACTTACCTCCATGGCAGCGATGCGATGCAGGCCTCTTCCGGCCTGTGTCCCGCGCTGTACGGCTCAGGCGGCGCAATGACGTCATCGCGCCTCCTGAATCGGCCTCTGATAGGCTGCCTGCCATCAGATGAACAGGGGAGGACGGGACACGCCTCCGGCCCGCCCTCCTCCTGCACGCTCCGCTGCCGCGACTCTGCTCTGGTGCCTGGGGGCGGGGAGACCGCACCGGGTGTAACCCCAGGGACTGGTGTCACCCGGTACGGTCCGCCCCCCCTCAGGCAGTGCAACATGATAGCGGGGCGTCGCACCGGCCGCCCCGTTACCACATAAGTTTTTTTTTTTTTTTTCAATCGCAGGGTTCCGGCGCCCCCTGCTAAATTGCGCCCTAGGCAATTGCCTAGGTCGCCTTACAGGTGGCGCCGGCCCTGAATAGGGTGCAAGTACTGTTTGATTCAGCCATTAACAGGGTTTATTTTTAAGGAAATATTTCTATGTCTTATTTGCCCTTGTGCGGTGCAGTCCTATGTTCTAAAGTATTTTTTGGCGTGTATTAGTGGCAAAAAATTATATATTATTTGCCGTTCAGCGGTGCAGTTATATATTCTAAAGCCTTTTGTGGCGTGTATAAGTGGAAAAAAATAAGGGCCTATTTGCCGTATAGCGGTGCAGTTATATGTTCTAAAGCCCTTTTTGGAGTGTATTAGTGGAAAAAAAAAATTGCTGTTGTGTGGTGAAGTGAGAAAATTACAGACTTTTTTGGGCTGTTTTAATTTCCTTTTTATTTATGCATTTGATCTAACAGTATGTAAGGCAGAGAAATGCCAGGCCCTGCACAGGGGAGTGGCAGAGGCCTAAATGTTTCTGGCGCAGGCACTGATCGCAGCAGAGTAAGGGGCGTGGCAGCAGGAGTCACATTTAGAGGTCTGAGCTCCTGGTATCATCTAGTGGTCATGTCTTGACCAGCAACCCAGCGGTTCTTGAATGGTTGACTCGGTCATCCTCTTTGTCCCAAGTGACATCAGACACCCCCAGCCAAGAGTCGGTGGGTTCGTTAGACACAACCCTTGGCATGGCCCGGGAGCAGGACGTGTGCCCTCACCTGTCCTCAACCTGCCTCTGTCCTTTTCTGTTCCCTCAGCCAGAGAAGTATTATATGCTGTGGGCTCAGCTTCACTCTACAGCGAGGACGAGCTACTAGAGGACAGTCAGCAGCTACTGGCCAGCCAAGATGTGGAGGACACATCTGCCGCTTCCTCCAGTAGGCGGGCAAGTAGTGATGAGGAGAGTGGTGTGGTAGCTGGTGTTGCGAGCCGTCAGGCTCCTGACCCAGAGACCGTTGAGAAGGACATCAGTGACATGCAGACAGTACTCGATGATGATGATGTAGCTGATCGCACTTGGGAGCCGGGTGAATTAGGGGCTTCAACATCATCTGGAGAATAGGGTGACAGTTTACCCATGAGGCAGTGGCGGAGCCAGCTAGTCTCTAGCGTGGCCGGGAGTCATCAGGGTGGCAGCAGTGGGAGGTCGGGAGCCAAACGTTCCCAGGGTAGACCACCCACTTTGCAGAAGCCTCCCTGCCCGGAAAGTAATGGTTCACGGAAGCAGCGACAGTAGCAGTCAGTCAGTGTGGAGTGTTGGTGGTAAAATCACCTACTCGGCGGTGTGGCAGTTTTTTGTTTAGCCGCTGGAGGAGATGAACATGGCCATTTGTAGAATCTGTGGGCAGAAGGTGAAGCGTGGCCAGGGTGCCAATGTTGGCACCATGGCTCTGTGTCAACATATGCAGCGTGACCATAAAGTGGCCTGGGAGAACCGTGACCGATGTGGTGGTCCAGCCTGCCGCAGCAACCGCTGCAACACCCAGTGGCATGCCCCCATTTCAGGCAGTCAAGGCTCCACCACCTCAGCCGAAGGGAGCTGTCTGTCCTTCCCATCATCTGCTGGTCCTGATGCTCCTGCTCCTCTTCAGTTATTCCGTCAGCAATCGATCACCGAAGCGGTTGCCAAAAGACAACAGTATGCGTGCAGTCATCCAACGGCACAGAAGCTGAATGTGCTCCTGAGCAAGTTGCTGGTGCTGCAGCAAGTGGTGGACTCTGCACTTTTCAGAGAACTGATGGCTTGTGCCGAGCCGAGGTGGAGAGTCCCAAGCCGTCGCTTCTTTGCCAAAAAGGCAGTACCAGCCCTGCACACGTATGTAGAACAGAAGGTGGGCCATTCCTTGAGCCTGTCGGTGTCTGCCAAAGTGCACGGCAGCGCCGACGTGAGGAGCTGTAACTACGGTTAGGGACAATACATGAAATTCCACCCTCCGAATGTTGGACCTACTATACGCACAGAGAAAGGCCATACACGATTTTTTGATGATCCAAGCGGACAGGAGTACTCCCCTGTGTAACTTCGATATCAGCCAGTGGGAGCTCATGCGTGACACCTGTTGTTTGCTCAGGCCCTATGAGGAGGCCACGTTATTTGTCAGTCGCCAGGACTACGGGATGAACAACATCATTCCACTGCTTCATGTCTTGGAACAGATGCTGGTAAATCTGGCTGATCAGGGGACTGGAGACGTGGCGCCTAGATCTCACGGCCACATAAGCCCTGTGGAGGCTGAACTGGAGGAGGACATTGGAGCACAAGCAATATGTAGCGAAATGGGTGGTTTTTCTACACAGGTGACAGGAGAGGAGGAGCAGGAGCAGCCAGAGGAGCTACAGGTGAGGAAGATGAGGCAGAGGACCCAGACACACTGTGGCAGTATGCAGTGGAGATGGAGGCAGGGAGTCCCTCCGAGTCACTTGCACAAATGGCCCAATGCATGCTCACTTGCTTGCATAGTGACAGTCGAATTGTCACCATTCGGCAGAGGGATGACTTCCGGCTCTTCTCCTTGCTGGACCCTTGCTACCGGTCCAAAATGGGGGCCTTTTTTACACCTGCTGAGAGGGAGGACAGACTGAATTACTATAGAGACATCCTATGTAGTCAGTTGGCCACTACCTATCTGCGCCATTTTCAATCCTCTCTCTCGCAGGTCTGACAGGGGGGACCCTCTGCCCTCACGTTCCTTTGCCATGGCTGTTGTGGCAGGGTGGGGGGTAGGAGCGGTTCCAGCTCCTTCAGAAGCAACTTGAGTCTAGAGTCGCTGATGAGCAGCTTTCTTCACCCGCCTAGTGAAGAAACTACTCACCAGCAGCAGCTAGACTTGGAGCAGGACCTGAACCAGCAGGTGCTGGCATAGTTGGATAGCAGCCTGCCACCCGACATTGAAGATCCGCTGGACTACTGAACAGCCAAACCGGATTTGTGGCCGCAACTGGTAGAGTTTACCCCGAAAAAGCTGTCCTGCCCAGCCAGTAGTGTGGCATCAGTGGCGGGTGTTTAGTGCGGCGGGGGCCATAGTTACCCCAAGAAGAACTCAAATGCCCAAAATGGAGAGACTGACTTTTGTCAAGATGAATCAGGCGTGGATCAACCATGATTTCCACCCACCAATGCCTAATGCATCAGATAAGGATCATCCATGGTGCCTTCTGGCTACCTTCCTCAGCTACTATTCTGATGCTGCCACCCACCTGATGCCACATATCTGATGCCAAGTGCTCCTTTTTTCACCTACGATCTTCAGCTGGTACTGGTATTGACACCCACCTCCCCACTCTGTCACCTGGTCACTCTGTGGTCTCCTGGTGCTGCTGCCACCTCCACACTATGTCATCTTGCCACTTTGTGGTCTCCTGATGCTGCTGCCACCTCCACACTATGTCACCTTGTCACTCTGTGGTCTTCTGATGCTGCTGCCACCTCCACACTCTGTCACATTCCCACTGTGTGTTCTCATGATTCTGCCACCTCCACACTATGTCACCTTGCCATTCTTTGGTCTCCTGATGCTGCTGCCACCACCACACTGTTATTGTGCCACTCTGTGGCCTCCTCCTGATGCTGCTGCCACCTCCACACTCTGTCATTGTGCCACTCTGTGGTCTCCTCATGCTGCTGCTGTCACCTGCACACTGTCATTGTGCCACCCTGTGGCCTTCTCCTGATTCTGCTGCTGTCGCCACCTCCACACTCTGTCATTGTGCCACTCTGTGGCCTCCTGATGCTGCTTCCACCTCCACACTGTCATTGTGCCACTATGTGGCCTCCTGATGATGCTGCTGACGCCTCCATACTCTGTCATTTTGCCACCCTGTGGCCTCCTCATGCTGCTGCTGCCACCTCCATACTGTCATTGTGCTTCTCTGTGGCCTTCTGTTGCTGCCACCACCTTCACACTCTGTGGTCTCCTCCTGATGCTGCCGCCACCTCCACTCTCTGTCATTGTGCCACTCTGTGGCCTCCTGATGCTGCCGCCACCTCCACAATGTCATTGTGTCACTCTGTGGTCTCCTCCTGATGCTGACGCGACCTCCACGCTCTGTCATTGTGCCACTTTGTGGCCTCCTGATGCTGCCGCCACCTCCACAATGTCATTGTGCCACTCTGTGGTCTCCTCCTGATGCTGCCGCCACCTCCACGCTCTGTCATTGTGCCACTCTGTGGCCTCCTGATGCTGCCGCCACCTCCACAATGTCATTATGCCACTCTGTGGTCTCCTCATGCTGCTTATTCCTCAATACTATGTCATAGGGCCACTCTGTGGACTTTTCATGCTGTTCCCACCCTCCCCACTTCATGACTGGGCCACCATTTTGCCTTTCAGCTTGGCTGACATCATAATTTATTTGACCCTTCTTCTGATCTGTCAGAAGGAAGGAAAAATAAGATGCACAGCGGATCCTGTCTATGTTACAGCTGAAAGGCCTGCATGACATGGTCCTTATTTTGCATCAGAATTGGCTTATGATTTGTGAGCCAAAAGCAGGAGTGGGTACAAAACACAGAAGACATGAAAATATTCCATTCACGTGTCATCTCTGTTTTGGATGCACTCCTGTTTTTTTTTGGCTTTAGCAATACTGATGGATTACTGACCAAATGCTGACCGAGTGAAGGCGGATGCTCCACAGACAGGATACGTTTTTTGGGGGTTATTGTTCTGACGGATCATAGGAAGGGCAAAATAATCAGTGATGTCAATACAAACTTACTGCTGACACCCTCTCCACTCTGTCGGGGGGGGGGGGCTCTAATTGTATAAGCGTTTAATAGAATAGGTTCTGTAGACATCTATATGGAATCAGCTGCCGACAGTATAAAAGGAGTGCACTTCTTCTTGATGCTATCATTGACCCCTAAGGCTGAGTTCATAGAAGTGAAGTGTGAAGTGATTCTAAGAGTGACGCCTGTCATCTGCATGTCGTACTGACTCACAGTATTGTTTCACTACCACATCAGACCTATGCGTGTTACTGCAAGGCACAGTGTTCTACACCACTATAAAGGCTCTCTGAAGCCAGGAAGTAGCCGTTTTTTAACGTGATTCGCCACAAATAAATTTGTATCGAATCAAATTTTTTCTAAAAATTCGTCAAACTGGCCGAATCAAATTTATTCAAAATTTGCTCATCTCTAGTCATCAGTATCTGATCGGTGGAAGACTGACACCTGGGACCCCCGCTGATCAGCTGTATACAAAGGCATCAGTGCTTCTGTGAGCAACGCGGCCTTCTCTCATCGGTCACATGGCCTAGGAGCAGCTCAGCCACATTGAAGTGAATGGGACTGAGTGGGATACCAAGCACAGCCACTATACAATGTACAACGGTGTGCTTGGTCAGCACGAAGATGGCCGCGGTGCTCATAGGAGCACCGGTGCCTTCTCAAACAGCTGATCGGCGGGGGTCCCGGGTGTAGGACCAACACCGATCAGATACTGATGATAGGTCATCAGTAGTAAAATCTCAGAAAACCCTTTTTTACATCATTCACATCATAAAGTATTTTGGCCCATAATATGGTGTGCAAACTGGAACCATATTGTGCACTGTACTACGGTTGCTTAGGAGGGGAGTACCTGATCCTGTCTAAGTATTCAATGGAGCATACGCTTTTTAAAGAAGCCTCTGCAGGTGCTCACTGCCATAATGGTTTGCATAGCCCGAATGGGCATAGCTAGAGAGGGTGAAGAGGTAGCAGTCGCTACCAGGCCCGGGAGCCTGGGAGGCCCAAAGACACTTGTGCCGCATTAGAAGACACAAAAAGCACTGAGGGAAGGGGGCCCAAGCGGAACTCTTGCTCCAAGGCCCATGAGCCGTTAGCTACGCCCCTGATAGCCCCATTGTAGTGTTCCAACACCACATTCAAAACCGACTTGTGTGAATGTATCTATGAGACTTTGACAACTAGTAATTATTATTCCCAGTCCAAGGAGCTGATGTGTGAGAATGATCAGTAGACAATATAAGAAGGATTTTCCAGTTTCTAAGAACTGTCTGTCTTCCTCCAGGATGCGCTTCGTCCATTTATTGGAAGTAAGAGATTCTGGATCGGCCTCAGTAAGGAAAATGGATATATTTGGCGTTGGGTGGATGGAACGTTCCCAGTGTACACGTGAGTGATAAAGGCACATAAGTTATAGACATACATATTCTAAATGCGTTAAAAACTATGTCGTTAATACCATCTGCACCACTGCACTGCTACTGAATTCAGGACGGGCATAATCCCACAGAAAGGCAATCAAGTATAGCTGACATTTCAGCGGATGTTCTCGGTTTTTGTCACCAATACAAGTGATTAGACCGTTTTTGCGTCCTCTTCTCGAAGCCTAATGGAATCGATTGTCATTGAGCTTAAATCCTCCCCCCACTACTATTCTGCCGTCATTAACCTTTAAACTCACAATTACAATATTAATCATCATAGACACATAAATAAATAAAGCAAACATTTATAAAAAAAAAAAAAAAAGGACAAGGACCGAGGATCTCCATCATGCCTCTATTTAATGTTCTATTTATTTATTTTATAAATGTTTGCTTTATGTATTTATATGTCTATGATGATTAATATTGTAACTGTGTGTTTAAGGGTTAACGGCAGAGAGGGATTTAAGTGCAATGACGCTCGATCCCAATAGGCGTCGAGAAAGGATGCAAAACCGTTATAGGCCGGTGCTATGAGTTGTCTTATCCCATTTTATCGCACACTCTTTTCTATGCAATAAATTGGATTGTTTTGTGGATGTTGAGTGCCCTGGTTCGTTTTTTCTGTTCTTTTTCTGTATCTTTATCACAGAGCGCCTCCTAGTTTTACTTGCATAGCCCCCCCTGCTTCTTAGTCCGACGGGTCAGTGGTGCCGAACCCTGACTTACTGCCAGTTATTCCATGATCAGCCTTGGAAGTGTTGTGTATATCCTCTGTAGAGTCTGAACTGAATGCTACCAGAGCCTGAACTACCTCAGTAAAGACCACTGGATTTGTTACTTGACCTGATTATTGCCTTGGTCCACCTTTCCACCTCTGCCATTATCCTGCCTACATGTGGGAGCCCTGCCTTGCACCTCTAAATCTCACAACATCAAGGGCACCTCACCTAGCATCAGGCAGGAGTCCCAACTTGCTGCCAGGGTGACCTTATACAACTTTGCCATGTGAGGTCCTACAACGACTTAGCAAAAAAAAGGGGCAAAAAAGGAAAAATGATCGCTACCTGTAAACATCCCCTAACAGCAATTGTATCTGTTTAGAGGCATTTTTTAGACACATTTAGGGTACTTTCACACTTGCGTTGGTGCGGATCCGTCTGTTTATTTGCACAGACTGATCCGCACCTATAATGCAAACGTTTGTATCCGTTCAGAAAAATGACAAAGTCCAAAACGGATCCGTTTTGAATTACATTGAAAGTCAATGGGGAACGGATCCGTTTTCAAATGCACCATATTGTCATAAAAAACTGATCCGTCCCCATTGACTTACATTGTAATTAAAAACGGATCCGTTAGGCTCCGCCTCTTCAGACAGACACCAAAATACAGCAAGCTGCGTTTTGGTGTCCGTCTCCAAAACGGAATAGAGGCGGAACGGAGCCGAACTGATGCATTCTGAGCGGATCCTTATCCATTCAGAATGCATTGGGGCTTAACTGATCCGTTTTGGACTGTTTGTGAGAGCCCTGAAACGGATCTCACAAACGGAATCCAAAACGCTAGTGTGAAAGTACCATAATAAGAAAGGTTTGGAGTCAAAGGTGATGTCTCCTCCAATCGAGTCTGTAGCTCTCCCTTTTGCTCTCTATCTGGCGCAGACCACCATGACTTCAGGCCATTACTCAACAGTTCCCCTCAAAACCACAGTGCTAGATAGACAGTGACCCAAGCATTAATAGTGCCTCACACAGTAAAAATACCACTGATGTTCTCCCCACAGTAATGCTGTCCCCTTTAGGTCCCACACACAGTAATAGTGCCCCCTCCAGGTCCAACACAGGTGACACAAAGTAGTAGTGTGACTTTTTAGGCTCCATATAGTAACAGTGCCCCTTTTAGTGCCTCACACAGCAATAATACCGCTTTTATGGCCTCAACGTACAGAGTCAATATACCGTGTTGTGCTCCCCCAGTAACTTAAATGTAATTCAGAATAAAAACGATATATGCGTACATAACCCTGTTCCCAAGTAGAAAGCCGTGAAAGGGCAGCGCTAGGCAAAAGGAATAGCTGGCACCACCCTGCACACAGACGGTGTTATAGAGTCACGTCATCGCAACGCCTATGCTGAGCAGCCAGTGTCTTGTACTCTCAGCAGCCGGGAGAAAGCAGGGTGATGCCGTCACAGTAATGCGCCACTTAGGCTGGGTTCACATCACGTTGTATTCCTCTGTTTGACATATTCATTACAAAAAAAAGTAAGTGTAAAAAAACACGTATACTTTTTTTTTACATTGGAACTCTATGGTGTACGGATGCCACTGTATGGCGTCAGTCTACGGCATCCATTTAACATATACGTGTTTTTTTTTACATTGGAACTCTATGGTATACGGATGCCACTGCATGGCGTCAGTCTACGGCATCCATTTAACGTATACTTTTTTTTAGTTTTTTTTACAATGGAACTCTATGGTGTACGGATGCCACTGTGTGGTATCAGTCTGAGGCATCCGTTTATCGTATACGTTTTTTGTATCCGTTAAAAGGATGGAAAAAACGTGATGTGAACCCACAGGGAGCCGATAAGGACTTGGATACCGTTAAGCGGCCCTGCTCATGTATGCTTTGTGTGTTTTACACGGTCAATGCTTTACTGCCGTGATAATGACTTAGGGGTGTATAACGTTATATTCCACTCATCCTACATGATATTTTTCTGTACAGTAACTGGTATGCAGGTGAACCGAATAACTCCGCTCAGCGGGAGCACTGCGCCGAGATGATTTCCGGGGGATGGAATGACTTGGACTGCAGCAAAACGATAGATTACATCTGCAGGAAAGTAACTACCTGTCAAGCCTGAGAGTCCGACCGCGGCACCTGGAACCATCTAAGCTTCTAGTATATTGACGGCAGCTGAAGGTAGAGAAGATGGTGGGCCCCTTAGAATAAACCAGGTCCCCACTGTGTTGCCCAGTTTTACCATAACGGCGCCATAGCAGCTGCATGCTCCGTCTCTATGGTACTTATGTCCTTGGTGGGAAATACCGTGTATATACACCGTTTCAGCATACCAATTATCCGGCCATGCTGTAAGTGGTCATTCACACTGCCACGTTTCTTCAGTGTGTTATCCCTTTTTAAAACAGATAGTACTCCATTGGGCTATTCACACATCCAGTTTTTTTCACGGATCCCTATTCCCGATCCGCAGATCTGAGGGCAGATCCACTTCTTTTCTATTTTAGCTGATTACAACAACCCTTTCTACGGATGGGACTAAAAAAATGGAAGAAGCTATCCGTATTTTGTGAATCCATATTTGCAAACAGAAAATTCACATGCCTATGTGCATGAGGCCTTATGGCTCATGCCCCCGACCGTATGTATTTTGCGGTCTGCAAAACACGGATCTGCAAAAAAAAAAAAAAAACGGATGACGTCCATGTTGCATGTTTTTTTTTTTTTTTGCAGATCCACTATAACGATGTCTGTCCTTTTCCGCAAAACAGACAAGAATAGGACATGTTCAATTTTTTTTGTGGAAACGGCTATGTGGACACACCGAAACGGAATGCATACAGTCATTTACGTTTTTTGTGGACCCATTGAAGTTAATGGTTCCGCATATTGGCTGCAAAAAAAAAACGGAAGGGACACGGAAAGAGATTACAGTCGTTTGCATGAGCCCTTAGAACAAAGGAAGAGATGCACTTTATGATCTTGGTACGGTTGATTACTTTAAGGCCTCATGCGCACGAACGTATTTTGTTTCTGTGTCCGTTCCTTTTTTTCAAATTTTTTGCATATAGGAAGCAGACCCTTTTCGTTTCAATGGGTCTGCAAAAAATGCGGACAGCAGATCATGTACTGTCTGCATCCGTATGTGCGTTCCATAGCCCCGCAAAAAAGATAGAACATGTCCTAGGCTACTTTCACACTTGCGTTTACATTTTCCGTTGATGCGATCCGGAGGAGAAACTCAGTACCAGAGAAAAACGCTTCCGTTCTGTCCCCATTTATTGTCAATAGGAACAATACGGAACTGAACAGAACGGAATGACACACAATGTAAGTCAATGGGGACGGATCCGTTTAACTCTTACACAATAGAAAACGGATCCGTCTCCCATTGACTTTCAATGGAGTTCATGACGGATCCTACTTGGCTATGTTAAAGATAATACAATCGAATCTGTTTATAACGGATGCAGATGGTTGTATTATCAGTAACGGAAGCGTTTTTGCTGATTCCTGCCGGATCAGTCAAAAACGCAAGCATGAAAGTAGCCTTATTCTTGTCTGTTTTGCGGAAAAGGATAGGCATTGTTACAATCCATTTTTTGTGGATCCGTGTTTTGCGGAACGAAAAACACATACGGTCGTGTGAATGTAGCCTAAGTTGAAAGCTGTTACTCCCTTGGTAATGCCATACCTACCAAAAGAGACAGGGCACATGACTGCTGTGAGGCTTTTGTGGTGGAAAGGGACCTGGTACTGCACTGCTTTCCTAGCTTGCTGAGACTCAGTCGTTGCAGTTACTTGCAGCCGCCACTAGAGGGAGCTTAGTGTCCAGAAATGGTTTCTAGAAAACGGATCATCAACGTTAGCTAGTAATAACAGGTATGTACGGTACATATAATGCATGTAAGTAACCTGAATATGAAAATGCCTGCGGGATCAAATAACACAGAGACCAAGATCAGCAAGTCCGCAGCTCACCCACCGAGCACCCTAAGTGCGTTTAGCCAATGGCGTCTTCTGGAATGGTTGTTGACATGTACAGGACGCTATTTAAACAGAAAAGGAAGAATCATGAGTGTTCATGCTTGTGAATAAGGCCTTACTTGATGGCAAGATAACGTCTTTGAAGTTTTTTTTTGACTTGCTGTCCTCAGGATAGGCCATCAGTATCTGATCGGTGGGGTCCCGACACTCTGGACCCCCGCCGATCAGCTATTTGAGAAGGTTGTGGCCAGTGATGTCACGTTCATCAGTCACATGACCTAAGCGCAACTCAGTCCCATTCAAGTGAATGCAGCTGAGCAGCAATACCAAGCACGGCCACTATACAATGTACAGCGCTGTGCTCTGGAAGTTGTAAGGAGGCTGCGGCGATCACTAGGGCGTCGGCGTCTCCTTAAACAGCTGATCGGCGGGGGTCCCAGCTGTCAGACCCCCACTGATCAGATACTGATGACCTATCCTGAGGAATACAAAAGTCCAAAAAAAACTTTAAATCTAATAAAATCTTACGGAAACTTTGATGCATATATGACAACACTCCAATAAGAAAAGCGGAAATGGGGAGATCTGCCTCTCCAACTGTATGTTGCAGATCGCAGACCTAGTAAAGTGAATGAGTCTGCTCTGCAATATGGGATTCACAAGGCCCGTGCATTGCGGACAGCAATTTGCGGTCTGCAGCATGGCCATGGACGGCTTACGGCCGTGTAAATGGACCCTTAGGCCTCATACACACGACGTATTTTATTTCCTTGTCCGTTCCGTTTTTTTTGCTGATAGGATGCAGACCCATTCATTTCAATGGGTCCGCAAAAAATGCTGACAGCAGACCATGTTCTGCCTGCATCAGTATGTCCGTTCCGCAGCCTCGGAAAAAAAATAGAGCATGTCCTATTTTTTTCTAGTTTGCGGACAAGGATAGGCATTATTACAATGGATCCACAAAATAACGGATCCGCAAAAAAAAAATACGGATGCTATACGGAACGTAATCAGTTTTTTTTTTGCGGATCTGCAATTTGCGGACCGCAAAACACGTACGGTCGTGTGCATGAGGCCTAAGGCTATGGCTACACGACGACATTTGTCACACGACATTTTGTTGCACCAATGCCGTGTGACAATTTTTATAATGATAGTCCATGGTGTCGCACTGCGACATGCGACACGCTGAGACTGCTACACGACAGTAGCAAAAACTCCATCCCAGATGGATTTTTCTGCGACTGTCGCGTCGTTGCATGTCGCAATGCGAGGACCATAGACTATCATTATAAAAATTGTCGTGCGACATCAAAGTACAACTGCACTGCAACATGTGTCGCGCGACTTTGTCTTGTAGCCCTAGCCTGAGCTGTGCATTTGGTTGAAAACTTATATCAGGAATAATAGAGGAATGGCACAACAGCGTTACAAGAACAGATGATCCAAAATGATTTCATGTGGAATACAAGAGAAGTGACGGCGGCTCTTTAAAACTCTTTTTTCACACCTTTCATTACCAATGTTACATATGCTCATGTTCTGAAAGTGGCTCATCCGCACACTTCAAATTCATACATACGGTATTGGTTCTGTCTATACTGATGGTCCGTGTACCCTCCGGGTATGTTAACATCTGAATCAATGTGTACACTTATCATTATTGCTCATTGATATCCTGAAATGGTGAATAACATGATAAAGTTTATATTTAGAGGGGTCGTCCCATGAAACAGTTTCTCCATTTTTCGGTGCAGCACCTGGATCTGAATATTTTTGTAATTGCTTGTAACTGAAAGGTTTGTATACTATTCAATAAAATCTATCTGTATAGTGCCACCTACTGACTGTTCTTTTCCTCATGTCTCTGTCTGCGTCACTGAGGTGGTCGCACATGCTCAGTTCTGTCCTTCAACTGCCACCAGCCAGATCTTCTCTTAGAGGCTATGACCGTTACCGAGAAGAGAGCTGCAGAAAAAGGACACACTCCCTGAGCTGCCACGGAAAGGACATATGCCCTGAGGTGTGATAGGGACAGAGCTGCAATAGAAAAGACATACCCCATGAGCTGTGATAGGAATAAAGCTGCAACACAAAGGACATGCCCCCTGAGATGTGATAGAGGGAACACTTCAGAAGAAAGGTTGTGTCCCCTGAGCTGTGTTAGGCTGCATTCACACGGGCGAGTTTTCCGCGCGGGTGCAATGCGTGATGTGAACGCATTGCACCCGCACTGAATCCGGACCCATTCATTTCTATGGGGCTGTGCACATGAGCAGTGATTTTCACGTATCACTTCTGTGTTGCGTGAAAATCGCAGCATGCTCTATATTCTGCGTTTTTCACACAACGCAGGCCCCATAGAAGTGAATGGGGCTGCGGGAAAATCGCAAGCATCTGCAAGCAAGTGCGGATGCAGTGCGATTTTCCCGCATGGTTGCTAAGAGACGGAACCCAATCTTTATTATTTTCCCTTATAACATGGTTATAAGGGGAAATAATAGCATTCTTAATAAAGAATGCTGTGTAAAATGAGGATGAAGGGGTTAAAAATAAAAAACTTAACTTACCTTAGCCACTTGATCGCGTAGTTGGCGATCTCTCTTCTCTCTTCAAGCATTAGCTGCAGTCTAAAGGACCTGTGATGACGTGATTGGACCATGTGATCTGACGTCATCACAGGTCCTTTAGACTGCAGCTAAAGCTTGAAGAGAGAAGAGAGATCGCCAACTATACGATCAAGTGGCTAAGGTAAGTTAAGTTTTTTATTTTTAACCCCTTAATCCTCATTATACAAAGCATTCTTTATTAAGAATGCTATTATTTTCCTTTATAACCATGTTATAAGGGAAAATAATAAAATCTCCAGAATACTCAACCTGAAACCAGGCTTCGGGTCTGGGTACCAAACATTGCAATTTTTTACACGCGCGTTCAAAACGCATTACAAAAGTTTGCACACACGCAGAAAAATTGCACATATTCCCGCAACGCACCCGCATCCAATCCGGGCGTCAAATATGACGCCCGTGTGAACCCAGCCTTAGAGAGACAGTTGCAGCAGAAAGGACACGCCCTGAACTGTCAGCTTGAAATAAATCTAACAGAGCAATAGGAGCAATGAATGGGGAGATCTCTGGATCCATGTGGGGTACAGGGCTGGTCCTAGCTTTGTTAGAAAGAGATTGACATATGATGTACTATATGATGTCTGATTTTCATTTTTTGCATCTATTATGCAATAATCCTTTAATTGACTGAGCTAATGAATTTCATGGCTCACAGTTAGGCCTCATGCACACGGCCGAACGTAAACGGAAAATACATACAGTTGTGTGCATGTGCCTTAAATCTGAGTGGCAAAGTCCACACCTCCGTGCAGGAATTAAGAGTGAAGAATAGGGAGCTTCCTCATACTTCACAAGTAAAACATGTTAGGGTGGGTTCACACTAGCGTTATGCATTCCGTTATGGCCTTCCGTTATAACGTGGTTATAACGGAATCCATAAGACGGAAGGACGGATCCGTTCTTTTGCCCATAGACTTCAATTATGACGGAATGCAAAACGGAAGCCTTTAAAAGGCATTCCGTTTGCTTTCCGTCATAATACAAGTCTATGGGAAAGCATAACGGATCCGTCTGGTTCCCGTTTTTGCATAACGGGACCCAGACGGATCCGTCATACTTTTCCATAGACCTGTATTATGACGGAAAGCAAACGGAATGCCTTTTAAAGGCTTCCGTTTTGCATTCTGTCTGGGCATTCCGTTATTTTCCGTTATAACCATGTTATAACGGAATCCCTAACGCTAGTGTGAACCCACCCTTAGTTTGTTTCCAGGTTGATTGTAAGTCAGCGAAGAAACCTCTAGAGAGGGATGGTAGATGGAAGTGCATCACTTTTAACCATTTGCAGAAATTAAAAATTGAAGTGACCCGATACTGATTCTGCAGGTTCAGTCAGCCTCCATATCTTAAAGGGGTTGTCTCACATCAGCAAATGGCGTTTATCATGTAGAGAAAAGAGAAATACTAATGCTGGGTTCACACCTGAGCGTTTCTGAGACGCGCGTCTTCCGCGCGTTTTTGTTGTGCGTTCTACGCGTGTTTTTGTGCGCGTTTTTGGCAATAGTAAACACGCGTTTTACGCGCGTTTGTGTGATTGACTGCAGTATTGGCTTCTCTCCAAACTGTGCCTAGCACCTGGGGTTTGGCCTTTCCAGCATGTTGCAAATTCATAAACGCGCGTTCGAACGCGTGTTTTCAGTGTCAAAAACGTGCAAAATACAAGCGTTGCGCGTTCCCATTGAAGTCTATGGACCAAAACGCGCGACAAACGCCCCCAAAAAAGCTCAACTACTTGTTTATGCGAAAATGTGAACCAGTCCCATAGGGAAGCATTGGTTTGCATCGGTTATGCATTTTACAGCGCGTTCGAACGCGCTGTAAAACGCGCAAGTGTGAACTGAGGGTAATGTATTGTGATTCTCCATATTGCTTCCTTTGCTGTCTGGATTCATTTTTCCATCACATTATACACTGCTCGTTTCCATGGTTACAACCACTCTGCAATCCGGCAGCGGTGGTGGTGCTTGCACACTATAGGAAAAAAGTGCCACCCTCTCTGGTGGCCTGAACTACAGGAGTGAGCATAGACTGGAGCTTTTTCCTACAGTGTGAAAGCACGACCACCGTTTCTGGATTGCAGGGTGGTCGTAACCAAGGAAACGAGCATTGTATAATGCGATGGTAAAATTAATCAAGCCAGCAAAGGAAGCAAAATGGACAATAAGAATACATTAGAAAGTGGCTTGTACTAACTTTCTCTACATGATGCATGCCAGTTGCTTAAGCGATACAATCCCTTTAACCCCTTAACACATTACGCATGTAAGGCGCAATGCGCCCGCATCTGTATGGAGCTGGCCTCTGCAGTTAGTCTGCTCCATACGCAGCGGGTGCGCCGCCCCTGTCATTTAATCCCTCAGCTGCTGCGATCAACGCTGATCGCAGCACCTGTGAGTGAAGGCAGAGGAATGTGGTTCCCTCTGCCTTCCGATCGGAGCCCCCGCAGTGAAATCGGGGGGCTCTGATTGGTTGCTATGGCAGGCAGGATACTGCTCAAGTGTTCCAGGCCTGCCATGGCAATCTCCATACTGAGCTATGTACAAGGCGCAGCTCAGCAGGGACAGTGTAAACAACGTATTCACCCCAATAGATCTTTATTAGGGTGAATAGGAGAAGGGATCAAAAGATCCTATGTACTAGTCCTTTAAGGGGCTAATATTTTTTTTTTTTTAAAGTGAAAAAAAAAAAAAAAGTTTAAATATAAAATATAATAAACAATATAAAAATATATAAACAATAAAAAAATAAACATATTAGGTATGACCACGTCTGAAAATGTCTGAAATAAAATATAAAAAGAAATTTCCTGTGAGGTGAATGCCGTAATGGAGAAAAAAAAAATGAAAAGCATGCGATTCGCGATTTAGTCATCTTGTCCCCCAAAAAACAGTGATCAGAAAGTAACATAGTAACATAGTATATAAGACCGAAAAAAGACATTTGTCCATCCAGTTCGACCTGTTTCCTGCAAGTTGATCCAGAGGAAGGCAAAAAACCCCTGTGAGGCAGAAGCCAATTTTCCCCACTTAAGGGGAAAAAAATTCCTTCCTGACTCCAATCAGGCAATCAGAATAACTCCCAGGATCAACGACCCCTCTCTAGTAGCTGTAGCCTGTAATATTATTACACTCCAGAAATACATCCAGGCCCCTCTTGAATTCCTTTATTGTACTCACCATCACCACCTCCTCAGGCAGAGAGTTCCACAGCCTCACTGCTCTTACCGTGAAGAATCCTCTTCTATGTTTGTGTACAAACCTTCTTTCCTCCAGACGCAGAGGATGTCCCCTCGTCACAGTCACAGTCCTGGGGATAAATAGATGATGGGACAGATCTCTGTACTGACCCCTGATATATTTATACATAGTTATTAGATCTCCCCTCAGTCGTCTTTTTTCTAAAGTGAATAACCCTAATTTTGATAATCTTTCAGGGTACTGTAGCCCCCTCATTCCAGTTATTACTTTAGTTACCCTCCTCTGAACCCTCTCCAGCTCTGCTATGTCTGTCTTGTTCACAGGAGCCCAGAACTGTACACAGTACTCCATGTGTGGTCTGACTAGCGATTTGTAAAGTGGTAGGACTATGTTCTCATCACGGGCGTCTATGCCCCTTTTGATGCAACCCATTATCTTATTGGCTTTGGCAGCAGCTGCCTGACACTGGTTTTTGCAGCTTAATTTGCTGTTCATTAAAATTCCTAGATCCTTTTCCATGTCAGTGTTACCGAGTGTTTTACCATTTAGTATGTACGGATGACTTGCATTATTCCTTCCCATGTGCATAACTTTACATTTGTCAGTGTTAAACCTCATCTGCCATTTTTCTGCCCAAGCCTCCAATCTATCCAGATCCCTCTGTAGCAGAAAACTGTCCTCTTCGGTGTTAATTACTTTACACAGTTTAGTGTCATCTGCAAAAATAGATATTTTACTGTGCAGGCCTTCTACAAGATCATTAATAAATATATTGAAGAGAATAGGGCCCAGTACTGACCCCTGAGGTACCCCACTAGTGACAGTGACCCAATCTGAGTGTGTACCGTTAATAACCACCCTCTGTTTTCTGTCACTCAGCCAGTTACTTACCCACATACAGATATTTTCTCCTAGTCCAAGTGTTCTCATTTTATATACTAACCTTTTATGAGGTACAGTGTCAAATGCTTTGGAGAAGTCCAGATATACGACATCCATTGATTCGCCGCTGTCAAGTCTAGAACTTACCTCCTCATAGAAGCTGATTAAATTTGTTTGGCATGACCGATCCCTCATGAAGCCATGCTGATATGGTGTTATTTGCTTATTCTCATTGAGATCCTCTAAAATAGCATCTCTTAGAAAACCTCCAAACAGTTTCCCAACAACAGATGTTAAACTTACCGGCCTATAATTTCCGGGCTCTGTTTCTGGACCCTTTTTGAATATTGGCACCACATTTGCTATGCGCCAATCCTGCGGAACATTCCCTGTTATTATAGAGTCCGTAAATATCAGAAATAATGGTCTGGCTATGACATCACTTAATTCCCTTAGGATACGGGGGTGTATGCCATCTGGTCCTGGCGATTTGTCTATTTTAATCTTTTTAAGTCGCTGCTGTACTTCTTCCTGGGTCAGACAGGGCACTTTTAATGGGGGATTTACTTTTACATTCTGCATTTCATCTGACAGTTTATTTTCCTCAGTGAATATAGTGGAGAAAAAAATATTTAATAGTTTTGCTTTATCCTCGTTGCTCTCTGCAACTCCCCCCTTATTGCTATGTAGAGGGCCGACTCCTTCAGATTTATATTTTTTACTATTTATATAATTGAAGAACATTTTAGGGTTAGTTTTACTCTCTTTGGCAATTAATCTCTCGGTCTCTAGTTTGGCAAATTTTATTAGTTTTTTACATATTCTATTTTTTTCCTTATAGTTTATCAGAGCTTCCTGGCTACCCTCCTGTTTTAGCGATTTATATGCTTTCTTTTTGTCATTTATTGCCTTCTTTACGGTTCCATTTATCCACATTGGTCTCTTATTGTTCCTTAGCCTTTTATTCCTATAAGGTATGTGCCTCTCACAATTAGATGTTACAATGCTTTTAAAAATCTCCCATTTTGTGGTTGTATTTTTATTTTTGAGGACTATGTCCCAGTTAATTGGGCCTATGGCCTCGCTTAGTTGGCTAAATTTTGCTTTTTTCAAGTTTGGTATTTTTGTTCCTCTCTTTAGAAACTCTCGTTTGAAGGATAATTGGAAGGTTATAACTTTATGGTCACTATTTCCCAGGTGTCCCCCAACCTGCACGTCTGTTGTTCTGTCAGGTCTATTGGCTAATACTAAGTCCAGTATGGCCGTCCCTCTAGTGGGGTCCTGAACAGTTGGGAAAGGTAATTGTCTTTGGCTATTGACAAGAACCCGTTTCCTTTATGCGATGTACAGCTTTCAGTTTCCCAGTCTATCTCTGGGTAGTTGAAGTCCCCCATAATAACCACCTCATTATGATTTGCCGCCTTGTTTATCTCGTTAAGTAATAGATTTTCTGTGGACTCTGGTATATTAGGTGGTTTATAATACACTCCTATTAGTATTTTATTATTGTTTTTTGCTCCATGTATTTCTACCCACAGCGACTCCACATGTTCATGTCCCTTTAGAGATGTATTCTCGAATTACGGGATTTAGACACGACAAACATAACACAAAAATTGTACCAATAAAAACTACCATTTTTTACGCAAAAAACAGCTCTGTAGGCCAAAATATTAAAAAGTTATGCCCATCAGAATATAGTGATGCAAAGAAAATTTATATTTTTTTAAAAGTAGTTTGGTATCGCCGCAATCATATAGAGACGCAGAATAAGGACGTCAGGTCATTTTTAGTGCACAGTCAACTCTGTGATGTCAAAACCCGAAAAACCTTGGTGGAATTCTGTTTTTTTTTTTTTTTTTTCAATTTTATCCCACAAAGAATTTTTACATGGTAAATTAAATGGTGGCTTAAAGAAAAACACATCTTGTCTCACAAAAAAAAACAAGCCCTCATATGGCTTTTTGAACAGGAAAAATAAAAAAGTTATGGCAGTGGGAACATGGGGAGGAAAAAATGAAAAATGTGAAAATGAAAATAGGTCCAGTCTTTAAGGGATTACGCTACTTTCCTGGACCGTGCCTACTATGTGCCATTTTGTCTGATGTGACAGAGTGGTCTGGGTATGACTACTTACCTGTGTACCCCTTTTAGTTACACCGCTGGGTTAAATATTTATTCTAATTAACCACTTCAGCCCCCTGAGCTTAAACACCCTTAATGACCAGGCCACTTTTTACAATTCTGCACTACACTACTTTCACCGTTTATTGCTTGGCCATACAACTTACCACCCAAATGAATTTTACCTCCTTTTCTTCTCACTAATAGAGCTTTCATTTTGGAGTATTTCATTGCTGCTGACATTTTTCACTTTCTGTTGTAATTTTTTTTTTTAAAAACTACATTTCTATATAAATTTTTCTCTAAATTTATTGTTTTACATGTCTTAGATAAAAAAAAATCCAATAAGTGTATATTTATTGGTTTGGGTAAAAGTTATAGCGTTTACAAACTATGGTGCAAAAAAGTGAATTTCTGCATTTTGAAGCAGCTCTGACTTTCTGAGCACCTGTCATGATTCTTCAGGTGCTAGAATGTCAGGATAGTATAAATACCCCCCAAATGACACCATTTTAGAAAGAAGACACCCCAAAGTATTCGCGGAGGGGCATGGGGAGTTCATGTATCATTTCATTTTTTTTCACAAGTTAGCGGAAAATGACACTTTCTGAGGGAAAAAAAAATAATAAAGTTTCCATTTCTGCTAACTTCTGGCAAAAAAAATAATAAAATCTCCCACGGACTCACTATGCCCCTCAGTGAATACCTTGGGGTATCTACTTTCCGAAATGGGGTCATTTGTGGGGTGTGTTTACTGTTCTGGCATTTTGGGCGGGGCTAAATTATGAGCAGCCATGTAAAGCTAAAGTAGTACTGTTGGATTTGGGCCTTTGCACACTCAGGCTGCAAAAAAGTGTCACTCATGTGGTATCGCCGTACTCAGGAGAAGTAGGGCAATGTGTTTTGGGGTGTATTTTTACATATACCCATGTTGGGTGAGAGAAATATCTCTGTAAACTGACAACTTTGTATAAAAAAAATTAAAAAGTTTCATTTACAGAGATATTTCTCACACCCAGCATGGTTATATGTAAAAATACACACCAAAGCACATTGCCCTACTTCTCCTGAGTACGGCGATACCACATGTGTGACACTTTTTTGTAGCCTGGGTGCGCAAAGGGGCCCAAATTCCAATGAGTACCTTTAGTATTTCACAGGGCATTTTTACGCATTTAGATTCCAGACTTCTTCTCACGCTTTAGAGACCCCTAAAATGCCAGGACAGTATAAATACCCCACAAGTGACCCCATTTTAGAAAGAAGACACCCCAAGGTATTCCGTGAGGGATATGGTGAGTTCATGTAAAATTTTATTTTTTGTCACAAGTTAGTGGAATATGAGACTTTGTAAAAAAAAAATAATAATAAAAAAAAAAAATATCAATTTCCGCTAACTTGTGCCAAAATTTTTTTTTTTCTGTGAACTCGACATGCCCCTCACGGAATACCTTGGGATGTCTTCTTTCCAAAATGGGGTCACTTGTGGGGTATTTATACTGCCCTGGCATTTTAGGGGCCCTAAAGCGTGAGAATCCAAATGCGTAAAAATGCCCTGTGAAATCCTAAAGGTACTCATTGGAATTAGGGCCCCTTTGCGCATCTTGGCTGCAAAAAAGTGTCACACATGTGGTATCGCCGTACTCAGGAGAAGTGGGGCAATATGTTTTGGGGTGTATTTTTACATATACCCATACTGTGTGTGAGAAATATCTTT
Source organism: Bufotes viridis (assembly GCA_033119425.1). Classification (NCBI taxonomy): domain Eukaryota; kingdom Metazoa; phylum Chordata; class Amphibia; order Anura; family Bufonidae; genus Bufotes; species Bufotes viridis. Next base: position 50,466,969 of record CM065590.1, on the reverse strand, counting down.
GTAAATGACAACTTTAAAAAAAATTTTATACAAAGTTGTCAATTTACAGAGATATTTCTCTCACCCAGCATGGGTATATGTGAAAATACACCCCAAAACACATTGCCCTACTTCTCCTGAGTACGGTGATACCACATGTGTGACACTTTTTTGCAGCCTAGGTGCGCAAAGGGGCCCAAATTCCAACGAGTACCTTTTAGGAGGGCATTTTTGCGCATTTTTCTTCTCACGCTTTAGGGCCCCTAAAATGCCAGGGCAGTATAAATACCCCACATGTGACCCCATTTTGGAAAGAAGACACTTGTGACAAAAAGTTCAGTTTTTCATGGACTGAATATGCCCCTCCCTTGGGGTGTCTTCTTTACAAAATGGGGTCATTTGTGGGGTGTTTGTACTGTTCTGGCATTTTGGGCGGGGCTAAATTGTGAGCAGCCGTGTAAAACCTAAAGGTACTCGTTGGAATTTGGGCCCCTTTGCGCACCCAGGTGGCAAAAAAGTGTCACTCATGCGGTATCGCCGTACTCAGGAGAAGTAGGGCAATGTGTTTCGGGGTGTATTTTTACATATACCCATGTTGGATGAGAGAAATATCTCTGTAAATTGACAACTTTGTATAAAAAAATGTAAAAAGTTGTCGTTTACAGAGATATTTCTCCCACAAAGTATGGGTATATATAAAAATAGACCCTAAAACACATTGCCCTACTTCTCCTGAGTACTGCGATACCACATGAGTGACACTTTTTTGCAGCCAAGATGCACAAGGGGCCCCAAATTCCAATGAGTACCTTTAGGATTTCACAGGGCATTTTTACGCATTTGGATTCTCACGCTTTAGGACCCCTAAAATGCCAGGTGAGTATAAATACCCCACATGTGACCCCATTGTGGGGTATTCCGTGAGGGGCATGGCCATTTCACAGAATAAATAATTTTTTGGCACAAGTTAGTGGAAATTGATATATATATTTTTTTTTTACAAAGTCTCATATTCCACTAACTTGTGACAAAAATTAAAATTTTGCATGTACTCACCATACCCCTCACGGAATACCTTGGGGTGTCTTCTTTCTAAAATGGGGTCACATGTGAGGTGTTTGTACTGCCCTGGCATTTGAGGGTCTCCGCAATCATTACACGTATGGCCAGCATTAGGAGTTTCTGCGATTCTCCTTATATTGAGCATACGGGTAATGAGATTTTTTTTTTTCGTTCAGCCTCTGGGCTGAAAAAAATAATAAAAAATGAACGGCACAGATTTTTTCATTCGTATCGATCATCGTGGATGAAAAAATCTCTGCCAAAATCAGTGAGTGCGGTGGGCTGGGCACTAGCTACCTAACAAGTAGCTAACTAACTTGCCGTGATAAGGGACCCTTAGGCCCCATCACACGTCCGCAATTCTGTTTGCGGAACGGAATTGCGGACCCATTCATTTCTATGGGGACAGACTTTGTCCCGGTCGGATCTGGAATTGCGGATCCGCACTTCCGGGTCTGCACTTCTGTTCCGCAAAAATATAGAACATGTCCTATTCTTGTCCGCAATTGCGGACAAGAAAAGGCATTTTCTATATAGTTCTGGCAATGTGCGGATCTGCAAAATGCGGAAAGCACATTGCCGTTGTCCGTGTTTTGCGGATCCGCGGATTCGTGGATCCGCAAAACACATATGGACATGTGAATGGAGCCTTACAGGGGGGTGATCAGTGACAGGGGGGTGATCAGGGAGTCTATATGGGGTGATCAGGGGTTAACAAGGGTTTAATAAGTGACAGGGGGGGGTGTAGTGTGGTGCTTCTTTACATAGCTACCTGGTCCTCTGGTGGTCGATCCCAGCAAATGGGACCACCAGAGGACTAGGTAGCAGGTATAACAAAACAGCGTCTGATATACATGTTTGATACTTTTTATTTTACATCTACAGCCTGCCCGCGATTGATCATCGCTGGCAGGCTGTAGTATCACTGCCGAGCTGTGCGCTGCTGTAAACGCGCACGCGCGCGCGTTCACAGCAAATCTCGCCTCTCGCGAGATGACGCACGGATGCGTCCAGGAGGAACAAACCTGCCGCCGCCTGGACGCATCCGTGCGTTAGGCGGTCAGGAGGTGGTTAAAGACCAATTTCCAAATGGTATCTGCATGACACACCAAAAAAGCACATCCCGTAATAGCTGATGAGAGGAACTAGTGGAAATGGAGCAGATTATCAATATGCATGAATCAGCAGGAATCGGTCCGGATACCTTTCCTGTTCCAACAACATTGCAGAAAACCTATTTTCTCTAGAAATAATTAAGGATAAGTAATACAAGTAAGCAGACTTGGGACCCGGACTTACCGGATGTGGTTTTACTAATCCCAGGCGCAATATCAAGAGTATGTACTGTAATTTGTAGCATAGCCAGCTGCTGCTTAACCCCGTCCTTGCTGCTACATCAGAAAAGTGCAAACGGGTGCTGCCAGCAAGACTTCAATACTGGTCAATGTTTGGAGAAGGAATGGGTCTTTACTGTCAGATGCTATGCATTTCAGCACCAAAAATGCACATAAAACATAAAAGAAAAATGATAGCAAAAAAATACACAATATAATAAACATACAGGAACATACCTAAAATCTAACTAAAGACAATAACCCAGCAAAACAGACTATGGTATAATAATCACAGGGATCATATAGATCGGGATAAAAACAATAACAGTGCTGTATCCATATGTACACATAATATTAAACCTGTATAGATATGGATAAAACCAGACCAAAGGTGCAGAAAGTAGTAAATAAAGTAAAATAGGTAAACTAATAATTGCTCTCCATAGAGAATCTAAATTCTGAGAAGAAAGCTGGCAAGTGTAACACCCCAGAGAGGCATTACCACCTTTTACACCTCTCCCCTATCTTCTATGGTTAATTTAACGTCATCATGTGTATTTATTCCAGGTTCAAACACAGTGCATTTCCTATTTTGCAACTGTTATGTGTAAATGTAATGTGCCTAGTTCACCAGCAGATGGCGGCACTAATGGCAGAGCTACCTTGCCTAGAATGGAACCTTTCTTTCTATTCTAGCTCACTCTAGAGAGGCAGGAGTCTTAGTTAGTGAGAGTTCAGTTCAGAGTACCCCCTGCAAGGGGAAGGCTGTGTGCAAGCCAGGAGAACACCTTCAGCTCTCCTGGACAGTGAGGCCCAAGCCTGAAGCCTCTGCAGCCAGGAGTAAAACACACCAGCCCTCATCTATCTGGGGGTATTGCTTAATGGACACTACGGGGACTTCTCTGCAGCACAGAAACCGCACGAGGACCGCGTCTCTCTCTTCCAGCGCGGACCTACTTCCTCCGCTACGTTCCGTTCACTTCAGATCACTCCACCTCAGGCGCCGGTGTTTTTTTTAAACTGACAACCTATAACCATCTGTTGAAAAGCCTCTAGTGGTGTATATACAGTACGTGGAAAAAGAAAAATATACTCGGCGTTCACTGTTCCAGTTATATGTGGTAAAACCTTTTGTGACCTATTTAGGTCGAAAAACTAAATTTATTCAGCGTTCAGTAATATGCGGTAAAATATTTAGTGCCTTATTTCGGTGGGAAAAAAAATTGTATTTAGGGTGCAGCACTGCAGTTATAAGCGGTAAACTCTTTTGGGACTTATTTCAGTGGAAAAATAAATTGTATTCAGTGTTCAGCGCTGCAGTTATATGCGGTAAAATCTTTTGACTTATTTTGGTGGAAAAAAAAAATTGTATTCAGCGTTCAGCGCTGCAATTATATGAGGTGACATCTTTTGGGACTTATTTCGGTGGAAAAAACATTTGTACTTATATGCGGTAAAATCTTTTGTGAATTATTTTGGTGGAAAAACAAATTTCATTCAGCATTCAGCGCTGCAGTTAGATGCAGTAAAATCTCCATGATGTCTCCATGATAAATCTGCAGTGTCGGGGCCCCGTGCGGCTTCTACACACTTTCAAAATAATCCTTCAGCGGAGTGAATAGATGCCGGATGACTGGGACACTCCATGACCTTCCCAGGAGCTGCTGTCGACTCGGCAGCAGTGGTTCATTTCTGAGAAGTCCGTATAGTGCGGGGGGAACCCAAAGACCCTTTCCATCTCCGTGCTTCCTTATATGTGGTAAAGTCTTTATTGAAGTATTTCGGTGGAAAAGCAAATTTTATTCAGAGTACAGGGCTGCAGTTATATGCGGTAGAATCTTTTGTGACTTATTTTGATCAAAAAATAAATTGTATTCAGTGTTCAGCACTGCAGTTATATGTGGTAAAATCGTTTGTGTTGTATTTAGGTGGAAAAACAAATTGTATTCAGCGTTCAGCGCTGCAGTTATATGCGGTAAAATCTTTATTAAAGTATGTCGGTCGAAAAGCAAAATTAATTCAGTGTACAGCGCTGCGGTTATATGCAGTAGAAATTTTATTGAAGTGTTTTGGTCGAAAAACTAAATTTATTCTGTGGTCAGCATTGTGGTTATATATGGTAAAATCTTTAGTGGTGTATCTTGATGAACTTTGCGACTCTTCTGGGCTCAAACCTACAGTATCTTGTTGCTTTGTCTTCTCATTGTCTGTTGCTACTAGAGGCCTGTTCATGCCAGGCAGGTTTCCTCAGAAGTATCTTGGTTGATTGACACTCTGTCATTATGCCACTCTGTGCCCTCTTTCTGATGCTGCTGCTGCCACCACCAGACTCTGTCATTGTGCCACTCTGTGGCCACCTCATGCTGTTGCCACCTCCACACTCTGTTATTGTGCCGCTCTGTGGTCTCCTCATGCTGCTGCCATCTCCAGACTCTGTCATTGTGCCGCTCTGTGGTCTCCTCATACTGCTGCCACCTCCAGACTTGGTCATTGTGCCACCCTGTGGCCTACTCATGCTGCTGCCACCTCCACACTCTGTCATTATGCCACTCTGTGGCCTCCTCCTGATGCTGCCGTCTCCTCCAGACTCTGTCATTGTGCCACTCTGTGGCCTACTCATGCTGTGGCCACATCCAGAATCTGTCATTGTGCCGCTCTGTGGTCTCATGCTGCTGCCATCTCCAGACTCTGTCATTGTGCTGCTCTGTGGTCTCCTCATGCTGCTGCCATCTCCAGACTTGGTCATTGTGCCACTCTGTGGCCTACTCATGCTGTGGCCACATCCAGACTCTGTCATTGTGCCACTCTGTGGCCTCCTCCTGATGCTGCCGCCTCCAGACTCTGTCATTGTGCCACTCTGTGGCCTACTCATGCTGTGGCCACATCCAGACTCTGTCATTGTGCCGCTCTGTGGTCTCCTCATACTGCTGCCACCTCCAGACTTGGTCATTGTGCCACTCTGTGGCCTACTCATGCTGTGGCCACATCCAGACTCTGTCATTGTGCCACTCTGTGGCCTCCTCCTGATGCTGCCGCCTCCAGACTCTGTCATTGTGCCACTCTGTGGCCTACTCATGCTGTGGCCACATCCAGACTCTGTAATTGTGCTGCTCTGTGGTCTCCTCATGCTGCTGCCACCTCCACCCTCTGTCATTGTGCCACTCTGTGGCCTACTCATGCTGCTTCCACCTCCACACTCTGTAATTGTGCCGCTCTGTGGCCTACTCATGCTGCTTCCACCTCCACACTCTGTAATTGTGCCGCTCTGTGGTCTCCTCATGCTGCTGCCACCTCCAGACTCAGTCATTGTGCCACTCTGTGGCCTACTTATGCCGCTGCCACCTTCACACTCTGTCATTGTGCTGCTCTGTGGTCTCCTCATGCTGCTGCCACCTCCACACTCTGTCATTGTGCCACTCTGTGGTCTCCTCATGCTGCCACCATCTGCAGACTTGGTCATTGTGCCACTCGATGGCCTTCTCCTAATGCTGCTGGTGCTGCTGCCACCTACAGACTCTGTCATTGTGCCACTCGACGGCCTCCTCATACTGCTTCCACCTCCAGACCTTGTGATTAGGCCACTCTGGACCTCTCATGCTGTTCCCACCCTCCCCACTTCATGACTGGTCCACTATTTTGGTTTTCGGCCTGGCTGACATCATCATTTATTTGACACTTCTTCTGATCTGTCAGAAGGAAGGAAAAATGAGACGCACAACGGATCCTATGTAGCAGCTTTAAGGCCTGTATGGTCCCATCAGAATTGGCTTATGATTTGGTAGCCAAAAGCAGGAGTGGGTAGAAAACACAGAAGACATGCAAATATTCCATTCACGTGTTATCTCTGTTTTGGATTCACTCCTGTTTTTTTTTTGCCTTTAGCAATACTGATGGATTACTGACCAAATACTGACCGAGTGAAGGCGTATGCTCCACAGATAGGATCCGTTTTTTCTGGGTAATTGTTTTGACGGATCAGAGGAAGGGCAAAATAATCGTTGACGTCAACACAAACTTACTGCTGACACCCTCTCCACTCTGTCGGGGGGGGGGGGGGCTCTACTTGTATAACTGTTTAATATAATAGGTTCTGTAGACATCTATGTGGAATCAGCTAACGAGGGTGTAAAAGGAGTGCGCTTCTTCTTGACGCTAACATTGACCTGTATGGCTGAGTTAATCCTTGAGTTATTTGGTCAGTTTTGGCCCCGTGACTGCCCAAATAAGTGAAGTGTGCAGTGATTCTAAGAGCGACCCCTGTCATCTGCATGTCATACTGACTCACAGTATTATTTCACTACCACACTCCCTATGCGTGTTACTGCAAGGCATAGTGTTCTACACCGCTATAAAGGCTCTCTGCAGCCCGGAAATAGCCATTTTTAACGCAATACGCCGCAAATAAATTCAGAATGAAGCAAATTTTTCCAAAGAATTGGTCGAAACCGGACGAATTGAATTTTTGAAAAATTCGCTTATCTCTAATAATAGCCGCACTATTACAATTCCAGAAAATCAAAAATGAATTTTTACCTCTTAAATATTAAATAGAAATCCATTTTAAATGCAGAATAAGAAGGAAATGGCTTGCGAAATTGCTTCATTTTTCATTTGAGATGAGATGTTTTGGAACCATCAAAAAATGGTTGTGAAAGTGGAACCTAATAAAGGAAGTGAAGCTTCTTGAATATCATAGAATTGTGTAAATATGATATAAACCTATTTTTCAAGATTACTTCTGTATTTCTGTGAATGTCCAGTATTAGAGTAATATAAGCAAAACTTCATGTTTGTCCATGCTTAGCCGAATCAGCATTTTCCACCAGCTTCCTCTAGTCTTTCTACACTTTATCTGCTCGTGTATTATTCTCACTGTGCACAGGAAGTATAAAGGGGCAAATGGACATGAGGTTGTCCATGTGATGTATTTGTGGTACAGAGGTGCGCATAACTCTTCATACAGAAGACAGTGACAGTCAGAGGAGACGTAGCTTTCTACCACTGGAAAAAATGAAGACTTCTTATGAGCAATCATTGGATGAATCCAACACAGGTAACAAGAAATATGGCTGGTGGGAACCAAAGGTGGAGTAACAGATAAAGATACAGGGTTAGATATGATTGTCTGATAGGAGACCATAATTATCAGTTTCATTGAAGGACATTTCTTAAGTTCTTAAGAACTTTATTTTTGGATCTATAGAATCATTTGTTTAAGTGTCTTGGATCTCATTAGCCCAGGGTTCCCTCTGAGCTATGTTCTCTGGAATTGAAAGAGATAAAAAATTCCAAACTCTGTAGCTGGTAACGCTGTTAGTGGGCTCGCCAGTCCTCGTAAGCATGTTGTTTTAACACTCCCCTTTCCAGAGCTTATAGGTAACACTGGGCCATAGGCTCGGATAGCTGTATGAACACCCTAACTAGAATACTAGATCTACTTATTGACCTCTTACGTCAGTAAGAAAGGCAATAGACCTTCCAAGTTTGCAGGCTCTTCTTGGAATTAGATAATTACATCAAAATTAATCATTAGCATATCTTATGTGTTTAAAATTGTTTAGGGAACTGCCAGTATGGTTTCTGCAGTGGTTAAAACCTAGTTTTCAGGGTTTTGGACAACTAATCTTTTGCTATTGCAATATGCAACAAGAGTGCGGTCCGCTTGGGGTACCTTTGAGAAGAGATAAGTGTTTTGTGACGCCAGTTGCAACGAAGCGACAACGGTGTTCCACCAAACGGTGTTGGTACCCAGGTGTAGGAATGGCTGAGTGGTACAGGGTGGCCTATAATGTCCCTTAATGTTTTGTGCACGTGTCACGGTGCTCCTACCTGGATACACTGGAACCCCAGGTGTTGGCTCTCAAGCAGACAAAGGGGGTAGCCGAATTGTGGGATGAAGAATAAATTGAGTCTAGACCTTGTGATGAAGTTGAAAAGCGGCTTTACTTTCAATAAACGTTTCTCCAAATGATTTACAGACTTTGTCTTGGTTCCCAGCAGGCGTTAGCATGAACAAACTGTGTCAGGCAAACTCCTCTCTGCTACATCTGTCGCTCTCTGGCCCTGCTATGCTGAAATGCTTAAATAGCGATTCTATCCCCCTTGACAAAAACATGTTTGCCTTCGCTTCGATTTGCCATGGGATAAGCATGAGAGGAAAAAAATAAAAATAATATTTTTTTTTATAATAATACATAAGTACTTTTCTCATGTTTAAACCCATGGGAAACCTAGTATTTAACTGAATATCCAGAAAGCCTATCTTTGTAGGATCATCTTTTTAATATCTCCACCTCTAGGGGGTTTACTTTTTCTATTTTCTATTGCAAAAGCCTAAAAACTCCTTAAACTGTGATCATGTAGAGATATAAAATGCTTGGCCGCATTTGATGTATCAAGGCAGGAAGGATTAGTGATATAATTTATATGTTCTAATATTCCAGATTGTATTACTGCCACACTTCGAGAATCCCTTATATGTCAACCAAGTATTTTTCGTGGTAACAGTGGCATTAGAAAAAGATGAAGAAGAAAAAGTGTTTCCCAAATTTTTTTTTTATTTTTTATAAAAAATAAATAAATAAATACATTTTTTTTTCTTTCCTCTTATGCCTATCCCATGGTAAATCGATGTGAACCCAAACATGTTTTTGTCAATGGGGGATAGAATCTTGCTTTTGACAACGCGTCGCTAACCATGAAATGTAATCTTAAAAAAAATTCTACCCTTTTATTTTATTTATATGTTGTGTCTAATTTGGCTCTGCTGCACAAAAAAATGATGATATTTGCATACTGTTTTTCATAGCATAATACACAAAGATGCATTACTTATGTATTTTTATAGGTGTCTTTTGTATTGTATATGTAAGATTTTTGGTCCTGATAATTTTTTATATGTTATTGACATAATATAATGTTGGTGTTTGGCAAGTTAATGAGAGATTATCTGCAGTGGGCTATTCCCACCCCCAGAAGTGATTGAAAGGGGGCGGTATATTTGAAGTCCTGCAGTGAACCTCTCATTAGGTTACGACTAAGAACACACCTGTGTTTGAAACGCGTCAACCATACTGGGGTGAAGGTTTGTGTCCATATGAATACATTAGTTATTACAAGTGCTGGAACCATCTTTTCTTTCTATATTCTACAAGAGCGATCGGCTTGGCTCGTTCCGTGCACAGGGCTGTGGATTGTGAGGTGAGCTGGCTACATTTATAGGCTTAAATAGAATCTCTGCTTCGGTAGGATGCTGCAACTTCTCTCTGTAGTCTGACTCTAGCTTAATCCAGGGAACTTTTGCTCCTGGCTCCTGAGGCTCCAAGCTGTGGCATCTGTAGCCAGCAGAGCTGAAGGTGTTCTAGCTAGCTTGCTTTGCTTGGCTGGGGCATGTCCGGCAGGGACGTGCACCTGCTGCACACCCTTCACCTAGCTTAGGGTAAGTTAGGACTGACCTCTAACTAACTAGTCTCCACCCTTCCTTAGAGAGAGGGTTAGAATGGAAAGAAGGGTTCCATTCTCTCTAACTGTAGCTCTGCCATGCTTGCTGCCACCTACTGGTGAACCAGGCACATTACATGAACATATACAGTTGCATAGAAATAGGAAATGCACAATGTGGAGGACTTGGAATAAATGCATAGATGAAATTATATTACCTTACACAGATAGAAGCAGGGCGTAGGAGTGGTAATGTCACTGGGGGGCATTACAAATACAGCCCAACTCATTTATACATGCACAACTAGTGAGATCCATGAATCTGGGAAAACCATATAAAAAGTCTTGAAGGGCATCAATAAGGTAGAAAGAAACCCAATGGCAGACATTTTGTACATGGACATGAGGAGGACCTTTCACCACTCCTGACATGTCTGTTTTAATAGCTTCATGCTTTCCCCACGTACTAACAATTCTGGGACATCTATCCTTATGTCTGTATGTTGTCCAATTCCTCTATTATTTCTACTAGAAGTTATGAATAATTGCTAGCTGTCTGCAGTAAGGGTACAGAGCGGAGGTAACCAGTTGGGGGGGGGGGGGTACCTGCACAGACTCACTCTATCTAATCAGTGCTGCCATTTTCAGACTGTGCAGGTACACACCCTCAACTGGTTACCTCCCCTCTGTACCCTTACTGAAGGCTAATAGCAATTTATTCAGAACTTTTAGTAGAAATAACAGAGGAATGGCACAAAATACAGACAGAAGAATATATGCTCCAGAATTGTTATTACATGGGAAATGCATGAAGCTATTAAAACGGGCAAGTCAGTAGCGGTGAAAGGTCCTCTTTAATAATTGTATGTGAGCTCCATGTTCAACCAGGGGCGTAGCTATAAGTGATGCAGAGGTAGCAAAGACCCTTGTGGTGCATAAGAAGACACCAGTATTATAGAAAGTGCATGCTGGGAGGGCTCTGATTTTGCACTGGGCCCAGAATGCCTAATTTAGTCCTCTGGCTGGAGGGAAGGGGTGCTCCCCTGCCCCTTGCCACAAAGCACTTAGGAAAGGGGGGGACGGGACTCTTGAGCCTACAGCCCATGAGCCTTTAGCTACTCCCCTGTGTTCAACTACTAACATATGAAGGGCGAAGTCCTCACCAAGGAGCTCCCTACAATGACTAGTCAGTCCTTCATTTGATGGATTTCAATCTAAGGAACTTTTGAGCCAAGGTAACCATTTAGTTCCAAAGCCTATGGAGTCAAGAATGAACATGTAATTCAGTGAAGTGTAAGTTTTTGGGGGCACATTATGTGTCCTAATCAAACCTCAACCCTTCTAGAGTATTTCGAGTTCTCCTGCTTTAGGGTTAAAGGTCCAACAGTCAATGTTAAAAAAATAGAAACTGTGTACAAGATAAGCTCCTCTGCTCTTAATGGGAAATTGCTTTTCCTTTCCATTTTTCATCCTCTTTCCTTCCTATTATTTTCACAATGCCCTTATCATCAGTGCTTCTGGATAGCACTATCAATGTCTGCCACCCTCTGACATCTAAGTGCTATCCTAATTTTGCTTAACATGTTATTTTTGGTTATATAAAGAGATAAAGACTTGTAGACTACTGAACATCTCAGATATGTTATTGTCTGATGCACTCAAGGTTCCTTCAAGACTTGACCATTTCATTTCTCATTCATCATGTCCCATATACCATAACTAGAATAATGGATGCAAAAGTAATACTTATAAGATTGATGAGAAATTTCAAATATCACATTTCACATGTGGAGGGGATACTTTTTTACACCATTCTTATCCATTGCCAATCCATGTCAAGTCAACAACTACTTGCTAATTTTGCTGTCAAGCATATGATCATGGCTCCTGTCCTGAGGTTCAAAAAAGTCAACATCCTTCAATGTAAACCTCTTCTTAATTATTAAAATAAAAAGCCAACCAAAACTGATATTTGGACACAAGAATTCAAGTCACTGGAACTCTACTAACAATTTTTCTACTGTGCTAATGGAAATATCTGAACCAGTAACCAGAGTCAGACACATTCTAAAAAGTTGTAACCCTTGGGTCTAAAACCCATGGAATTCAAAAATGCCACATTTCCCTTTGACAAGTCACGATTATTTTTGGCTGAATTTCCCTCTCTTACTAAGATAAACCCTCTCAAAATGTCCTGTTAGGGCTATGGATGTCATAGAGGAGGGCTGTCTCTCTCAGGTGGATTTGAGTTGGCTATATAATACATACATGGCCATTCATCTGAATGGCCGCCGTCCGGTACTACAGTTCTAGTGCACCGGCTGGTTGCTCTGTCAGCTTCTGTCTGCTGGATTTTCTCTGACAAGACAACCCTTTTAAAAGTCATTCTAGTGGAGGAAAGCATAACCCCTCAGTGAGTTATCTTACCCTCAAACTTGTTTTCCACTCCATAACACATTCGCTCCCTGAAACCTTTACCTCATATACCATTTCTTCCTTGCTTTCTTACATTTAGACCTGAAACAGGCTTAGAAAATGGTAAATAAGATGGGCCTGCCGTCCCGTCCCCTTCCCTACCCACGCCAGGCCCACTTTTTTAGACCTGGCGTGAGCGAGGAGAAGTCGCAGATTGCAGAGCAACTAGCTGTTGTGCCGCAATCTGCGGCCGAAATATGTCTCATATAGACGTATTTCAGCTTCATAAATGACCCTCATAGTTTGTAAGGCTGAAAAAAGGCATCTGTCCATCCAGTTCAGCCTGTTATCCTGCAAAGTTGATCCAGAGGAAAGCAAAAAACCCTCATGAGGTGGAAGCCAATTTTCCTAATTTTATTCCCGACTCCTTGTTCTTTTTTTTTCAAATACCCCTCGTATGCCCGCTGTGCCCCCCTGCAGTTTTTCGCGCCCAGTATGTAAATACTGAGCATCGGTACAGGGAGGAGGAGATGCCAGGGTTTCTCAGTGGGCGTCTCCTTCTCCCTGGCTTTGGCGCTCTCCACTGTGATTGGACTGCAGCACAGCCAGAGAGAAGAAGAAGCCCAATGAGAAACACTGGCGTCTCCTCCTTCCTGTACTGATGCTCAGTATTAACATACTGAGCGTGAAAAAATGCAGGGGGGCACAAGGATGGCAGTAAAGGTACTCATAGGTGTGCGCATCCTATAGCATTAGGGTGTGCACCCTAATGCCTCATTCACACATCAGTGTTTTTTCCGGACGTGTGCTGTGTGTGTTCTCCGCAGACAGCACATGTCCCCATTTATTTTAATGTGTGTATTCACACATCAGTGTTTTAGCACGGTTCGTGCATCCGTGCATGTCCTATCTTGTCCGTGTTCCCGGATCTCTCACGCCCATTAAAGTCAATGAGTCCGTGAAAACCACGGATGCAACACGGATGCCATCCGTGTTTCACGGATCATTAAAAAGAGATTGTTTGAAAATTATTTTCCAGCTGCTCAGTGTCAGTAAAAAACGGATGGCACACGGTCAGCAAAAAACGGAGCCACAGACCCAACACGGATCTGTCACGGGATGAAACACTGTCCATGATCCAAAACTGACACTGACGTGTGCATGAGGCATAAAGCACAAACACACACACCGCGCGCGTGTGTATGTATGTATATATTATATACACACACACACACACACATATATGTACACAAATGCACTCTGCATACATACATAGAGACCCGCACTATCAATAAAGTGAAGGGAGAAGAAATCATTTTTAAACTTACCCATATTTTTCGCCCTATAAGATGCTCTGGCCCATAAGACACACCTAGGTTTTAGAGGGGGACAGTCAGAAAAAAATATTTTTCAGACCCCAATCAGACCCCCAATGTTAATCAGACCTCAGCTGACAGCCCCAATAAAACCCCCAATGTTAATAAGACCCCAGTAAGACCTCAGATCAAACCCCAATGGGAATGACCCCCAATCAGACCTCAGATAAGAGCCCCAGTGCCTCATCATAGCCCCCAGTGCCTCATATCAGCCCCCAGTGCATAGGCGTGCGCATGGGGTGTGCCAGGTGTGCCTGGGCACACCCTAATCAGGCCGACTCTAGGTTCTGCTAGAGCCGGGAAGCGCTATACTCACCTCTTCCTTCCTGGTCCTCGGGGAGCTCCACTGTGAAGGCTGCGCACAGTGTAAGGCTGCGCTGTGACCTCACACTGTGCATGCCCACACAGCAGACTGTACAAGAGGATTACCAAGTGCGGGCGGTGAGGAGCGGCGGCGTCCGGAGCAGGAGAGGTAAGTGTTTTTTTAATTTTATTTGGAGGCTGATGGAGGCACTGTGGGCTGAAAAGAGGCTTCTGGGGGGGCTGATATAAGGCTGCTGGGGGCTGAAGAGAGGCTGCTGGGGGCTAAAGAGGGGCACTGGGGGCTGATATGAAGCACTGGGGGCTGATATGAGGCACCCTAAAGCAGAAACACACACGCCGCGGCCGCGAGTGTGTGTGTTTGTATGTATATATTATATATCTATATATCTACACACATATATACAAATATACTCTGCATACATACATACAGACCCGCACCATCAATATATTGAAGGGAGAAGAAATCATTTTTAAACTTACCCATATTTTTCTGGCCCATAAGTAGCACCTAGGTTTTAAAGGGGGACAATAAGAAAAAAAAATATTTTTCATTACACCTAAGGTCAGACCCCCTATGTTAATCAGACCTCAGCTGACAGCCCCAATAAGACCTCAGATCAGACCCCAATGTAAATGACCCTCAATCAGACCTCAGATAAGAGCCCCGGTGCCTCATCCCAGCCCCCAGTGCCTCATATCAGCCCCCAGTGCCTCATATAAGCCCCCCGTCAGCCTCTCTTCAGCCCCCAGTTACCGTCTTCAGCCCCCAATGCCTCCATCAGCCCCCAAATAAATAAATAAAAACACTTACCGTTCCTGCTCCGGACGCCGCCGCTCCTCACCGCCCTCACTCAGTAATCCTCTTGTACAGTCTGCTGTGTGGGCGCGCACAGTGTGAGGACACAGCGCGGCCTCACACTGTGCGCAGCCTTCACAGTGGAGCTCCGAGGACCAGGAAGGAAGAGGCGAGTATATCGCTTTCAGCGCTTCCCGGCTCTGACAGGACCACGAGTCGGTTTGATTAGGGTGTACCCAGGCACACCCGACACACCCCGTGCGCACGCCTATGAAGGTACTTAAAGGGGTTGTCTCACTTCAGTAAATTGCATTTATCATGTGGAGAAAGTTAATACAAGGCACTTACTAATGTATTGTGATTGTCCACACTGCTTCCTTTGCTGGCTTAATTCATTTTTCCATCATTTTATACACGGCTCGTTTCCATGGTTATAACTATAGATGAGCAATTCGAAGTGGACGAAGTGGAATTCAATCCGAATTTCAGGAAAAATTTGATTTCCACTGAATCGCATTTTTTCTTAAAATGGCTGCTGCACATGATAGGACAGGGAGCAAAGAACTCTGGAAACGAGGGATCACCCACAATGTCATCCATGCAGCGAATCAGCAGCCAGCCCTGTGATGTCATGGCCCTATAAATAGCCTCAGCCATCTTGGATTCAGTCGTTTTCCAGTGTACTTAGTGCAGGGAGAGACATCAGCAAGCACTAGGGACAGTGCTAGAAAAGACTTAATTGTGCTGAAAAAACGATTTACAATATCAGTGAAAGATTAGTCACGGTGTAGGGAAAGGATAGGGTGGCATCATCCACCCTTTAAAAGGAGAACAGGGTGCAAAAAGAGAGTGTACAGCCTGGGTAACAGGAACGATTCTATTACACCTTGCTGCACTGATGGGGCATCCAAATAGCTGTTATACTGTTGCTTTTAGGATGTTTGCACTATGTGATACATCACTAATACCAGCAAATCTTGCTTGTGATTGGGGTGCAAGCTCTGTGTGATACAACCATTTACGGGTGTATTAATAGGAAAGATACGTACGTCCTATTAGCTGTTCTGTGTTGATTTTACATTGTTTTACTTTTTTTTTTACTTCAGCCGGTACTGGTATTGCCCCCCACTTCCCCGACTCTGTCACTGGGCCACTCTGTGGTCTCCTCCTGCTGCTGCCACATCACCACTCTGTGGTCTCCTCATGCTGCTGCCACCTCCCCACTATGTCACTGGGCCACTCAGTGGTCTCCTCATGCTGCTAATAAAAGCAAGTTCTCCAGCATCCATCAGTGTTCGTCGTCTTTATTGTAGATCGGTATAAAAGTACATACTGCAATCTTCACCCCACTCCACCACAGGTTAACGTGTTTCAAACTTGAAAGTTCTTAATCATACCTCTGTGGTCTCCTCATGCTGCTGCCACAACACTACTTTGCGGTCCCCTCATGCTGCTGCTACTTCAACACTCTGTGGTCTCATGCTGCTGCCACATAACTACTCTGTGGTCTTCTAATGCTGCTGTCACCTCAACACTATGTCACTGGGCCACTTTGTGGTCTCCTCATGCTGCTGCCACCTCAACACTTTGTCACTGGGCCACTCTGTAGTCTCCTCATGCTGCTACCACTTCACCACTCTGTGGTGTCTTCATGCTGCTGATACCTCAACACTATGTCACTGGGCCACTCTGTGGTCTCCTCATGCTGCTGCCACTTCACCACTCTGTGGTCTCCTCATGCTGCTGCCACTTCACCACTCTGTGGTCTCCTCCTGCTGCTGCCACATCACTACTCTGTGGTCTCCTAATGCTGCTGCCACCTCAACACTATGTCACTGGGCCACTTTGTGGTCTCCTCATGCTGCTGCCACATCACTACTCTGTGGTCTCTTCATGCAGCTGCTACCTCAACACTATGTCACTGGGCCACTCTGTGGTCTCTTCATGCTTCTGCCACTTCACTAATCTGTGGTCTCCTCATGCTGCTGCCACCTCAACACTATGTCACTGGGCCACTTTGTGGTCTCTTCATGCTGCTGCCACTTCACCACTCTGGTCTTCTCATGCTGCTGCCACAACACTACTTTGTGGTCTCCTCATGCTGCTGCCACCTCAACACTATGTCACTGGGCCACTTTGTGGTCTACTCATGCTGCTGCCACTTTACCACTCTGTGGTCTCCTCATGCTGATGCCACCTCAACACTATGTCACTAGGCCACTCTGTTGTCTCCTCATGCTGCTGCCACATCACTACTCTGTGGTCTCCTCATGCTGCTGCCACCTCACCACCATGTCACTGGGCCACTCTGTGGTCGCGTCATCCTGCTGCCACCTCACCACTCTGTCATTCAGCCACTCTGTGTACTTCTCATGCTGATCCCACCCTTCCCACTCCATGGCTGGGCTACTATTTTGCCTTTTTGGCCTGGTTGACATCATCATTTATTTGGCCCTTCTTCTGATCTGTCAGAAGGAAAGAAAAATAAGACGCACAACGGATCCTGTCTATGTAGCAGCTGTAAGGTCTGTATGACATGGTCCCTATTTTGCGGTCTCCTCATGCTGCTGCTACTTCAACACTCTGTGGTCTCCTCATGCTGCTGCCACATCACTACTCTGTGGTCTTCTCATGCTGCTGTCACCTCAAAACTATGTCACTGGGCCACTTTGTGGTCTCTTCATGCTGCTGCCACTTCACCACTCTGTGGTCTCCTCATGCTGCTGCCACATCAATACTCTGTGGTCTCTTCATGAAGCTGCTACCTCAACACTATGTCACTGGGCCACTCTGTAGTCTCCTCCTGCTGCTATCACTTCACCACTCTGTGGTGTCCTCATGCTGCTGATAACTCGACACTATGTTACTGGGCCACTCTGTGGTCTCCTCATGCTGCTGCCACATCACCACTCTGTGGTCTCCTTATGCTGCTGCCACATCACTACTCTGTGGTCTCTTCATGCTGCTGCCACCTCAACACTATGTCACTGGGCCACTTTGTGGTCTCCTCATGCTGCTGCCACATCACTACTCTGTGGTCTCTTCATGCAGCTGCTACCTCAACACTATGTCACTGGGTCACTCTGTGGTCTCTTCATGCTGCTGCCACTTTACTAATTTGTGGTCTCCTCATGCTGCTGCCACATCACCACTCTGTGGTCTCCTTATGCTGCTGCCACATCACTACTCTGTGGTCTCTTCATGCTGCTGCCACCTCAACACTATGTCACTGGGCCACTTTGTGGTCTCCTCATGCTGCTTCCCCATCACTACTCTGTGGTCTCCTCATGCTGCTGCCACCTCAACACTATGTCACTGGGCCACTCTGTGGTCTCCTCATGCTTCTGCCACTTTACCACTCTGTGATCTCCTCATGCTGATGCCACCTCAACACTATGTCACTAGGCCACTCTGTTGTCTCCTCATGCTGCTGCCACATCACTACTCTGTGGTCTCCTCATGCTGCTGCTACTTGACCACTATGTCACTGGGCCACTCTGTGGCCTCCTCATGCTGCTGCCACCTCACCACCATGTCACTGGGCCACTCTGTGGTCTCGTCATGCTGCTGCCACCTCACCACTCTGTCATTCAGCCACTCTGTGTACTTCTCATGCTGATCCCACCCTTCCCACTCCATGGCTGGGCTACTATTTTGCCTTTTTGGCCTGGTTGACATCATCATTTATTTGACCCTTCTCCTGATCTGTCAGAAGGAAAGAAAAATGAGACGCACAACGGATCCTGTCTATGTAGCAGCTGTAAGGTCTGTATGACATGGTCCCTATTTTGCGGTCTCCTCATGCTGCTGCTACTTCAACACTCTGTGGTCTCCTCATGCTGCTGCTACATCACTACTCTGTGGTCTTCTAATGCAGCTGTGACCTCAAAACTCTGTCACTGGTCCACTTTGTGGTCTCCTCATGCTGCTGCCATCTCAACACTGTCACTGGGCCACTTTGTGGTCTCCTTATGCTACTGGCACTTCACCACTCTGTGGTCTCCTCATGCTGCTGCCACGTCACTACTGTGTGGTCTCCTCATGCTGCTGCTACTTTAACACTCTGTGGTCTCCTCATGCTGCTGCCACATCACTACTCTTTGGTCTTCTAATGCTGCTGTCACCTCAACATTATGTCACTGGGCCACTTTGTGGTCGCCTCATGCTGCTTCCACATCACTACTCTGTGGTCTCCTCATGCTGCTGCAACCTCAACACTATGTCACTGGGCCACTCTGTAGTCTCCTCATGCTGCTACCACTTCACCACTCTGTGGTGTCCTCATGCTGCTGATACCTCAACACTATGTCACTGGGCCACTCTGTGGTCTCCTCATGCTGCTGCCACTTTACCACTCTGTGGTCTCATGCTGCTGCCACATCACTACTCTGTGGTCTCCTCATGCTGCTGCCACCTCAACACTACGTCACTGGACCACTTTGTGGTCTCCTCATGCTGCTGCCAAATCACTACTCTGTGGTCTCCTCATGCTGCTGCTACTTCACCACTATGTCACTGGGCCACTCTGTGGCCTCCTCATGCTGCTGCCACCTCACCACCATGTCACTGGGCCACTCTGTGGTCGTGTCATCCTGCTGCCACCTCACCACTCTGTCATTCAGCCACTCTGTGTACTTCTCATGCTGATCCCACCCTTCCCACTCCATGACTGGGCTACTATTTTGCCTTTTTGGCCTGGTTGACATCATCATTTATTTGGCCCTTCTTCTGATCTGTCAGAAGGAAAGAAAAATGAGACGCACAACGGATCCTGTCTATGTAGCAGCTGTAAGGTCTGTATGACATGGTCCCTATTTTGCGGTCTCCTCATGCTGCTGCTACTTCAACACTCTGTGGTCTCCTCATGCTGCTGCCACATCACTACTCTGTGGTCTTCTCATGCTGCTGTCACCTCAAAACTATGTCACTGGGCCACTTTGTGGTCTCTTCATGCTGCTGCCACTTCACCACTCTGTGGTCTCCTCATGCTGCTGCCACATCAATACTCTGTGGTCTCTTCATGAAGCTGCTACCTCAACACTATGTCACTGGGCCACTCTGTAGTCTCCTCCTGCTGCTATCACTTCACCACTCTGTGGTGTCCTCATGCTGCTGATAACTCGACACTATGTTACTGGGCCACTCTGTGGTCTCCTCATGCTGCTGCCACATCACCACTCTGTGGTCTCCTTATGCTGCTGCCACATCACTACTCTGTGGTCTCTTCATGCTGCTGCCACCTCAACACTATGTCACTGGGCCACTTTGTGGTCTCCTCATGCTGCTGCCACATCACTACTCTGTGGTCTCTTCATGCAGCTGCTACCTCAACACTATGTCACTGGGTCACTCTGTGGTCTCTTCATGCTGCTGCCACTTCACTAATTTGTGGTCTCCTCATGCTGCTGCCACCTCAACACTATGTCACTGTGCCACTTTGTGGTCTCCCCATGCTGCTGCCACTTTACACTCTGTGGTCTCCTCATGCTGCTGCCACATCACTACTCTGTGGTCTCCTCATTCGACTGGGCTACTTTTTTGCCTTTTTCGCCTGGTTGACATCATCATTTATTTGACCCTTCTTCTGATCTGTCAGAAGGAAAGAAAAAGGAGACACACAACGGATCCTGTCTATGTAGCAGCTGTAAGGTCTGTATGACATGGTCCCTATTTTGCATCAGAATTGGCTTATGATTTGGTAGCCAAAAGCAGGAGTGGGTACAAAACACAGAAGACATGCAAATATTCCATTCACGTGTCATCTCTGTTTTGGATCCACTCTTAGTTTTTTTTGGCTTTAGCAATACCGATGGATTACTGACCAAATGCTGACCGAGTGAAGGCGGATGCTCAACAGACAGGATCCGTTTTTTAGGGGTTATTGTTTTCATGGATCAGAGGAAGGGCAAAATATTCAGTGACATCAACACAAACTTACTGCTGACATCCTCTCCACTCTGTCGGGGGTCTCTACTTTTACAAGCGTTTAATAGAACAGGTTCTGTAGACATCTATGTGGAACCAGCTGATGAGGGTGTAAAAGGAGTGCGCTTCTTCTTGGCGCTAACATCGACCTGTAAGGCTGAGTTCATACTTGAGTTATTTGGTTGGTTTTGTCTCTATAACTCCCCAAATAAGTGGTGCGCACTGATTCTAAGAATGACGCCTGTCATCTGCATGTCATACTGACTCACAGTATTGTTTTACTACCACAGCAGACTCCCTATATGTGTCACTGCAAGGCACCATTGTTCTACACCACTATACAGGCTCTCTGCAGCCAGGAAATAGCTGTCTTTAATGCAATTCACCACGAATAAATTTGGATCGAATCAAATCCTTCCGAAAAACTCGGCGAACCGACCGAATCGAATTTTTGATAAAGTCGCCCATCACTCTGAAATCCATCAGTGGTGGTCGTGCTTGCACACTATAGGAAAAAATGCCGGCCTATTTGGTGCCCAGGGCCGTGAGAGTGCGCATAGGCTGGTGCTTTTTCCTATAGTATGCAAGCACGACCACTGCTGATGGATAGCAGTGTGGTCATAATCATGGAAACGAGCAGTGTATAATATGATTGAAAAATAAATCCAGTCAGTAAAGGAGGCAATACATTAGTAAGTGCCTTGTATTAACTTTCTCTACATGATAAATGCCATTTGCTGAAGTGAGAGGACCCCTTTAATCAAACAAAAAAAAAATCCATGAAAGGGATCCCCAGTGATCAGCTGTAATCTATGGAGAAACCCATAGAGAAATTGTTCAAATTCTGTCCAGCGCCGGCCCAGGTAAAAAAAAAAAATACAAAAATTATAAAAAGCTGGGCACTCACTCATCTGGAGTAACGTGGCATTTTATTTTTACAAATAAAATAAAATAAAATGGAATAGAATAGAATAAATGTGCACTGCTAAAAAACAAACAATATGTAGAAATATATAAAAGCTCTTATAAAGTAATTTTAGTTAATGGTCTGGCCAAACACTTAGGACATATTAAAACACCATGAGTAGGCGGGACTACCACAGATATGCAGTTTTTATACCCAAACAAGTCCACAATATTTCAGGTCCAGGTATAAAAATTGGGTATAAAAGGAATATTGCGGACTTGTTTGGGATAAGTGTGAGTGCCCAGCTTTTTATAATTTTTGAACAATTTTGTAAGATTGGGTGAATCTGTTTTTGCTGTGAGCACCGTTTCCTGGGATCTGATGCAGTAGTGCTACCATATTCACTCTTTATTAAAAAAAAAATACACATTGCCCATGGACACTGGATTTCATTAAACTCTTGCCTTCATCATGGTTGGGGGACAAGATTATACAGTCCATGGAGGGAATTTATCAGGAAGGGAATGTTTGAAGTCAGTCTGTGTTGGTGTACTTTATGCCACATTTATGAATGTCGCACATTGTTTAATGACTCTCTGTACTTTCACACTATTTTATTTTATTAGAATGGTGTAGCTAGCAAATTTAAAAAATCATTTTCTGGCAGTTAAAACCAGATAGTAACACGTCTCCTTTTTTCAAATCAGTTTTTATTTTCTGATTTTTTTGTTTTAT
Source organism: Bufotes viridis (assembly GCA_033119425.1). Taxonomy (NCBI): domain Eukaryota; kingdom Metazoa; phylum Chordata; class Amphibia; order Anura; family Bufonidae; genus Bufotes; species Bufotes viridis. The sequence goes on along the minus strand of CM065590.1, from coordinate 50,444,676 downwards.
TTCCTTAACATGATTATGGGGGCGACCATCTTGCCTGAGCTGTTCTTAACAGCATTTAAACAGCATTAAAAAAAAAAATTGCTTTATGGCAGCCCCATGGCCCATAGGAGGGGACCTCAGTGACTTCTATGGGAGAGTTTTCTAGGCATGCTCTGTGACCTGTGCTGAGGTCATTGTACGAGGAAAGAATAGATAAGGGTACTTTTACACTTGCGGCAGGACGGATCCGGCAGGCTATTCAGCCTGCCGCATCCCTCCTGCCGCAAGTGGCCGTGCACTGCCGTGCTGCCGCTCCGTCCTGCCGCTCCGTCCCCATTGACTATAATGGGGCGGGGGGTGGAGCTACGGCACAGCATTGCACTGCACGGCCGGAGATCGCCGGACTAAAAGTCGGACATGCAGGACTTTTAGTCCGGCGATCTCCGGCCGTGCAGTGCCGTCCTGCGCCGTAGCTCCGTCCCCCGCCCCATTATAGTCAATGGGGACGGAGCGGCAGCATGGCAGTGCACGGGCACTTGCGGCAGGACGGATGTGGATCCGTCCTGCCGCAAGTGTAAAAGTACCCTAAGATGTGATATCACTTATCATGAATGTTAGATCCTGTCTTAGGCTATTTTCACATTAGCAGCAGCCTTCTCCGGCAGAACACGTCGTAGTTTTATTCCAGCCGCCTCTCGGCATGTTTGCTGTGCTACTGCCGGAACTCGGGCCTGCCCCCATTACAGTGAATGGGGCCGGAGTGGAATTCAGGCGGCACGCATGCACTAGCGGCAAAATGGATCCGGCAGGCTGTTAACCCGCCGGTACAGCCTGCCAGAGAAGGCTGCCGCTAATGTGAACGTAGACTTATCTATTGATGATATCAGGTGACATCATTACAGGCAGGATAAGAATGACAGATAAGCAGGTAACTGTAGTAAAGTGATCTGTACAGGCCAAGATGTGGCGCCTATTATTTGGCTTAGAGGCCAGTGAGAAAACTGCATTTTTTATGCTTTTTGTTTAAATATGGATATTGACATATTTTCTAATTACACATTTCCTTTAAAAAATCTGCCTGAATCCTCCTGAAAGAAAGCTACAAAGTTATGGCCAATAGGAGTCAGATTTCCACCTAACTTTTGTCAGGCAAGATCTATCCCTAGTGCCAGACACTCAGAAGATAGTTGAGAGGATGTGGGGGTGTGTTTAGAGCTAGCTAAACTTCTTGAGCTCCCTAGAAGAAAACAAACATAGTGGGAAGTAAGTGAGGTCACTGCACACAGTACTGGCAGGAGGAATATGCCCACTGCTTCTGAAAGAGAAATGTATCTAGCTGTGCAGCTGAAACAGGGATTAATAGGGCTGAAAGAGGCTTTAGAGGAGCCCAAACATAACTGTTCTTTCACAGTTATGAGTGTACAAAGAAACACAGCTATTATGCAAACTCATTGATCCGAAGTTGATTCGTTTAAAAACTTTGATTTTAATCCTCTCACCGTACAGCATTAAAATGTATTGGCTCGTTTCATCCGACTTTAAGCAAGAGTTTGCTGAATTAATTTGGTATTAATTTCTGCAATTATTTAAAAGCATTTAAAATTAGGAATCCACAGTCGGGTTTGGTACCAGTTGGCACCAAACCCAAGACTACTGAGGTATAATTTAAACCTACCACTTTTTTCTACAAAAAATAGCTCCTCCAGTTTCCTACTTCCTACTCCAGTTTTCTCATGTAAAAATGCAAAAAGTCACAAAATGTTTGCGCAAGTACAAAAATCCATCAAGCTCCCATTTCGTGACCTTTTGAAGCCAGAATTCTGGAGTGAAGGCATGATAAATCAGGGCCCATAAGTGATATAAGAGTTATTTACATAATTATGTACATTTTTCTTTTCTCCTAGATCTGGATGGATCTTCGGCTTACTTCAATGAAGCATTTTTTAGCCACACAGGTGAGAACAAAGACATTACCTACCAATATAGGTTTATGAATGGGCCTTTTGCCTTAGGCAGTCAATTGACAGGTAAAGCTAGCTTCACACCAGCATTAGAGACATTAGTGTTCTGGGTCCAGCATAGCCAGAAATTGCCACGTTCCAGCCAGACCCCATTGGCAATCCGCCCACTACTCGGCATATATGACCTGTGCAGAGGTTATTGTACAAGGAAGGAATAGATAAGATGTGATATCACCTATCGTGAATGGTAGATCCTGTCTTGGGCTACTTTCACATTAGCAGCAGCCTTCTCCGGCAGGACAGATCGTAGTTTTATTCCTGTCGCCTCTCGGCATGTTTGCAGTGCTGCGGACGAAACTACTTTAAATCTAAGAGTTTTTGGAGGAACTGTCTAGATTTACACTCATTACCCTGAATATCGTCTGTGTCTCCTTTTTTTTTAAACCAGGAAGACATACAAAGAAGAGCCATGGCTGGATGGCCCTAGCTCTCGTGGTTATACTGGGCATCATATTTATCATTTTGGGGATCCTCACTGGAATCCTGTTTGGACATTGTAAGTATTAAACATGAAGATGTACTATATAGGTGTACATACCATTGGTGGGGCAAACCCCTTCGGTGTTGAAGAGCTTTGCCACCTATGCTGCAGTTTCCCTTGTAGTTTGATGATGAAGACCTTCATGAAAAGTTTGCTGGGGCTTCAGCCTTGTGGCCTTGTTCCTAAGCCCTTGTGATTTGGTACCGCCGTTTCAGCCGCATAAGATTTTAAGTTCCTGCTTCATGTGTCACTATTGAAGGGGAAGCCACTGGCCTCATGTTCTACCTTAAGTTATGGAAAGTCATTGGAAAGTGTTATTTTGGCAACTGTCCGGGCAACGTTATTTGAGCAGTGTATGACTGTGTTATTTGGACGCCACATCATAGGGATGATGTCAGCTGAACATACCACATTTAACCTCAGAGATGAGCATAGTATGGACAGAAAGAGACGCCTCACATCTGCTATGGTTCCCATCAGAGCAGAGGAGCTCTCATCTGTCAATACTCTAAAGTGTGTTCCTTCAATACGCCCATCGATCACATAGGTGTTCATTCTATTGAAAAAATGGAGGCAGCTGCATCCTGTATGGTGGCTTCATCGGACATTTGCTCCATCATTTTTGAAGTTACATGTTTGAGTTTCATTTGTACATCTGTACATCTGTCAACAGGAACTCATACTTTTCCTTCCTTTTCCAGACTCAACCATGAACGATGAACTGTCAGTTCTGAAATATAATGGTAACTACCCTACAGCTGATAAAATGTAACACAACATTGTAAAATAAGATATGATGTGATGGATCATGTTATATTGTAATATTTCATAGAATTATCTCCATCTGATTATAGGCCAAAAAACCCCCCAAAACATTTCATAAAGAAGCAAAATTGATCAAACATGGTGTAAACATCTCAGAGGGGGGCCAATTTTTATGGCAAATGGAAGGAAATGGGACTGTAAAGTCCCAGGGTCAAAAAATGAAGAGATAAAAAGAAGGAGGCATCAGGTTAAGGGCTCATGCACAGGATCTTTGCTGTTTTAAAAAAATTAAGGAATGAAAAGAAGGAGGCATCAGGCTAAGGGCTCATGCACAGGGTCTTTGTCATTTTTGCAGTCCACAAATCGTGGATATGCAAAACACAGATCCCAGCTGAGAGCCTGCTGTCATTTTTTTCCTCCTTCATAAATGACCTATCCTTGTTCGTGGATTGGATGCGGACCAAAACCACAGGCATGTGCATGAGCCCTAGAAGTGCTGACCAATATGGCTGCACATCTTGCCTAGCTAAAATGGACGCTACATCACAAGAAGTGATGAAAGAGAGAAAGAGACATAGAGACAATCAAAGCCCTTTTGATTCAGGGCGAATTAATCTCTGCATCCAAATCAAATCACACAGCTTAAATCGAAATTCACTATGTTGGATACGTCTGCTCCAATGTGCCAATGTTGACATTGTGCTTTCGATCCTGAAATACAAACCAGAAACTGATAAGCTCTATTCATTGTTCCTTATCCCCAGTTTCAGATCCAGTTATTAAAAACGATGTCTCGGAGCTCTGGAAATCAGGTAATTATCCAAACACTAAGGTCTACATATACAATATATCATCATTGTGCAGTGACCCCGGGGATCACTGCTAAAGAGTTAATATTGTGATTTATTGCCAAAGTACTTAAATGGTTAAATTAGTCTTTTTCTTTGCACTGTGTGTCCCAGATGGTTGTGTATAGGTAGCAAGGAGTTAACTAGCAGCTCCAGGTGATGGTCTGGTCCCACCAGGGTTTGCAACCTAAATTTTGATTTTTATCTGGACAATTTATCTAAAAATCACGGACACATTGGATAACTATTGATCAGAAATTAATACTGAACACATTACCAGAGTTTACTGTGTGTCTAAAATGCCGAGAATTACAATCAAAGTGACCTGCTGATGTACTACCAACCTCCAAAAAATTACAGACACATTAAAAAAAATTCACGGACACTGCAAAAGGATTACCTAGCCTTTCTACTGCCTGAGATAAAAACTGAAATGCCCCCCATGCCAAATTCTCTACCTAACCCCTTCCCTCCAGCCCTACTGTTAACCGCTTACCGACCGCCTAACGCAGGATTGCGTCCTGCAGGCGGTCGGTCTATTCCTCTCTGACGCGCGGGCGCGTCATCTCGCGAGAGGCGAGATTACCTGTGAACGCGCACACGCGCGTTCACAGGATCACGTCGGGGACAAGGTAAACTACAGCCTGCCAGCGCTGATCATGCGCTGGCAGGCTGTAGAAGTTAAAAAAAATGGCATATCAGACGCTGTTTTGTTAACAGCGTCTGATATGCTTGCTGATCGTTCCTTTGGTGGTCCCTTTGCTTGGGACCACCAAAGGAAACTTTATAAGTGCACCAATCACCACACAGACCCCCCATCCCCCCACCCCAGTCACTGATTAACCCCTGATTAACCCCTGATTAACCCCGATCACCCCATGTCACCCCCTGACACTAATTACCCCCCTGTAAGGCTCATTCAGACGTCCGTATGTGTTTTGCGGATCCATGGATCCACGGATCCGCAAAACACGGACACCAGCAATGTGCTTTCCGCATTTTGCGGATCCGCACATTGCCAGAACTATATAGAAAATGCCTTTTCTTGTCCGCAATTGAGGACAAGAATAGGACATGCTCTATCTTTTGCGGAGCTGCGGCCGGATGTTTGGTGGCCGAAACCCGGAAGTTTGTGGCCGCAGCTCCGCAAATGCTGATGCGGCGAGCGCATAGTGTGCTCTCCGCATCACCGCCAGCCCTATTCATACTGAATGGGTCCGCATCTATTCCGCAGAATTGTCCGCAGAGTGAGTGTCATTTTCCGCTAACTTGTGAAAAAAAATGAAATAATACATGAACTCACCATGCCCCTTCGCGAATACTTTGGGGTGTCTTCTATCTAAAATGGTGTCATTTGGGGGGTATTTATACTATCCTGACATTCTAGCACCTGAAGAAACATGACAGGCGCTCAGAAAGTCAGAGCTGCTTCAAAATGCCGAAATTCACTTTTTTGCACCATAGTTTGTAAACGCTATAACTTTTACCCAAACCAATAAATATACACTTATTGGACTTTTTTTTTTATCAAAGACATGTAGAACAATAAATTTTGCGAAAAATTTATATAGAAATGTAGTTTTTAAAAAAAAAATTTACAACAGAAAGTGAAAAATGTCATTTTTTTGCAAAAATTTCGGTCATTTTTGATTAATAGCAAAAAAAGTAAAAATGTCAGCAGCAATGAAATACCACCAAATGAAAGCTCTATTAGTGAGAAGAAAAGGAAGTAAAATTCATTTGGGTGGTAAGTTGTATGACGGAGCAATAAACGGTGAAAGTAGTGTAGTGCGGATTTGTAAAAAGTGGCCTGGTCATTAAGGGTGTTTAAGCTAGGGGGGCTTAAGTGGTTAAAGGGGTTGTCCGCTTTTTACTATTTAAAGACATACTGGGAAAACATTACATACAGCGCTACAAAACATACAGGGTAATACAGCGCCCCATACCTCTTACATCCAGTGACGTCTCCTCTGATGTAGATGTTTCTTTCCTTATCTTCTCCGTTCGGACCAGACCACCATGATGATTTCTTTCAGCCATCTCTTGTCTCTGCAGAATTTGACAAACAGACAATTTAGTTTTCTACTTTTCCACCATCCTGCCACCATCTGAACACCCCATCCTGCCACCGCTAATACTGTCGCCTCTGTGCTCCCCAGTACTATACTGCAGAAACAGATAAACCCCCTGAAAATACTAGTACCACAACGATAGTGCCCCCTTCAATAATTATTGGCACACAGTGCCCTATAAAAAAAACTGCAACACTAATAGCATAAATATACTGCCCCTCCAAAATATTTGTGCTAAGCTGATACTGTTCCAGGGTGCCCCCACAGTAATAGTGCTTCCCAAAGTCCCACCAACATAAATAATTATCCACCACAGTGCATAGTGTTAACAATGCCCCCAATAGTAATAATGCCCCCATTGTGCCCATACTAGTAATTATGTTCCTCATAGTCCCTCAGTACTAATGCTTCTCCTTATAATGTGTGCCAATAGAAAATACCCCCTAATGTGTATCAGTACAAAAACTACCCCTTAGGGTCCATTCACACGTCCGTTGTTTAGTTCCGCATCTGATCCTGATTTTTCGGACTAGTCACGGAATAGTTGCGGACAGAATTCGGACCCATTGATTTTCAATGGGTCTATAAAATATGCGGACAGCACAAAGAGTGCTGTCCGCATAATTTTCTCAGTACATAGTGTCCGTAAAAAAATAAAACATGTCCTTTTCTAATCCGAAAATTGTGGTCCGTTGTGCAATGCAAAGTCAATGGATCCGCAAAAATCGGAAGACATTGGGATAACTAATCCGTATGTCATCCGAAAAAAATGAAAGAACTTCCTGTTTTTTATTAAGTCCAGCCCCCAGAGACTTTGTTATTCTTCTATCCGTTTTTTTTTGCAGATCCGCAAAAACGGATGACAAACGGAAAGAATTCTTGGAAAATAGGATCCGCAAAAAACGGTCCTATTTTCGGATTATAGAAAAACAACAGACGTGTGAATGGACCCTTATAATGTGCATCAGTGCAAATAGCCCCTTATAATGTGCCCCAGTACAAAAAATATCCCTTTACCTTTCAGATCAGACCCCCATAACAGATCCTCAGACCAGACCCAATTAGACTTCTCAGACTCACATTAGACCTCTAGACTCCCATATCCTAGGGAAGAAATGGTGCGAGAACTATGACCACCCTCATTGCCACCACCGCTCCTGTCCTCTCCAGCTGCGGCCACCATGCCTTCACTGTGTGCCGGTGTAACGTGGTATCTCCCTACTTCATGCGATTTCCCTACCTGTCGCGCCAGAAGTGACATTGTAGGCGTTCCTGGCGTTTGGACGATCTGCGCATGCGCAAAAGAGCAAAGGATGGAAAATCTCACATCGCAATTCTGGCTGTACACGGGACACTGCAAAATCCATCAGATCTCATACATATATTGAGGTCTGTGCTACTGCACCCCCATATATGGGGGGCTGTCTGCGCAGACCTCAATATACTCCGCAGACAGCCCCACATATACTGCGCAGACCTCAATATACTCCGTAGACAGCCCCCCATATACTGCTCAGATCCTCAATATACTGTGCAGCACCCTATATAATGCGTATATATACATAGGTATACATATATATATAGATATATATATATATATATTCATCTAACAGAAAAAATGGCCATCGGATCTCCCCTAGGCGCTTGCGCACTGGGCCGTACTCTCTCCAGCACATGCGCAGTGTCCCGTGTACAGCCAGAAATCGCACGAAATCGCAGTGTCCGGCGCGACAGGTAGGGAAATCGCACGAAGTAGGGAGATACCACGTTACACCGGCGTGCTATAATGATAACAGGGGACGATGCAGGAATTGGAAGGATGGGTTTCAAGAATGTTGGTCTATATGCTGTGCATCTAGTGACAGATTGCATTAAGAGGTGGTAGCTCCCTCCATTCAAGTTTTGGAAATCCCATAAACATGAATGAAGAGAGCCTAGCACATGTGTGCGACCATTTCTTTGTTCATTCACCCCCTGGATGCCTGCGGCAGCTGCTGGTGGGGCAGCAGTCGCCCCTCGGAGCCCCAATAATTAATGAGATTTATTGGATGGGAAACTCCATTAATCACAGTATACACTCATGTCCAGGGGTTACTTACGACCACCCTGAAAGCTAATTTTCTGATATCTGTTTTCAGTTTCCAACATCATGGGCGATCTGTCAAAGATAAAAGATAGAGGTAATGTTCACTCGTAATACTTGTCTCTGCCGCTCTGAACTACTAGAGTGTATCAGTTTCATCCTTAAGATAAAGTCATTTATGGCTGCCTTCTGAGGTGACCATTACTCTCTGAAGATCTTTACCTTCTTGGGAGGAACAGCTGTAGAAAGTGTTTGGCTTCTATTAGGGGACAATCACATGACCCTATCCGTTTTGAGGCCCGCAAAATGTGAATCTGAAAAACATGGCTGTGTGCGTTCTGCATTTTGCGGATCAACACCTTCTGCCCATTTTGAGAAATGCCTATTCTTGTCTACAAAATGGACAAGAATAGGACATGTTCTATTTATTTATTTTTTTACTGGGCCGGGGAATGACATATGGATGCAGACAGCACATGGTGTGCTGTCCGCATCTTTTGCAGCTCCATTGAAATGGGAATGACCCCTTAGACTGAATATGTATCACTTGTATAGCAGGTCTCTTTAACTCCTATTGATATTAAACGGCTTTCACAGGGTCTATACATTTATGGTCTTACGACAGGCCATCAACATGTGATTGATGGGGTCCCACCTAGACTATGCTTGCCAACTTTTTACAAGTGGGATCTAGGGGATAGGAGGGTGTGGTGTATGAAATGCACTAGTGAAAGTTCTTCATGCACTGCCAGGCTCTTTTTTCCGGACCACACACCCCTTGCCATATGACATGTCCTACATTTGTGAGGTGCCCCATCCCCTCAATGCTTCTTTAGGTGCTGTGGCCCTCAGTGCGGTGCCTGGGAGATTTCCCAGCTCCTCTGAGAATGCCGAGGATCTCCTCTTTTTCTGGGAGCCTCCCGGACTTCTGGAGCAGTTGGCAATTATGACCTGTTGATGTGTCTGGTTCTGAAACTCAACCTTGAATGGGCTGTGTTACCATACTAGATGTGGCTACATGTGTTTGAACATTGCTGAGGTCCTGCAGAGAGTATAGAAGTCCCAGAGGTGGGACCTCCACTAAACACAGGTCGATGGCTCTAGGCGACTGTTGGCATCTGTGGATTTTTTGGTTAGAGATGTCCATACTAACCACTCGAGTTCCTAGATCAAATAATATCCATAAGGCTAGTTTCACATTCGGGGTATAGTTTTCTGCCGGAGCTCTCTGGATCAGACTTTGCATGCAATGTTTTTTTGTCTGGCCAAATCCAGCCATATTTGCTGGGGAGTGGCCAGATCTCCACCGGACCCAATTGAAGTCAATGGGGCTGGAAGGTAACACTTCGGGAGAGCTTCGGCAGGATGTTCTTTGCCGGAACTTTACCACGAGTGTTAAATGAGCCGACGTAGGTATTTATATGTATCATAGCTCCCAGTTTCCATGTCATTTTTAGGCCTCACATCTTTTCTCCTCCATAGTGGACATCACAGAAGGAACCTGCACAAAATGTCCTGCTGGATGGAAACTGATTAAATCCAACTGTTATTACTTCTCAACAAAAAGTGAAACATGGGAAAGGAGCAAAGATATGTGTGCAGAGCGTAATGGGATCCTCCTTGTAATTAAAAACAGCTTTGAAATGGTAAGTCCTGTAAGCCTGAAGGTCACTACTATCTCCGAGGCTTTTCCAATATTCGATCACATAGACACCTCGACTGTATCCGTCGGTATCTGGCACTACAGTTGTAAATAGAACCACAACGCATATGTGGACAGATGACCACCCCTGTTAGTGCCATGTAGCCCCAAACGTAGTGTGGCAGATTTCTGAAAACTGGGTAAAACAGAAATTGTAATAATTTGCCGAAAGCAACCAATCACAGCACGGCTTTTATTTTTCAAGAACACTTAAAGAAATAGAAGCTGTGCCGTAAGTGGGTGCCAGAGGCAACAAAGAACGTCTCTCAGACAGTTCCATAATTCCTAATTGCCAGAATTGCGCACGTTGGGGGCATATCACTAGGGTATGCTCCCAATGTCTGATAGGCGCAGGTCTCACCTCTGGGATTCGTACCTATCTTTAGAATGGAGCCCTCAAAGTAAAGGAGGGGACAACAACCATGCGCGGCTGCCCTCCAATCATTTCCATGGGAGTGCCGAAAATAGCCGAGCAGTGTGCTTAGCTATTTTTGGAAGTCCCTTCGAAATGAAAGGGAAGTGTACTGGGCAAATGCAGCCCCCATTCCATTCACTTGTGTAGGGCTGACAGAAGAAGCCGAGCAAACTCTCGGCTATTTTCAGCAGTCCCATAGAAATGAATGGAGGCCGGCCGGGCATGTACAGTCCGCTCTCTTTCTCTTTGCGGGCTCCGTTTTTGAAATACGGATATGCCCCCAAAATATGAGATAAGACTACCCCTTTAAATCGCCATAATTTTTATTTACTTCATTTATTTACAGTCTTCTCTATTGCCATTCATAAAACAAGGAAGATACTGGTTAGGGCTGAAACGAAATCCTGATGATCTTGACATGTGGGAATGGACAGATGGTTCACCTCTGACATACAGGTAAAAACAGTGAAGGTGCAACATGCTAAGGGAGTAAATGTTCGCCATTAAAGGGGTTGTCCTATGTTATGGGTCCTCCTACAAAGGAGTTTATGGTCTTTGCCATAGACAGCAGCTATTAACAGGAAGAGAGAATTGAGGCGGCACATGCACACTGCGTGCTCCGTCTCCTCATACAGCTGATCGGCGGGGGTGCCGGGTGTCGGACCCCCGCTGATCTGATATTGATGACCTATCCTGAGGATAGCTCATCAATATTAAAAGCAAAGAGAACCCCTTTAATCTCTAACTTTGTCAGTATTTGCTACAGTTAAGGGTGGGTTCACACTAGCGTTAGGGATAAATAACTGAATGCCCAGACAGAATGATAAACGGAAGCCTTTAAAAGGCATTCCGTTTGCTTTCCGTCCTTATAGAAGTCTATGGGAAAGCATAACGGATCCGTCTGGGTCCCGTTATGCAAGACGGAAAGCAAAATCCTGTAGACAGGACTTTGTTTTCCGTCTTGCATAACGGGAACCAGACCGATCAGTTTTTTAAAGGCTTCCGTTTTGCATTCCGTCATGATACAAGTCTATGGGCAGAAGAACGGATCCGTCCTTCCGTCTTATGGATTCTGTTATTTTCTGTTATAACCATGTTATAACGGAAAGCCATAACGGGATCCCTAACGCTAGTTTTAACACACCTTAAAAGGTATTTAAACAGGAGCTGTCACCTCCCCTGACATGTCTGTTTTAGTAAATACTTGCACTGCTCTTGTAATAAAAATTCTGGAACATCTATTCTTATGATTCTATGTTGTGCTATTCCTTTATTGTTCCCGCTATAAGTTATGAATGAATCGCGAGCAGCTTGCAAAGAAGGTCTATCTGAATGTTACCAGTTACGATTACCAGTCCCTGCACAGTCTGCCACTATCCAATCAGTGCTGCTAATGTCAGACTGTGTAGGGACACACCCCCAACTGGTAACAACCCATCTGGACCTTCATTGCAAACTGCTAGCAATTCATTCATACCTTCCATGCAGTGATACAAATTTTACAATGTATTCGGAAAGTCTTCAGACCCTTTCTCTTTTATATCATTTTGTTATGTTGTGGCCTTGTGCTTAAAGCGAACCTGTCACCTGCTTTTCACTTATTAAACTAATCACAGTACCTTATAGATCATCTTTATTGTGTTTCCAAACTGTTTTTTCCAGTTTTTCTGGCCTGTAGATTCATGAAAAAATCACTTTATAAACTCCTGCTCTCCTGCGTCACAAGTCACGATACAAGTCAAGGAGGCAGACCCTCCTTGACTCCAGGATGTGCCTCCCCCGCCCTAACCCCGCCTCTCAGCCCTTTAATTGACACTTGTCCTCCTGGCCGGGACCGCGCTTGTATCGGCGGCGCATGCGCCGTCGCCCTCCTTTGCAGCGCGATCCCGACCATCGCGCAGAGTGAAGCGTCGGGGGACGGCGCATGCGCGATTAAGCGAATGGATCGCGCTTCACTCTGCGCGATGGTCGGGATTGCGCTGCAAAGGAGGGCGACGACGCATGCGCCGCCGATACAAGCGCGGTCCTGGCCAGGAGGACAAGTGTCAATTAAAGGGCTGAGAGGCGGGGTTAGGGCGGGGGAGGCACATCCTGGAGTCAAGGAGGGTCAGCCTCATTGACTTGTATCGTGACTTGTGACGCAGGAGAGCAGGACTTTATAAAGTGATTTTTTCATGAATCTACAGGCCAGAAAAACTGGAAAAACCAGTTTGGAAACACAATAAAGATGATCTATAAGGTACTGTGAATAGTTTAATAAGTGAAAAGCAGGTGACAGGTTCGCTTTAAATGTAAAGTAAAATCAAGCCTTCCCCAATAAATCTGCACTCAGAACCCCATAATGACAAAGTAAAAACAGAATTTTAGAAATTTTTGCTAATGAGTTGAAAAAGGAAAATCACATGGACATAAATTAATAATAAAGTAATAAAATATTACACTTGAACTGTAGCTCTGGAGGCCTCCTATTTTTCTTGATCATGTTTGAGATGTTTCTACACCTTAACTGGAGACCACCTGTGGTAAATTCAGGTGATTTGACATGATTTGGAAAGACACAGCCCTGTCTATATAAGGTCTCACGGCTGACAATGCATATCAGAGCAAAAACCAAGCCATGAGGAGGAAAGAACTGCCTGTAGAGCTCAGAGACAGGGTTGTTTGGAGGCGCAGATCTGCACAGTAGTCTCCATAATTCTTAAATGGAAGAAGTTTGGAACAACCAGTACTCTGCCTAGATGTGGTCGCTCCACCAAACTAAGTAATTGGGGAAGAAGGGTCTTGGTAAGAGAGGTGACCAAGAACCCAATGGTCACTCTGGCTCAGCTCCAAACATCCTGTGTGAAGAACTTCCAAAAGGTCTACCATCACTGTAGCACTCCACTAATCTGGGGTTTATGGCAGAGTGGCCTCTCAGTAAAAGACACATGAAATCCTGCCTGGATTGCAAAAAGGCACCTAAAGGACTTTCAGACTGTGAGAAACAAAGTTTCTCTGGTTTGATGAAACCAAGATTGAACTTTTTAGCCTATCTTGTCTGGAGGAAACCAAGCATTGCTCATCACCAGCCCGATACCATCTCTACAGTGAAGCAGCTGTGGTGGCGTTTCTCAGTGGCTGGGACAGGGAGACTGGTAAGGGTTGAGGAAAAGCTGAATGGAGTACAGAGATATTCTTAATGAAAACCTGATCCAGACTGCTCTGAACCTCAGACTGGGCAGAAGGTTCACAATTTATACACCCCTGGTCTCTGGTAATAATATAATCCCCACAATAATGTACCTATAGCGCCCACAGTGGTATCTTTACACTTCCCCCAGGAATGTCCCCCACTGCCCCCAGTAATGTCCCCCACTGCCCCCAGGAATGTTCCCCACTGCCCCCAGTAACGTCCCCCACTGCCCCCGTCTTCACATGTAACTGAGCCGTGACAATGCAACTATACTTCATGCTAGGCTCTGACGGGGCGCTCTGACGGGGCCCAGCATGAAGTACAGTGACAGTAACGGGCCCTGTTTCCACCTATAGAGCAGTGTGAGAGATTTCTTTTATATGATAACCTGTAGTGGTACTATTTTGGGATATTAGGAATCTTTTATCACTTTTTATTTAATTTCTTTTGGGAGGTTTAGCGAGCAAAATAAAAATGGCGATTTGGGGTATTTTGATATATTTTCCCCTGTTACAGCAGCACTCACGATATGGGATAAATACTTTAATAATAATTCTGCTATTTGCCAATTTTTTTTTGTAAAAAAGGAAAAGGGGGTGATTAGAATCTTTAATTCTTTATTTTTGTTAATGATTTTAAAAATTTGTTTCACTTTTGTTTTTTACTTTTTGTTTAACATGCAGTAATTGGATCGCTTATACCATAGACTGTAATAAGACAGTATTGCTGTCTATGGTAATAACAATATGTTCCTATTCAGCTCTGTGCTATTTTTCTATTAAGCAGATCTCCTCTTTTAGGAGGCACTCTTGCCACAAGCCGGAATTGACCTTGGCATCGAAGCAATATAAATAACTGGTTACTAAAATGTATATATATTTTACCTTTGTTAATGCAGAGGGCAAGACATTGGCATTTCTAACCAAGTCATGTGTGTCACGTGCTAGAGTAGAAATGCCGTGCTGAGCCAAAAACTGTGAGTCTGTGCGTTTCAGGAGAGGGTCACAAAACACTTCCTTTACCCCTAAAATGAGGAAGTTGCATGAAAATGCAACTAACTGACACATTACAGGGAGGAGGAAAGGTCATGGGTAAGGTCAATGTCTTTGCTCATCACAAACAAGGCCCACAGTGACTCTGGGTGACCCCAAAGATGTAATCATAGCAATAAAACAGTTCATTTTAGAAAAAAATTTTTTGTCCATGAGGTGTATAATAAATCTACATACATAAAATAGTGACTAGATCTGCAACTTTTTACTTTACAGTCGTGGTCAAAAGTTTTGAGAATTACATAAATATTGGAAATTGTTGCTGCTTAAGTTTTTATAATAGCAATTTGCATATACTCCAGAATGTTATGAAGAGTGATCAGATGAATTGCATAGTCCTTCTTTGCCATGAAAATTAACTTAATCCCAAAAAAACCTTTCCACTGCATTTCATTGCTGTCATTAAAGGACCTGCTGAGATCATTTCAGCAATCGTTTTGTTAACTCAGGTGAGAATGTTGACGAGCACAAGGCTGATTGGGTTAAAATGGCAGACTTGACATGTTAAAAGGAGGGTGATGCTTGAAATCATTGTTCTTCCATTGTTAACCATGGTGACCTGCAAAGAAACGCGTGCAGCCATCATTGCGTTGCATAAAAATGGCTTCACAGACAAGGATATTGTGGCTAC
The DNA here is from genome assembly GCA_033119425.1 of Bufotes viridis. NCBI lineage: Eukaryota > Metazoa > Chordata > Amphibia > Anura > Bufonidae > Bufotes > Bufotes viridis. Next base: position 50,429,455 of record CM065590.1, on the reverse strand, counting down.
TAAGATTGCACCTCAATCAACAATTTATAGGATCATCAAGAACTTCAAGGAAAGAGGTTCAATTCTTGTTAAGAAGGCTTCAGGGCGTCCAAGAAAGTCCAGCAAGCGCCAGGATCGTCTCCTGAAGAGGATTCAGCTGCGGGATCGGAGTTCCACCAGTGCAGAGCTTGCTCAGGAATGGCAGCAGGCAGGTGTGAGCGCATCTGCACGCACAGTGAGGTGAAGACTTTTGGAAGATGGCCTGGTGTCAAGAAGGGCAGCAAAGAAGCCACTTCTCTCCAAAAAAACCATCAGGGACAGATTGATCTTCTGCAGAAAGTATGGTGAATGGACTGCTGAGGACTGGGGAAAAGCCATATTCTCCGATGAAGCCTCTTTACGATTGTTTGGGGCATCAAGAAAAAGGCTTGTCCGGAGAAGAAAAGGTGAGCGCTATCATCAGTCCTGTGTCATGCCAACAGTAAAGCATCCTGAGACCAATCATGTGTTGGGTTGCTTCTCATCCAAGGGAGTGGGCTCACTCATAATTTTGCCCAAAAACACAGCCATGAATAAAGAATGGTACCAAAACACCCTCCAACAGCAACTTCTTCCAACAATCCAACAACAGTTTGGTGAAGAACAATGCATTTTCCAGCACGATGGAGCACCGTGCCATAAGGCAAAAGTGATAGCTAAGTGGCTCGGGGACCAAAACGTTGACATTTTGGGTCCATGGCCTGGAAACTCCCCAGATCTTAATCCCATTGAGAACTTGTGATCAATACTCAAGAGGCGGGTGGACAAAAAAAAAACACTAACTCTTTGCATAAATGTCATGTAACATCACAGAAAGAACTGAAACAAAGATCTAAAAGCAGTTTAGCAGCAAACTTTGTGAAAACTAATATTTGTGTCATTCTCAAAACTTTTGGCCACGACTGTACATTAAAGGGAGTGTCCTATCTCCTCTAGCATAACTTCTCTATCAACGGCTGGGTCAGAAAATTTTAAACACCGGAGCTCTAAATAAGACAACTCAGTGACTTCTTGCTTAATGTCATGTAGAAATCCAAACTTCTCTTTAAAGGTTTGCAAAAAATGGAACCTTATTTCAATTTCACCAAGGACAGTTTCAAGCAGAGGTTTGAAGAATATTTCTTCAAACTCTTCCCTTGCATCTAAAAAGGTTCCACTTGCCTGCTAGACTTAAATCCACGGGTGACTGTATGGACATATGGGGGTCCCCTCCCTCCCCACCCTTTCCTAAAATCACAGTATCTTACTTGTTATATACTGCAGCCTGGGAGAGGGTTGCTGAGCTGGAGGCCCTTTGCCCCACATTCTGCATATGATGCTGCTCTTGCTCTGTGCTGGCACCTAGCCTGTTCAGCTTTCCTGTGGCTTCATTACAGATCACAGAGCCACCAGCTACTGTTGGCTGAGGGCCACGGTGTGACGTGTAATGAAGCTGTGACAGGTGCACTCTGTAACATACATGTGCTGCTGTCTGCTGAGTTTAAAGTGCCCCCGGCTCTAAAGTGCCCCGGCGGCTCAGTTTCAAATAGAATGCAGTGGGCTCAAAAACAGAATAAACACAATTTCCAGATACATGATTGTAATTTTTTTTGTAATAATAGGTAACTTTTCTTATCTTGCAGTAACTGGAATGAAGGTGAACCGAACAATGATCGAGATAACGAACACTGTGCAGAAGTTATGGGAGGAGTTCAATCATGGAATGACCTCCCATGTTCTAGCAAGGCAAACTACATATGTAAAGGTATCTGGATTTGTTAAAGAGGGTTCTCCACTTTGGACTCTACCAATCTTTCTTGAAGACGCCTCCTTCATAAACTAATCATAGAGTGACACCCTGGTGATTATTTGCTCATGTTTCCTAGGCTGCAAAGCAGAAGAACTCATAGATGGAGCTATATTGCTTTTGTGTTATGTTTTGTACAAAAAATTGTGGCTAAAAGTCTGGTGGTACCTGAGATGCACATCCTAAAAAAATGTCCACACAGAATATTTTTACCTATGTCTACATACGCATTTCTTCAGGAGATCACCAGCTGAAGAGACCACAAATTTCCAGATTTTGAGAACATCTGGGTCATAGAGTGAACAAATTATCTGATTATGCTCCATGGTCTATTGAAAAAAAGTGTTCATCTTCTCCTTTAACAAAAAAAACCTCTCCTTCAAGGTGACAAATCTTGCCTCACTGATTGGAGATAGGGGATGCGAACATGAAGAAAAGTTCATCTATCCCGGTAACATGCTGTGATCTTTCTTCCTGCTCCTACTTGCAGCCCCAATCCCCTTCCTCCCTACACAGACACAGATGCGGGAAGAAAGAAATTTCATCCTGCTCCATGACTTGGAACGAGTGCTGAACTCCTATTGCATCTAGCCTTGATAAATGTATCATTGTAAAGAAAGGATTGTAATACAATACTGAGAACTAAGCTCGTGCACATACAGTATATTCCAATTTTGGCGAGTCAGGACATATTACGGTAAATACACCCTTGGCAGTGAAAGCAGCTTGCTTGTTTCAAAAAACTAGAGAAGGACTTAGTATCATACATGCAGCATGCATAGCTCTTAGCACATTTGCATGTGTGTCTTATAGAATGAAGTATATATATGGTCATTTGCATGTGGAATAAAATAAACTGTAACATAAAAATGGGAATTTTCCTACTTGCAATAAACACTGGTGACAATGTAAAAGCCCAAACTGAATTCTGTGACGTTTTTCTTTCTGCTTTCTGGATTGGTGATAGTGGGCAATGTCTCATGTAGCAATGATTTTTTTTCTCCAAAAACAGTGCCAACTCTTGTCCCTAGACTGTGTCTACTATTGCCTCTTCCAAATGAAAGGGGCTAAGCAGGAATATCAATTAGTCATGAATGCTAGGAAAATGTAATGACCCTACAGTATTTTCCAATGTCTGACAAGTCGTCTATGTATATTGGCCAAGATTTAAAGACTATGGGGGCAATTTATTTATTATTGTATTGTATTTAAACAAAAAATAACTTTTTCAATTGGTCTTTATTAAAATATGGAACCATTTTTTCTGTACAGAGCTGAGATGCTCTAGTAGCAGCCTGTGGGTTTTCCGTCATCTGGGGAACAGACGGACTCCTTATCTTCTGCTCTCTGACATTATAAACCCTCATTATAGCTCAATCCTTATCTTACTGATAAGAAAGTGGCTTAAATAAGTGTTTATGAGTATGAGCTCTTAGTAATTTAGTGATAAGGTTTATTGGCACAAAGTGAATGTGAAAGTACCAGTCACACAGCTAAACAAAAGTTAACCCTTTGTGACAGAACAGCTCAATGTTTTTAATAAAGGCCAATTGCAAATATGAGTTTTAGGAAAAAATTAGTAAAATGCAACCATAAACAAAAAATTGCCTCCAAAAGGTGTACATAGCCTTTAAGGCAGATTTACCCGGCCGATTATTCGTTTGGGGAACGAACTTTAGTATCATTCATTTCTAATAATAGGTCTATATGAAAGTGCTACCGATCACACAATGAACAAGTACTCGTTCATCAGGCGAACAAATCTTGATGATGGTAACTAAAGACGCATTTACATGCATGGACCGAGCAGGACATTATCAGGAAGGAACTGACATTTCCCAATAATTACTTGCTCATCATAAGAGGTAAGAGCTGTATTTGCATGCAGAGATCACCGCCATTGAATGGGGACGAGTGATGGTTACTGCTAGGGATGAGCGAATCGTCTTTGGATGAAACATCCGAAGTCGATTCGCATAAAACTTTGTTCTAATACTGTATAGAGCAGGAGCTCCGTACAGTATTAGAATGTATTGGCTCTGATGAGCCGAAGTTATTGCTTTGTAAAGTCTCTTGAGACTTCGCGCAATAACTTCAGAAATTAATTTGTACTGTAAAAAACCATTTCCCTCGGGTTCGGTTCTAAGGTACCACTTGGAACTGAACCCGAGTTCGGGAAATGTTTTTTTACAGTACAGATTAACTTATGAAGTTATTGCGCGAAGTCTTGCAAGACTTTGCGAAGCAATAACTTCGGCTCATCGGAGTCAATACATTCTAATACTGCTCCGTACAGTATTAGAATAAAGTTTTATGCGAATCGACTTTGGATGTTTCATCTGAAGACGATTCGCTGACCCCTAGTTACTGCCAATGCTCGTCCTCATACCGGTTCATTTTTTCTGGATAGCAGATCGCAGTTCCCCAGGTGATGAGTTACACGGGTTGATTATCGGGAATGAGCGTTTGTGTTCATTCCCGATAATCGCCCTGACAGTTGTGCAGTGTAAATCTTTCTCTAGCTTACACCAAAAATCTGTCCACAGGTGCCACTTTTTGGCACCATAATCACAAATTTCAGCTTCACAAACATATATTAAAGATATAGACAAAAATTGGCTGAAACAACTTTCTAGTTTAAAGATGGGAAATGTCAAGGGCAGGGGCATAGCTAAAGGCTCATGGGCCCTGGTGTAAGAGTTCATCTTGGGCCCCCTTCCCCTCAGTGCTTTGTGGCCAGGGGCAGGGGAGCATATAGCCTTCATGCTGCCTGAGACCAAAATTGAAACGGCAGCCCCCCATACCAAATTCTTGACCTAACCCCTTTCCTCCAGTCAGAGGTGTAACTTGACCCGGATGCACTTTATATAGTACCATTGTCTTCTTATGTGGCACAGATGTCTTTGGGCCTCCTCAGGCTCCTGGGCTTAGTAGCGACTGCTAACTCTGCACCCCTATAGCTATGATGGCTAACCTCCGGCACTCCAGCTGTGGTCAGACTACGACTCCCAAGATGTACACTTGCTTGGCTGTTCTCAGAACTCCAGAAAAATGAATGGAGCATGCTGAGAGTCGTAGCTTCACCACAGCTGGAGTGCCGGAGGTTAGCCATCATTGCCCTATAGCTACACCCCTGGTAAAGGATGTCATTAAAAAAAAGGCACTTATCAAACTAGTGTAAAGTTTGGAAAATGAAAGGTGGATTCTGATTGGTTGCTATGGGCAACTGAGCCAGTTCTACTTTACAAGAGGCCCCCATTCCTTTTAGCAAATCTGAACAATGACTATGTCTGAAATTGTGCCACAAACAGCATCATGAAAGTGGCCCGCTTAGCATGGTAGATGAGGGCTGTTTGTATATATAGGGTACTGAGTCCATCAAACTGAAGAATAAATCATTTCCTGGAATGCAAGAACAGAAACAGGAAGCTCGAAGGCGTAGAAATGGCTGTGCTGGAGTTTTTCACATTTGGCTGGAAAAACAAAAACAAGAAGTTACTGGAAGCATGCCTCAGTTTTCCATATTTCTACCACGTGCTTCTCACTTGTTCCTATTGTGCAATGTAAATTAACATTTGTAGTTATGAGATAAGGGTCCTACACGCATGATTGCCAACTTTCATGTTTTTTGGTGGGGCACAGGCATTCCCCTTTTACAAGACTATACCTGGTTGTAATTGAGCACATCCCTTTTTGTGGCTCATCAGATCCCTTTGTGATGCCTCACCTCAATGAACTGTTGGATGCTGAGGCTGAGGCTGATGTTATGCCATTCCACCACCCCACACAGTTATAACACATGGAGGACTCCTTTCTGGAAGAACGCAACCCTCCATGCTTCTCCCAGAAGCCTTTCCAGCTCATCCAGGAAGTCTCCTCTTTTTTTCAGGAGAGTTGACAAGTATGTATTGTATCCCTCAAACGTATGCTCTTCCAAATTTTCTCATTTGTATGTATGAGACTAAAGGTTTATTCCATTTCAACAGATTTATTGCAGAAATTGCTTCAAATGTACCATTCATCTGAATGAAGCTTGCAGAAATTCATGCACCTTCTGCAAGTATGAATGGATTTTTCAGGTGTAAAAATTACTGCAAGAAAATCTGCAAATGTGTGAATATACCGTTAAAGGAGTTTTCTACTTTGCACCATATATAAAGGTAGTTGTAATTTTATATAAAGGTAGTTGTAATTTTATATAAAGGTAGTTGTGATTTTATATAAAGGTAGTTGTAATTTTATATAAAGGTAGTTGTAATTTTATATAAAGGTAGTTGTGATTTTATATAAAGGTAGTTGTAATTTTATATAAAGGTAGTTGTGATTTTGTAATGTATTTCTTTTACCTTTATCGCTCCTATCTTCCGTTACGGGCTGTGGTCACATGACCATGTCCATGCAGCTCTTTCCTATGTCCATGAGCAGGGCCGTCATAGGGGAATGTCTATGTAACTTGCTGGGTGGGAGGAGCTATAAACTAGCTGGGTGGGAGGAGAATCCCTTTAAGGCACAAACTCAATTTTGGTGAAGGACACAGTATGTACAACAATTCCTTAAAGTGGTTTATGAGATTCTCTTGTAAATAGTTTGGGTGTAAGGTTGCAGGTCATTCCCGTTCACTTGAATATCCGACAGAGTCCATGGAGAACATGCCGAAAGAACATGATGGATACAGACAAAATTCTATATAGCATTTACAGAGCATATATCAGCCTTGGAATCATCAATGGTACTGGTATTCAGGAGACTTATCATCTGCTAACATTGGCGTTTCAGACACTGTCTTAATAAGCGCCTGGTGCCGAGCCTCTACATAACTTCACGTATCCAGCGATGGTCTAAATGTAAGCGAGCTTTCCAGAGGTCTTTCATTTAGACCATTTTTTACACCAAAAACAGGCGTAGAAAATAATGACTAAGACGGTCTTACCCTTCCCCGCCTACACCAAGCCCCCTATTTTAGACCTCGTGTGAGCGGGGAAAAGTCGCAGATTGTGGTGCAACTAATCTTTGAATCACAATCTGCGCCAGAATATTATGGTAATATCTTCAACAAATAGAAAAAGAGGGAAGATACTGACGTGAACCTCTAGGGAAACTTTTGCAGAAGGCAGAGGTGAACATTATGCAGATGGCTGCTTTCCTGTCTATGCGACGCATATGCCCAGGAATGCAGGAAGAAATAACCAGACACCAAGGGGCAGATTTATCAAACTGGTGTAAAGTCGAACTTGCTTAGTTGTCCATAGCAACCAATCAGATTCCACCTTTCTCTTTTCAGAGCTCCCTGGGAAAAAGAAAGGTGGAATCTGATTGGTTGCTGGTTGCAGTTTCGTTTACACCAGTTTTGATAAGTCTCTTCCCAAATTCTTTGAAAGCTGGAGATCAGTCATGTGCAACATATAACACTAAACTGTTCATGGGCAATAACCCAATGCCAGATTCCAGGCTACCATTTAGTGGAGGACTAGTGCCAGCTGTGGCCTAAAGCCTGAAGATTGTGGACACTTATCCGCAACTTCAACCTTTTCAAGGGTCACAAGCTTTCTAAAAACTTTTGATATATTACAGCTACATATAGAAGGGTTTGATCAGTGCGAGTCTGAGTGCTGGGACCCCCATTGATCGCAAGTATGAAGAGAGGAAACGCTTGCATAGGGAACTCCCTCTCCTTGCTTCAAGAGATGGGCTCAAAAGAAAGCCTATGGGCCCATCTTAATTCAGTCTCCTGTGAGCTCTTCTCTCTCTCCTCATTCTAGCAATCATGGGGTATCAGAACTTAGACCCCACCAACCAAAAACTTTGATATGTCTCTGATATGGAAAGTGCAGTGATCCTTTAAAAAACTTTCAACCTCTTCCTATTTACTGTACCACCTCAAGAGGTCATGAAGGTTTAGAAGGACATGGCTGTTCTTTACCAAAAACAGTGTCACCCTTTCCATAAACTGTGTGTGCTATTGCTGATCTAGGCCAATGGAGCTGACAAAACTGTGGATTCTGTTTTTGGAAGAGAGCAGACATATTTTTCTTGTTAATTCTAAGGGGCTGTCTTCCCTCTATGTCGTGTGCACTAAATGTTTTAAGCAGGCTAAAAAATACTCTTACATATATTTTAGGGTTGTGTTTTAGCCAAGGAGAAAAATATTTCATGCAAATTAAGAAGCCATGTTTTTCTAATACTAATACTGAGCATCAGTACAGGGAGCAGGAGACGACAGGGTTTCTCAATGGGCGTTTCCTTCTCCCTGGCTGTGCCGCGATCCAATCACAGTGGAGAGCGTCACAGCCAGGGAGAATGTGAGTTTTTTTTCTCCCTGGCTGCGACGCTCTCTGCTGTGATTGGATCGCGGCACAGCTAGGAAGAAGGAGACGCCCATTGAGAAACCCTGGCGTCTCCTCATCATTGTACCGATGCGGGAAAACTGCGTGGGGGGGGGGCACAGCGGGGCGCAAGAGCGATATTTTAAAAAATCAGGCAGGATGGCAGCATCAGTAAAGGTAATTATCTCAATTAATACAAAACCATGAAATGTCCTCTTTAACTCTGCTGTCTGAGATCTCAATGCCTTACTCGAGGACATGTTAGGTATTACTTTCTCAAGGAGCAGCAGCTTAGCAACTGGCTTCCTTTGCTCTCTGTCTCTGGACAAGAACTCCCCCTCTTGACAGGGAGCAGTACCAGCCCACGCCTCTCAAGAGTGGATGAACAGGGTGGTTAACCCTGTTCCTGCCAACCTTTTTGCTGCTTTCCTTGCTGGGAACTATGACCAGAGGCGGACAGTAAAAAATATCACCTAATAATAAACAATTTGTAGTACTACTTTGTCATTTTAGTGGTAAGCTAGCTGGTCTCACTATATCTGACATGTCTTCTTTACAGGTTTCTAGCTGGAGGCTAGGCTGTCTTGTGGCTGCAGCTACCTAATCCATCACCATGCTCAGTTGCTCCTCTAACCCTAACTAGGCCCTGAAGTGGTGTACCCTTGGCTATGACCACTTACCTCCACTTGCTAGCTGTCTAATTCACAGGAGTTGTGCTGGCTCACTCTATCCGGCTGCATCATCGCCCAGCTCCTGTGTCTGACTCTTTGGCTCTGAACACAAGGCTCCACAGTGCTACTATATACAAACTGGGGGCACTGTTCAGTAGCATGGGGATGCTGGCAGTGGCACTAGCACCCTGATCTTGACTCAGCACAGCTCCTGACATGTTACCAATCAGTTAACCCTTTACTGCCACCAGTCAAACATTAAATACAGTTCAATATTACATGCTTACATGCAGTTCAGTTCTTCATATAAGCAGTGCAGTTTATAACAGATCAGTATTTGGCACCCAGGAACATGATCTCCAAAGTGTCAGCACACACAGTCACAGGCTGCCTGTGATGTCATCACAAATTACATGAACATCTTAACCATACCTCCAAAGTGTCCCTCGTTTGGAGGGACAGTCCCTCTATTTTATCCAAGTCCCTATTTGATCCTTAAATGTCACTCTTTTTGACCTGGAGAATTAATGCATAAATGTGCAAGTGTCTGTATGGTTTCTACCTGTATATCAGACCAGAAGTTCATTATTTGGTGCAGTTTGAACCTTAAAATGTGTATAATCTGAGGATTTATGTGCTAATATTTATATGGACATTGAAGTGCAAGAAAAGAATTGCCACAGGGGCTCCAGTAATTATGCTTTGGGTGGAGTTAGAGGCATGGCCTAGTATAAAAAAAAAACTGCCGTGCTGCACGCCGCACATGTAATGTCCCGGGGTGCCATTACTACTCCTTTTGGCACCCTGCTACAGTCTCCTATGTGCTAATTCATGTCATTAATTGCATTTGTATCATGTCCTTTACACTGTGCATATTTATTCCTGTAACTGTTATCTTCATGTGATTGCCTGGTCTACCACTAGGTGGCAGCAACACTTGGCAGTGCTAGTTCCAGGGAATGGACAGGATTGTCCATTCTCTCTCTTCCTCTAGAGGGAGAAGAAGGAGAGGAGGAGTTAGCTAGTGAACAGTCTGTCTAGACGTACCCCCTCATGGGGAAGGAAGCAGTCCTGGTCCCTGCCGGACAGGTTCTGTCTGAGTTAGCCCACCTCACTAAGGAGGTAGTGGCACAAGGTTGCATGTCCCCTCCTGGGTTTGCATTGCCTAAGAATCCAAGCTAAAGCTAGAGCTTGAGGTACTCAAAGCCAGGACAAAGAAGTTCCTAGGATTATGTACAGTAAGAAACTGACTACTAACATAGCTGAGCTAAGTGCGCTACAGAGAGGATATAGCAGAGAGGATTTTGTTGCAGAGAAAGTATTTGCCTACTGAAACCTATTGATGACCAAGATAAAGTCTAGAAACTGCATGGAATACAGTTTATTACAAGTAAAAGCAACTGTTCAACTGTTAACCAAGTCTGGACTCAACTATGTTCTACACCATCCAAGTTATCAACCCCTTTGCATTGCTTCGGACCGCACCACGTCTGGGATCCACAGATACCCAGTTAGAACCACAGTGACACGTGTATACAACATCTACAGAGACTGGCAATCCTATTAATATTTGTTTATTTTAAAGAGTGCAAATCTTAAACACAAATTATGTTGAGTCCACCTCAAAAAAAAGATGCAATATAAGAATACAATTGACAAAAACATATGTGTATATGTCTGAGGTGGTTTCTACTACTTAACACTCAATGATTTTAATATATGTGGGATACAGGGAGGGGGCATGGAGGGGGGGGAGAGGCAGGGGTAAAAGGAAGGGGGGTAAGGGGAAGGGGGAAGGAAAGAGGGGGAAGGAGGTAGAGGAGGGAACGGGTTTAAGAGCTCAACATCAACTTAAAAAAAACAAAAAATTCAGAACAATAAGTACCAGTATCATAATCTTTTTCAAAACACAAATGAATACAGTTCAGCAAATCTCGTAGTATAGTTCCTCTGGTATCGTGTTCATAGCACAATAAATACAGAGAGTTTCAATTTCTTCCGCTATGCGCAGTCGAGAATGAGGTGAGGTAAGTAATCCATTTGTCCCAGATTTTTTCGTATCTGTTCGTGTTGTGGAGAAGAGTCCACTTCCTCTTTTCAAAGCTCTGTACATTACAAACATCAGCTTTCCATTCCTGTATGGTCGGTGTCTCCTGTTGGAGCCATTTTCTGGGAATTATTGCTTTAGTCACGTTTAGGAAAATGTTCATCAGTTCAGATTTGAAATTAGCATGCGATACTTCATAGATATTAAACAGCACTAGCTTGGCTGTCAGAGACTGGCAATCCTACCCCTGGGTACCAACATTACCATCTACAAAGGGGACTCCATGTCCTCGTGGCTTAATTGCAACTGGCGTCACGACTACTTGCTCTAAAAGAGGGACATATTTCGTAGAAACCTCCTAAGGGGCAAGGGATACACCAGGCGTGGCCAGTGGGCTCGTTGCACACATATTGTCCCACTTTCAAAAGTTGGGAGGTATGTCTTAACCATAGCTTTACTGCATACAGATGTTTTTCCCATGGTAGTGCATATCACATCTGGTTACCTTGCTGCCATTTCTCATTGGGCCAAGGCACAGTAAATCAACGTAGTGTAATAGTGTCACATAAGTGCAGGGAGATATAATGAGATAACATCAAAAACAATATAACGTGTGTTCTCAGCAACAGTCACAAGCAGTAAAATAGGGTCAGTGCCAACTCAATGCCCCAAAGCAACAGCAAAGGATCTGTGTTTCTTTATAACAAGCTGTTTTCAAACCTCTCACATTCAGTTGAAGGGAAAAAAGAGAAATGAAAACTTCGGAATTTATGCATTAATTACACAAGAAAATGTAACATGATTGTTATCTAACTAAACATACACACTACAAACACACACAGAGTTATACCATTCACGTCTTTTACTAAGCACACATCCACACTGCAGGGTAATAAAAAGGAAGTGAACCCTTGAATTGAATTCCCTATAGATCCCCTTTAGCAGCAATCACCTCCACCGAATGTTTCTTCATATAAGATGAGCACAATGTTCTGACTTTGTCATTCCAAAGCACAAATCTTCTTTTTCATCCACTTTTTAGTTGATGTTTGTACATTTTTGCTTTGGGTCACTGTCTTGTGGCATCTCCCAACTCTTCTCCAGCTAGGGGTCATGGAGTGCTGCCCCATTCTCCTGTAAAATAGTTTGATACACAGTATCATTATTCCCTTAAAGGGGTTATCGAAGACTATAAAAATGTCCCCCATGTGCTGGGCTCCTAACAATGAATATACTTACCTGGCTCCCCGCCGCCGCTGCAGCTTCTCCCCGTGCACGGATGAAAACATCTGGTGTCGGGTGGGGGGGAGCAGCCAATGGCAAAACGGACAAGAATAGGACATGCTCAATTTTTTTGCGGGGCCACGGAACGGAGCAACGGATGCGGAATGCTGTCCGCATCTTTTGCGGCCCCATTGAAGTGAATAGGTCTGCGCCCGAGCCGCAAAATATGCGGCTCGGACGCGGACCAAACATACGGTCGTGTGCATGAGGCCTTATCTGTATTACTGTTGGGAGACAAACCCCCCAAACTAACTAAGGCCCCTTTCACACGTGCGAGTTTTCCGCACAGGTGCAATTCGTGACCTGAATGCATACCACCCACACTGAATTCTGACCCATTCATTTCAATGGGTCTGTGTGCATGAGCGTTTTTTTTTTACGCATCAGTTGTGTGTTGCGTGAAAATCGCAGCATGTTCTATATTCTGCATTTTTCACGCAGCCCTGGCCCCATAGGAGTGAATGGGGCTTCGGTGAAAAACGCATCTCATCAGGAAGCAAGTGCGGATGCAGTGCGTTTTTCCCTGATGCTTGCTAGGAGATGTTGTTTTTAAACCTTCAGTTTTTTATCACGCGTGTGAAAAATGCATCGAAGCGCATTGCACTCGCATAGAAAAACTGAACAACTAAACGCAATTGCAGACAAAACAGAGTGAACTTACTTGCGAATTGATGCGAGTTTCACTGAACGCACCCTGAACGCATCCGGACCTAATCCGTCACGCTCGTGTGAACGAGGCCTAATGCTTCTTCTAAACTTCTACAACATATCCTCGTGGCAGCCCGTATCCATATAGCACAACAGTGGAGAAAGCAGTCATTGAACGGATTTATAAAATAATGCTCTATGAAAAACTTACAGCAATTTGTATGGATAGGGTAATGTATTTTGAAAAAATATGGTATCCCTGGATGTCATACTATGCCAGTGTTGGTGAACCTATGGCACGGGTGCCAGAGGCGGCACTCAGAGCCCTTTCTGTAGGCACCCACACCCTAGAAAAAGTCTTTGCCTTAGACTTTACCTGCCATTCATCAGCGCAGGGCGCACTATGAACAGCACAGGCAGCGCACTGACTGTAGGCAGGCTATTATAGCTAAATGATAAAGTACATGGGAGATATACTATATTGGACTGTGGCATTCAAGTTAAATTGCCGTGTTGGCACCTTGCGATAAATAAGCGGGTTTTGGGTTGCAGTTTGGGCACTCGGTCTGTAAAAGTTTCGCCATCACTGTACTATGCTGTTCCAGACCTACACTATTATATTCAACTGTGAAGTGTTGAAGTCATAGAAAGTCACTTATTATTTGACTAGATACTAGATCATTTGTACCGTTCTTTAATGTTTATTATATGCTGTTTCTGTCTTTTGTGTATTCCCCCTGCCGATATTCATTGCTTTAAAACCCAATAAATACTTTTTAAAACAAATAAAAGAAGAAGATATACTCACTAGTTTCATTCACTGCCAGTGCCATGCTCCAGTCCTCCCCACCAGTCTTTTCTTACTTGGCTTCAGCAATGACGTGACCATATACTCTATACTGCAGCAAATGATTGGCCTGAGCGATCTCATTATATCTCATACATCAGTGAAGTCACTGGTTGGTTGAAGTGGTCAAGTGGGAATATGGCTACATCATCGCTACAGCCATGTAAATAAAGACCGGAGCATGACGTTGGAGATGACTGGAGAGTGGAAATTAAACTGGTGAGTATAGCCACTGTTATCATTTTATCACAACATTTAGATGTGGTAAAATGTTTAAATGACTTGGAGAACCTTTATAAAAGTCAAGGAAATCTTGTGTCTAAACTTACCACAATTTTTTAAGGCATCAACACTGTTTAAGAAACCTTAGATTTTCGTGTCCCATATTATAAGATGAACCTTTCTATAGAAATGTGTTTGAAGCAATGACATAAATACCAACTTTTTAAAGATGTCTTCCAGCTGGTCAAAGTGTCTGGCACATAACCATGTCCTTTTTCACAGACCATGCCTCATTTATGCTTAGCCATGCCCCTTTCCGTGCCACAGCACTGCCCCCTCAATACACGTTTAGGAGCTGAAGCTATAGTCTAATAACTGTAACACATAAATGTTTCTCCTAAAAAGCAGCCCTCCATTCATCATCTGGGAGATCTGCCAACTTTCCGGGAGTCCAGGAGGTCTCTTTTGAAAATGTGCAATGCTGTGTTGAATCGCAGGTTAAAATCTAAAATATTACTAACCAAACATATCAGTGCTGGGAATTCTGCCAAGAGGAGCTGGAAGAGTTTGAGGACCTAAAGGGTCTAAAATGTAGTTGCTAACATAGATATGAATTACACATTCAAAGAAAGAACTTGAAGTTCAGTATATGGGTTTTTCATAGATGTCCTGAGCAAAGGAGTCCTGGTACAATCCCCAAACCCTTGGGTCTGTCGGAAACCTATATTCTGGTCCACTCGAAAGAGTCAAGTTATTAATATAAATTTCATTTTGTCTTAAAACATATATCAAATTTACTCCTCGGTCAACATCAGTCAAAATACAGGTGCAAATAAAATGGACCAATAGTTCAAGCAATCACTTGGGTGTTGTACCAGAAAAAGGTTGATCCTATTGTAAATGTCAAGAAAAGCTCAACACATTATGATGCTTGGTTTTGCTGCTCAAGGCACAAAGACTTGGTGTTTGTTACCTCCTTATTACCCTTTGTATGACATTTAGGCCAAGTCCTCATACCCTTGTTTGCTATCAATGCAGTTCCTCCAATGTAGAGTCCTACATAGATCGCCCAACTAATTACAAAGTGAATGGGACTCACTAGGACTGGGCCCCTCTCACCAAGGGTTTCCTAGAAGTCATAAAGGCTGCCTTGATATTTGGCCTACACTGGTCACGCTTATCAAAACTTAAAACTATGTCCTTCTTTGTTTCTACTCATACATGTTGTGTACATTTAAAAAGTTTCTGATATAATATGTGGTAGAGGACCATACAACTCAAAAAAATAGAGAAAATGTTAATAAAATACAAATAAAATAAAAAATAAAATAATGCCCACACCAGCTAAAACTGTCGCCATTAACGCTCTGTTCACACCAAACTATACATATTATATCAAAATGACTAACACAAAATAGGGAACTCGTTTTAATAATTTGTTGAGTTTGCATATTTAAAAGGGTTCCCTGGACATTATGAAAAATGTCCTCGGCTCTGTGGAAGAAAGATGGTTGTGTTAAGCCACATTCACCTGTCAGTGTTCCACGTACTTGAGCTGTATGTGTTCTCCATGGACAGCACACGCCCCTATTCATTTTAATGTGTGTATTCAGACATACACACATTTCTGTGAGTGCCATGTTTTTAGCACGGATGCATGGTCTACGTTGTCCTTGTTCACTGATTTATCATGTCCATTAGAGTCTATGGGTCCGTGAAAACCAAGGATGCAGTGAGTGAGGGGAAAGACCAGGTTTAACCACTTCAGCCCCCCTAGCTTAAACACCCTTAATGACCAGACCAATTTTTACAATTCTGCACTACACTACTTTCACCGTTTATTGCTCCGTCATACAACTTACCACCCAAATGAATTTTACCTCCTTTTCTTCTCACTAATAGAGCTTTCATTTGGTGGTATTTCATTGCTGCTGACATTTTTACTTTTTTTGCTATTAATCAAAAATGATCAAAATTTTTGCAAAAATTTTTCACTTTCTGTTGTAATTTTTTTTTATAAAAACTACATTTCTATATAAATTTTTCGCAAAATTTATTGTTCTACATGTCTTTGATAAAAAAAAAATCCAATAAGTGTATATTTATTGGTTTGGGTAAAAGTTATAGCGTTTACAAACTATGGTGCAAAAAGTGAATTTCGGCATTTTGAAGCAGCTCTGACTTTCTGAGCACCTGTCATGTTTCTTCAGGTGCTAGAATGCCAGGAAGTATAAATACCCCCAAATGACACCATTTTAGAAAGAAGACACCCCAAAGTATTCGCGGAGGGGCATGGTGAGTTCATGTATGATTTCATTTTTTTTCACATGTTAGCGGAAAATGACACTTTCTGAGGAAAAAAATAAAAATAATAAAGTTTCCATTTCTGCTAACTTCTGGCAAAAAAAAAAAAATCTCCCACGGACTCACTATGCCCCTCAGCGAATACCTTGGGGTGTCTACTTTCCGAAATGGGGTCATTTGTGGGGTGTGTTTACTGTTCTGGCATTTTGGGCGGGGCTAAATTGTTGCAGCCATGTAAAGCCAAAGGTACTGTTGGAATTTGGGCCCCTTTAGAACCCAGGCTGCAACAAAGTGTCACTCATGTGGTATCGCCGTACTCAGGAGAAGTAGGGCAATGTGTTTTGGGGTGTATTTTTACATATACCCATGTTGGGTGAGAGAAATATCTCTGTAAACTGACAATTTGTATAAAAAAAATTAAAAAGTTGTCGTTTACAGAGATATTTCTCACACCCAGTATGGTTATATGTAAAATTACACCCTAAAACTCATTTCCCTACTTCTCCTGAGTACGGCGATACCACATGTGTGACACTTTTTTGCAGCCAAGATGCGCAAAGGGGCCCAAATTCAAATGAGTACCTTTAGGATTTCACAGGGCATTTTTACACATTTGGATTCCAGACTTCTTCTCACGCTTTAGGGGCCCCTAAAATGCCAGGACAGTATAAATACCCCACATGTGACCCCATTTTAGAAAGTAGACACCACAAGGTATTCCGTGAGGGGTATGGTGAGTTCATGTAAAATTTTATTTTTTGTCACAAGTTAGTGAAATATGAGACTTTGTAAAAAAACAAAAAAAAAAAATATATCAATTTCCGCTAACTTGTGCCCAAAAAAAAATTTCTGTAAACTTCTTGGGGTGTCTTCTTTCCAAAATGGGGTCATATGTAGGGTATTTATACTGCCCTGGCATTTTAGGGGCCTTAAAGAGGACCTTTTACTGGTCCACAGTTTATGAGTTAAAGCTATGTACATTGAGAGCGGCACCCAGGGATGTCCCTGCACTTACTTGTATCCCTGGGTGCCGCTCCGTTCGTCCTCTGTAGCCCCCGGTACCGGCGCTCCTGCTGCTCTAATTTTGCCTGGGGCGGAGACTTCTTCTTCTGCCCTGGGCGTCTCCTTCTCCCAGGGCTGAAACGCTGGCCAATCGCAGCGCTCAGCTCATATTCAGGATATCACCCCATGTGCCACCGTCAGTGCTGGGAATGACGGCATCCCGTCTCCCAGCAGTACCAAGTCCCGGAGTGCATCTCACAGAGTGACGCGCTCGCGTAAAGCCCGAACCTTTACTAGCACCGCCCTCTGGGGGCGACACCCCGCCCCGCGTGGCCAGCAAGGGGTGAGGGGTGTCCCGCCGGAGGCCAGAAACCACCTGGGAGAATGAGAGACACGACTTTGCGTGGTGACATGCTTCCGGTGAGACTGCAGCTGTCTCCCTGGCTGCCTGACAACGAGGTTGTGAACCTCATACAGGTTACCACCCTGTATGGGGTCCAAGTCTAAAGATAAACCTTCAATCTTATATCCCAGAAAAAAAGCACATACAGCGAAGACTTTATATTCATGTGGCAATTCTACAGCTAAAGCAGCTATACCACCTAGTAGTGACTTCCCAGCCCTTTGGTCATATATCTGCAATGATTTTTAAACAGTTTCGATGTACTTGGATTTCGTAATAATTCTAAATATTTGCTTTAGAAAATCTGACCGTTAGTTTTCCTGCTGCAGCCACCCTATTTCCAAGGTTTGCGGAAGTAAAACATCGAAAATTCTAGTGACACTTTAATCTGTCCATAACAATTCCAAAGAGAACACAGAGGTTCACATCTGAGAACTGATCCATGTATTGGACGAGAATGAAGAAAACTGACCATCCTACATGGAGGCAAGGTACATCCTATGGAATCCAGCTGTTATGATGTCATTAGATAAGGGCCAAATAATTTGCTCTATTTTTTACCTCTGAGAATTTAAGTGGAAGGTTGCTTTCATTCTTTCCCTATCACTTGATTGGTAGCTAGAAAAACACTGGAAACCAGATTTCATGACTTCCAAAGAAGACGGACTTAGCAAGGAGAGCTTCTCAAAGGTTTCTTTAAATATCACCAACAGTGACCATTCTAATTTAATAAACTAAACTCTAGAGCAGGTCAACCAAACAAAACAGTGTATGATGTGGAAGCTCCAGTAAAATTATCCAAATGTGAAGATGTTGGTAAACTTCTTTTTCTTTTGAGCACCCACAAAAGCAGGTGGAAGAGTAGGCAGGAGTAGAATGGACTATGCGCATGGACACCAGATTCCATCTCTCACAGAACGGAATTTTATATACTTTTCAAATCATGATAAGCTGCACAAAATTGGTTGTATTGATGCCGGATTCAAGAAATATTAGTGTATATTGTCCAACTTTGCTAATTACTATTATGCATGGTTTAAGTGGGTGGTATTAAAAAAATATGTTTTCCCACTTTGGGTCTATAGCTGTTAAGCAGCCCTATGTGCCTACAAAGAGACCCTTTGTGGTCTAATCATGCAGCGATACTTGTTTCCATCTGTTTCCAACTTTGTGCTAAAATATATTCAATTTTGTTGTTCATCATATACGTTCAACTTAATGAAGTGTGCATAAATGAGAGTTTCCAAAAGGTCCTCCTCAGAATTACCGTACCTGATCACTGGGGCACACATATCTATAGGCAGAACATGTGATTGTTCGAGTAGATCCATCCTCATTGCTCCTGGGTGGTGGGAACCTGTGCAGTAATGCCTTACATAGTTAGGAATCAAAGGGTCATTGAAAAGTTGTGGGGAGGGGAAAACTAATCATAGAAAACCTAGAACCATAATAGGGGACCCATTTTGATCTTTGCTGTGGGGTCACTTTCTTCCATGCGATGTAACAGAGCTGCTGAACCTAACTAGACCCAGCACGTTTAATTACGTTTATTATAGTTTTGTCAGCTATTATATTGTATCACCTTGTAGGTCATTTTCTGTCACATTTTTACCAACGCTACAAAAGAGCACGGGGTATCACCAGAATACTCATGGGGGCAGTCTGCAAGCATACAGTATGCAAGACAATGCGCATGTAGACTAAGACTAAACTAATAACGAAAAATAAACCACAAATCACCCAAAAAGCATGTACAAATCATTCTGATTCTAACAAAAAATATAAAAAAAAATAATAAATAATAATAATGGTAGATGATATGCGAGTGGAGCAAAAATGAGAATTTGTTGATGTGGTGAGCGTGAAAGTGTATGTATGGGGAGTGAAAAAAGGATGTGTAAGTGACGTATAAAGGGGAAGGGGGTTGTGAAAAACTGTGTGTTGTGAAAGCAAATAGTGTTAGTGAAAAGTGAGAGCATGCCTCCCAACTTTTAAAAAGAAGGAAGAGGGACACCATGTGCGGCAAATTTTTCTCCACTAGGCCACACCTTTAACTCCGCCTAAAACATAACTAAACACCAAATCCCAGCAAGTCCCCTAAATGCCCCCACATAGTAATTATTCCTCCTTTATGCCACCGCACAGTATTTATGCCCATATTGTGCTCCCTTCACAGATTATGCCCAGCTGTGCCCCCTTCACAGAATTATGCCTGGCTGTGCCCCCTCACAGAATTATGCCCAGCTGTGCCTCCCTCACAGAATTATGCCCAGCAGTGCCCCTTCACAGAATTATGCCTGGCTGTGCCCCCTCACAGAATTATGCCCAGCTGTGCCTCCTTCACAGAATTATGCCCAGCTGTGCCCCCTCACAGAATTATGCCCAGCTGTGCCTCCCTCACAGAATTATGCCCGGCTGTGCCCCCTCACAGAATTATACCCGGCTGTGCCCCCTCACAGAATTATACCCGGCTGTGCCCCCTCACAGAATTATACCCGGCTGTGCCCCCTCACAGAATTATGCCGAGCTGTGCCCCTTCACAGAATTATGCCCAGCAGTGCCCCTTCACAGAATTATGCCCAGCTGTGCCCTCTCACAGATTATGTCCAGATATGTGCCCCCTTCACAGAATTATGCCCACCTGTGCCCCCTTCACAGAATTATGCCCAGCTGTGCCCCCTTCACAGAATTATGCCCGGCTGTGCCCCCTCGCAGAATTATGCCCAGCTGTGCCCCTTCACAGAATTGTGCCCCTTCACAGAATTATGCCCAGCTGTGCCCTCCAGCAGATTATGTCCAGATATGTGCCCCCTTCACAGAATTATGCCCAGCTGTGCCCCCTTCACAGAATTATGCCCAGCTGTGCCCCCTTCACAGAATTATGCCCGGCTGTGCCCCCTCACAGAATTATACCCGGCTGTGCCCCCTCACAGAATTATGCCCAGCAGTGCCCCTTCACAGAATTATGCCCAGCTGTGCCCTCTCACAGATTATGTCCAGATATGTGCCCCCTTCACAGAATTATGCCCAGCTGTGCCCCCTTCACAGAATTATGTCCAGATATGTGCCCCCTTCACAGAATTATGGCCAGCTGTGCCCCCTTCACAGAATTATGCCCAGCTGTGCCCCCTTCACAGAATTATGCCCGGCTGTGCCCCCTCACAGAATTATACCCGGCTGTGCCCCTTCACAGAATTATGCCCAGCAGTGCCCCTTCACAGAATTATGCCCAGCTGTGCCCTCTCACAGATTATGTCCAGATATGTGCCCCCTTCACAGAATTATGCCCAGCTGTGCCCCCTTCACAGAATTATGCCCAGCTGTGCCCCCCTCGCAGAATTATGCCCGGCTGTGCCCCCTCACAGAATTATACCCGGCTGTGCCCCCTCACATAATTATGCCCGGCTGTGCCCCCTCACAGAATTATGCACAGCTGTGCCCCCTCACAGAATTATACAGTATTTATGCCCACATTGTGCTCCCTTCACAGATTATGTCCAGATATGTGCCCCTTCACAGAATTATGCCCAGCAGTGCCCCTTCACAGAATTATGCCCAGCAGTGCCCTCTCACAGATTATGTCCAGATATGTGCCCCTTCACAGAATTATGCCCAGCTGTGCCCCTTCACAGAATTATGCCCAGCTATGCCCCCTTCACAGAATTATGCCTGTCTGTGCCCCCTCACAGAATTATGCCCGGCTGTGCCCCCTCACAGAGTTATACCCGGCTGTGCCCCCTCACAGAAATATGCCCAGCTGTGCCCCCTCACAGAATTATGCCCAGCTGTGCCCCCTTCACAGAATTATGCCCAGCTGTGCCCCCTTCACAGAATTATGCCCAGCTGTGCCCCCTCACAGAATTATGCTCGGCTGTGCCCCCTCACAGAGTTATACCCGGCTGTGCCCCCTCACAGAATTATGCCCAGCTGTGCCCCCTCACAGAATTATGCCTAGCTGTGCCCCCTTCACAGAATTATGCCCAGCTGTGCCCCCTCACAGAATTATGCCCGGCTGTGCCCCCTCACAGATTTATGCCCGGCTGTGCCCACTCACAGAATTATGTCCAGCTGTGCCCCCTCACAGAATTATACCCAGCTGTGCCCCCTCACAGAATTGTACCCAGCTGTGCCCTCTTCACAGGAAGGTACAAAAAACAACCACTCCACATTCTCATCTAGTTCCTAGCAGCTCTGGTCTGTGGAGGGGCCGAGGCAAACTGCCAGCTCCGCCCCCGCACAGACCTGAAGTGTGGAGTGCCAGGGGGTGGGGGGGAATGATGAAGCAGGGAGCCAAACACTCTCTGCTTCATCATTACAGGCAGCTGTCTCTTCTTCCTATGGAAGCATTGACAGCTGCCAGAGAGCGGGACATACCTTCCCAATACCGGGACCATAGGACAACCACTGCAATCCCAGACTGTTCTGCCGGATCCGGGACGGTTGGGATATATGAATGAAAGTGACTTAAACCACAACTATGTGATAAATAACTGTGTGCATGGAAGTGAGGGTTAGGAAAGGGAAGAAGGGGGATGACTTATAGATGTATTTGTCCATGAACCTAATATATAGAGAAAGTACATCCACATATGAGATACATGTTGATACTTTATTAAAATCAACAAATTAACCAAAATAGTCCCTCACATTAAAAACCCAGTATAAAGTAATTCTTCATTTAGAACACGGGCACTCACTGAATTAAGCATGTAGATCCATCTGGACTCATAATTTTTGGGTAATGTCCCCTATGAGACTATGATATTGTAAGAAATATGATTATTGACAATATTATTATTAAATTAGGTAAATAAGATGATAATATTGAGCAATAAAAATATTCCCACGTCAGTTCTAGGGGACGGTCAGCAAAGAAAACACACCAACAAAAGTGTATATTGAAAAAAAAAAAGAAAATACGCAGCATTAATATTGATAAGACACAAATAAACCAATTACCATAACTAGAGATGAGCGAATTGAATCCCACGAAGCTGAATTTTCTTGTGCTTCATGTCAGTGAATCGATTTAACCTGAAATAGTATAAAAAACAAAAAAATTCAAACTTTCCTCCTCTATTTGCTCGCGACTGGCCGCCAGCCTCCATCTTGCTTGAAGATCTCAGCCGTAATCTCGCGCCGCACAGAATTTCGGCTGAGATCCTCAAGCAAGATGGCGGCGGCCGGCCCGTCACGAGCAAATGGAGTTGGATTACATTGTTTTTTATTGTTAATTTTACACTCAGATGCCGGGATCATGTATGAACGCGGCATCTGAGGGGTACAATGAAGGGGGCGGCACTACCGCAGCTCCCTGTCATAGCACCTGTTATTTACAAAAAAATGCACTTCGTGACAAAGTATTTAGTCACGAAGCGAATTTTTTGGGGAAATTCGGTGAATCAGCCGAATCGAACATTTAAGAAATTTGCTTATCTCTAACCATAACATAACATTAAGCAATAAAACAGATATTTAACAAACCATAACCCAGTCTAGTCTATATATATGTGGGACAGAAACACAATTAAATCACAAAACTATTTCACAAATTCCTGGCCAAAAGAACCCTAGACATAAATCACAAAAACAAAACCTGTTAACCCAAATAATATTACACAGCCTCATAATAACAATGCACAATAACCCTTCAGTAATGTAGAATCATTGAGTTATAGCTACCAGGGGCCACCTTCTCCCAGGAAGGCTCTCTCTGACCTATCCCCTATGCCACATTTTGCCCATGTTTTATACTAACTGTTTCCCTTGTCCCTTATTTTCCATTCACAATTCATTATTCTCCTCTAAAGTTTTCTGATGCCCCCATACCTAAAGCAGCAGCATTTTGAGAAGAAATATATAACAAATCAATTCGCTTGTTCAGTTCTTTTACCTGGTTCTCCAGCTGCTCTTTCTGCACCATCTTGGACTGTTCAACAATCCAATAAGAAGCAAACACGAAGGCCGATTTCCCAAAAATACAGAAAGAGGTGAGAGTCGGCGGCACTACGCAGCCCGCATGCAAATACCCTGTTAAACGATCCACCCACGGACAACTAGTATTTAGCAAAACGAGTGGTGCTCACTCACCAATGCTGATGAAACTTCAAAACTTTATTTACTCCTTACTGGGAGACAGAATTACAGGCTGAGGAGCGGACATGCCAATTCACTCACATACCGCTTCGTCGGACCGCATGGAATGTGCTTAAAATAGGTGTCGCCCCGCCCATCACCATGGTGACGGCAGACGCTCCACATATGCCAAAGACACATAAAACCTACAAACAACGAAAAGCACAAGTGTAGACACAGCACATTATTATAATCTGGCACATAGATCGCCCTCAATTAAGACATACGGAAAAGCAGCAAAGGAATAGAACCTCAAACGGAGCACTGCAACTAGGGGTATACAGTACATGAAATTGAGGGTATTCTCATACAAAAACAGCCATATCGTTTTTATCATTAAGGCCATGAGGGCCGGTAGCATCAGTCCTGATGATCCACCTTGCCTCCCGCTGCAGCAAAAGACGGTGGCGGTCACCACCCCTGGGGATCGGTCTTACCACCTCTTTGCCTGCAAAAGAGAGGCAACGTGGATCAACACGATGCGCAGAACGTACGTGCTCTATCTATAAGATGGGGAGAACCACAACCCGTCCTAATCGAGCCAAGATGCTCACGCACCAGTTCAAATAGAGGTCTAATGGTCTTACCAGTATAAAACGTATGACAAACACATACAATGACATAAACCACGAATGACGTGCGACAGGTGATCAGATCTTTCTCTTTATGAGTAACACCTCCTAGATGCAGGATTTTAATTGTGAATTGTAGGGGCAAAAGCAGCATGTACCACACTAAGGGTCCATTCACACGTCCGTGGTGTGTTGCGGATCTGCAACACACCCGGCCGGCACCCCCCATAGAAATGCCTATTCTTGTCTGCAAGCCGCGGACAAGAAAAGGACATGTCCTATCTTTTTCAAAACCGCGGACGGAAGGTCGGGGCCGCGCTCCGCGCTTCACGTCCGGCCCCATCGAGAATGAATGGGTCCGCACTCGTTCCGCAGAATTGCGGAACAGATGCGGACCCATTTGCGGACGTGTTAATGGGGCCTAAGGCCGATTTTCCCTTATTTTTTTGACAAGTTTTCTAGCTTCAGTATTCTTAACCTTGGCAATTTTCCTTTTCAACCCTTTCATGACTAAGACTATTGACTAATAGACAGCCACAACAATGATACCCAATGTAACCTGTTCCAAAACTTAAACACAACTAAATAACAGTCAACAGTAATGCAGCATAAATTATTAATATACTCTCCAACCACACCTTTTCCCCTCCTACCTGGCTCGCCAAATTACGTTTTAGGGTCCATTCACACGTCCGTGTGTGTTTTGCGGATCCACGGATCCGCAAAACACGGACATCGGCGATGTGCGTTCCGCAATTTGCGGACCGCACATCGCCGGCACTCTCATAGAAAATGCCTTTTCTTGTCCGCAATTGCGGACAAGAATAGGACATGTTCTATTTTTTTCGGGAACGCAATTGCGGACCAGGAAGTGCGGATCCGCAATTGCGGACCCGGCCGGGACATCGTCTGTCCCCATTGAAACTAATGGGTCCGCAATTCCGTTCCGCAAAATGCGGAACAGAATTGCGGACGTGTGAATGGACCCTTATACAAACTTTTGGATCTTGAAACTCAATCCCCCTCCCAACAGCAAATATTTTCTACTTCAAAGGACGGTTTTGATCTCTGTGTGTTCCCTCCCAATATGCACCAGGAGAATAAAAGGTGTCACATTTTCCCACATCTTGCGTATTATGACAGCTTTATTCTCCCATCATAGATCCCAGAGATCCCACTGACTAGAGACATCAGGACTGGTTGTGATACAATCTAGTATTCGTATTTGAATGGGAGAATCCATCTGCCCTCAGGATGCCTTAGAATGATTGTAAACACTACGGTAGACATCCCGATTAACAATACAGAAGGCTTCTCTACAACAATTGACCCCAAGAATATTAATTAGAAAACCTTTTCCTCTGCTATATCAATGACTCTACAAATCTGATATAGTTCACTTAATTCATTAAATTATAACTCAACCCAAAAGACATTTTATATGACCATATCTTACAATATGTCTGTAATCATGTTAGTGAGGGATCCTTCTTATCATGGAGACAATTCTGTTTGTCATCCCTCATGAAATATCTTATATGTTGCTTGCTGTTTTTCTCACTACTTTGTTATCTGATATAATCATGACCTGTGGCACACTATATTACTGATCGTACCTATTCATGTAATGGAGATTCTTCTCTATACATTAATGAAGATCTCCTGTTTCGTTTTTTTTTTATTGTTTTTAATTTTTTAGTTCCTTATAAAAATGTATGTATATTAAATTGTGACCCTTTGGTGTGCATCTGCCTGAGCACAAGCTTTTTTTTGTCTTCAATATAATGGTAAAACATGTTTAAGAACATGGATAACAATGTTGCTGGAACGTCTTTAAGCAGCTCAATTACTAGTCACATCTGGTCACAAATTGTCCACAATTTTTTTTCCCATTTCTATCAATAAACCACAGGTTCCTTGTTCTGATACTGTACATTATAACCACAAAGAAAACAACTTCATCAGATCTTTTCTAGTTTCTCTGGAAACCACTATTTTTTCCTGCTAATGTACAATTCAGTAGCTAGCTTTGCCAACGCTATTTCACACGGCCCACATTACAAATATTAAAGCGACGCTGCAGATTCCTCAATTCCCAAGATCCTCTTCTGTCATCCAAGTTGGCTGCACCACTTCATTGACTGCCTGATGTATCCTGTGCATTTGGTAGCCCAAGACACATCCCCCTGCCCTCAGATTCTCCAGCACTGCTCACATGACCAGTACTGGCCAAGCCAAAAACTGGGCTGAACAAGGAGGAAGTGGTTTGGACGAACAGTGTGCACCAGGTAGTCTGAGAAGCTCTGCAACCATCTTGGATGGCATATGAGGAACCTAGGAATTAGCAGATGTGCAACTAAAAAGAAGAAAAAAATGAGGGCACCATGTAAAGGTACCATTAAACGAATAGATGATTAGTATGATTGAGCGACAAACAAGTCGTTTCTTGGTGTAGTGAACATTTTAACAATGACC
Source organism: Bufotes viridis (assembly GCA_033119425.1). Classification (NCBI taxonomy): domain Eukaryota; kingdom Metazoa; phylum Chordata; class Amphibia; order Anura; family Bufonidae; genus Bufotes; species Bufotes viridis. Next base: position 50,402,718 of record CM065590.1, on the reverse strand, counting down.
CTTTAGTCACATGGATGGTAACATAGTAACATAGTTTATAAGGCTGAAAAAAAGACATCTGTCCATCCAGTTCGGCCTGTTATCCTGCAAATTGATCCAGAAGAAGCCAATTTTCCTGACTTTAGGAGAAAAAATCCTTCCCGACTCCAATCAGGCAATCAGAATAACTCCCTGGATCAACGACCCCTCTCTAGTAGCTATAACCTGTAATATTATTACACTCCAGAAATACATCCAGTCCCCTCTTGAATTCCTATATTGTACTCACCATCACCACCTCCTCAGGCAGAGAGTTCCATAGTCTCACTGCTCTTACCGTAAAGAATCCTCTTCTGTGTTTGTGTAGAAACCTTCTTTCCTCCAGATGCAGAGGATGTCCCCTCGTCACTGTCACAGTCCTGGGGATAAATAGATGATGGGAGAGATCTCTGTACTGACCCCTGATATATTTATATATAGTTATTAGATCTCCCCTCAGTCGTCTTTTTTAAAGTGAATAACCCTATGCCCCTTTTGATGCAAACCATTATCTTATTGGCCTTGGCAGCAGCTGCATGACGCTGGTTTCTACTAATCATGAGCGAGCATGCTCGGCCGAACATCTGTTTGGCTCGAGGATTGCTATGCTCGGCACATGGCGGTACTCGACCGAGTACCGCATGTGCTCGAGCATAGCGCTCGAGTCTCCTCCCCGCACGTTTCACAGGTTTTAATTAGCCAATCAAGGTGCAGGTAAGTACTGCCCTCACTGTAATGCCAGTAGCCATGTTGGCTGCTGGCATTACAGTGATTGGCTGGCTGGAACGCATCATCGGGTGCTCTATAGCACCCGATGCCGCATGTTCGGGCTCATACGTAGACAGTGAGAGCATCGGGTAGGAAGGGAAAGACAGAGCAGGGAGCGAATTTCAGCGATTTTAGTTAGAGAAAGCTTTTATAAAGGCCAAAAAGTCCTTTTAAGGACTACTGTGTGTTTTAGATCAACAATATATTTAACAGCAGTGTCATCCGTGGTAAGGAAGGGACAAATAGTGCAGGGAGAGAAATTTGCTGTATTTAATACCAAAAGCTTTTCAAAGAACCCAAAGTCCTTTGTGTTTGACAGCAGCAAGATATTTTTATTTTATACTTATTAGTGACATATACTGTACATCATCTGCAGACTGACTCTTTAATAATCTGGGTCACATCTAGTGTCCATAATCTGTGGTGTTCTCTGTAACCAATACTGTCCTGCATCATAAAACACTGGCTGTATTACAAATTCCAATAATCTGGGCCTAATATGGTGTCCAAAATCTGAGGTGTTCTACAACCAATATTGTCCTACATCAGAAAACACTGTCAGTATTACAAATTCCAATAATCTGGGCCTAATATAGTCTCCGTAATCTGTGGTGTTCTATACCCAATACTGAACTGCACCTGAAAACAGTGTGTACTGTATATTTCAACTTCCATTAATCTGGACCTAGTGTAGTGTCCAAAATCTGTTGGTTTTTGTATCCAATACTGAACTGAATCTAAAAACACTGTCTATTTTACAACTTCCATTAATCTGGGCCTAGTATAGTATACAAAATCTGTTGGTTTTTGTATCCAATACTGAACTGCATCTAAAACACTGTCTATATTACAACTTCCATTAAGCTGGGCCTAGTGTAGTGTCCAACATCTGTTGGTTTTTGTATCTAATACTGAACTGCATCTGAAAACAGTGTGTATATTACAACTTCCATTAATCTGGGCCTAGTATAGTGTCCAAAATCTGTTGGTTTTTGTATCCAATACTGAACTGCAACTAAAAAAACACTGTCTATATTACAACTTCCATTAGTTTGGGTCTAGTATAGTGTCCAACATCTGTTGGTTTTTGTATCCAATACTGAACTGCATCTGAAAACAGTGTGTATATTACAATTTCCATTAATCTGGGCCTAGTATAGTGTCCAAAATCTGTTGGTTTTTGTATCCAATACTGAACTGCATCTAAAACACTGTCTATATTACAACTTCCATTAATCTGGGCCTAGTATAGTGTCTACCATCTGTTGGTTTTTGTATCCAATACTGAACTATATCTGAAAACAGTGTGTATATTACAACTTACATTAATCTGGGCCTACTGTTGTGTCCAAAATCTGTTGGTTTTTGTATCCATTACTGAACTGCATCTAAAAAAACTGTCTATATTACAACTTCCATTAGTTTGGGTCTAGTATAGTGTCCAACATCTGTTGGTTTTTGTATTTAATACTAAAATTAATATAAAATAACTGTCTATATTACAACTTCCATTAATATGGACCTAGTGTAGTGTCCAAAATCTGTTGGTTTTTATATCCTATACTGAACTGCACCTAAAACACTGTCTATATTACAACTTCCATTAATCTGGGCCTAGTATAGTGTCCACCATCTGTTGGTTTTTGTATCCAATACTGAACTATATCTAAAAACAGTGTGTATATTACAACTTCCATTAATCTGGGCCTACTGTTGTGTCCAAAATCTGTTGGTTTTTGTATCCATTACTGAACTGCATCTAAAAACACTGTCTATATTACAACTTCTATTAATCTGGGCCTAGTATAGTGTCCAAAATCCGTTGGTTTTTATTCAATACTGAACTGCATTTAAAAACACTGTCTATATTACAACTTCCATTAATCTGGGCCTAGTGTAGTGTTCAAAATCTGTTGGATTTTGTATCCAATACTGAACTGCATCTGAAAACAGTGTGTATATTACAACTTCCATTAATCTGGGCCTAGTGTAGTGTCCTAAATCTGTTGGTTTTTGTATCCAATACTGAATTGCATCTGAAACAGTGTGTATATTACAATTTCCATTAATCTGGGCATTTTAGAGTGTCCAAAATATGTTGGTTTTTGTATCCAATACTGAACTGCATCTAAAAACACTGTCTATTTTACAACTTCCATTAATCTGGTCCTAGTATAGTGTCCATAATCTGTGGTAACCAATTCTGTTCTGTAACCAATACTGTCCTGCATCAGAAAACTGTGTCTTTAGCAGACAGTAAAACTATCTGCACCATATCTACAGACAAAACCATGAATATAAAGAAAGAGAGCACTAAGGGACGGGGAAGTGGGCGTGATGCTGATGGTGCAAGCAGAGGCCTTGGCCCTGGGCGCAATGAAACTGTGCCTGCTGAGAGTGCACCAGAAAAAACAAAAAATGTCCAACTTAGTTGGGCGGCGCAGGATAACACTGTCCAAGTCGGATCAGTGCGAACAGGTGGTCGGTTGGATTGCTAAAGATAATGCTTCCAGTTGGTTAAGCACCATCCTCTCTTCCACCAAGTCCAGTATCTGTAGCAAAGAGTCTGGTCAACCAAATCCTCACTCTGATCCTCCTTCCTCCCACAATGTCGAGTCTGGCCAAACAAGTGATCCCACACTCGGGTATTCACATGACCTCTTTTCATCGCCAGTACTTGGTTTGGCTCTCTCGCCAAGCACGCTTGAAGAGGTACTTGAGATATTGTGCCCTGATTCACAACCTCTTGAGCCTTCACAGTCTCAGGAAGATGATGGTGTAGAATGGCAATCATTCGTTCACGAGGTGGATGATGATGAGACACAGTCGTCAATCACTAAAGTCATGGTTAGGTCAAGTCAGGAGGATGAGCAGAGTGAGGAAGTGGAAGAGGATGTGGGGGACGATGAGTTCACTGACCCAACATGGAAAGGTGAAAAGCCAAGCAAGAACAGCAGTACAGAGGGGGAGGGATGCGCAGCACTGCAACAGTCTGGAAGAGGCAGTGGGATTGCAAAAGGGAGAAGTCGGCCCACACCAAACAGGCCCGCAACCGTTACACGGAGTACCCGCATGCATAAATCTACCTTGCCAAGGGGTAGGTGTCCTGCAGTATGGTGCTTTTTTGAGGAAAGTGCAGACGAAAAAGAGTGGTAGTTTGCAACCTGTGCCGTACAAAAATGAGCCGGGGCGTGAACACTAGCTACCTCGCCACCACCGGCATGATCCGCCACATGGCATCCAAGCACCCTAATAAGTGGGCCGAACGCCTTGGTCTACAAACTGGGTCTGCGGGTCACACCACTGCCTCCTCTTCCCCTGTGTTAAGAACTGCTGGCCAATCCACTGTCAAAGGCGCAGGCTCGAATGCCCCTCCCACTGCCCCTGGACCTTCGCATGAACCGTCGACAACAACATCCACTTCCCTGTCCCAGCGCAGCGTCCAAATGTCGATAACACAGGCATTTGAATGCAAGCGCAAATACCCAACCACAGGCCATAGCACTAAATGCTCAGCTTTCAAAATTACTGGCCCTTGAAATGTTGCCATTTAGGCTTGTGGACACTGAGGCCTTCCACAGCCTGATGTCGGCGGCCATCCCTCGGTACGCAGTCCCCAGCCGCCACTATTTTTCACAGTGTGGCGTGCCCGCCTTACACCAGCATGTGTCCCACAACATCACCCGTGCCCTGACCAACGCACTTTCATGGGAAGGTCCACTTCACCACGGACACATGGACAAGGGCTGGAGGACGGGAGTGAGTTGTACCCTGAGATGGCACAGGTGCTACCCACGCCTAGGATTGCGGGCCCTACGTCCATCAGGGTCTCCGCCAGCAGCTATGTTACTGGCTCCAACTCACACTTCTCATTCTCCACCGCCTCCTCCTCCACTTCCACCTCCAGGAGCAGTCAGCTATCAGTCGCTAGCTGGAAGCATTGTAGCACTGTTGTGTGTAAGCGTCAACAGGCCGTGCTGAAGCTGATCTGCTTAGGGGACAAAACGCACAGCACCCCAGAGCTGTGGCAGGGTATAAGGGACCAGACTGAGCTGTGGCTCTCGCCACTCAACCTACAACCAGGCATGGTTTTGTCTGACAATGGCCGTAACTTGGTGGCGGCTTTGGAGCTCGGCAACCTGACACACATTCCATACCTAGCCCACGTCTTAAACTTAGTGGTTCAGTGGTTTATAAAAACCTACCCCAATTTGGCAGAGCTACTAGTGAAGGCGCGCCATGTGTGTGCCCATTTCTGTAAGTTGTCCACAGCCTCAGCCGGTCTGTCAGCGCTGCAGCAGTGCTTGCGGCTTAGAGCTCACTGACTGTTGTGCGACGTGAGCACGGAATACCAGCTGCAACATGGTCGTTGCCTTTCCAGTCAACTGCCACTATTCACAAGCGAGGAGTGGGCATTGATGTCCGACCTCTGTGAGACTTTAAAAAACTTTGATGAATCCGCACAGATGGTAAGTGGCGATAATGCTATTATCAGCGTAACCATCCCACTGCTGTGTCTACTCAAACGATCGCTGCTCACATTGAAGGACGACGCTCTAAATGTGGCAGAAGAGGAAATGGGGGGAGAACATTATACAGGGTGATAGCCAGACCACCCACAGTTCGTCTTCTCAGCGTGGGTCTTCTCAGTCTCAGGTGCTTGTTTGTCTCCCATTGACTTCCAATATACACGGGTGCTCGGCCGAGCACACGAATATGGTAATGTGTTCGGGCCGAACACCCAAACAACCGAATACTTTGGTGCTTGCTCATCACTATTCACTACATAAATACAGCACCAGAACCAAGTTCACTAAATAAATACAGCACTAGAACTGTGTGCAGTTCATATATACGGTACATAACCAGATTTTAAAAGTTCAGTGCAGATACCATCTAAATAGTCAGGTCGGCCCTCACGAAATAACCTTGTACGGTGTGAAACTACAGCTCCCAGTATGGCCTGAACAGCAGTAAAGGGATGCTTGGAGTCGTTGTTTCACAAAACAGTATGCTACCACCCATTATCAGCTGTAGATCATACAGGTGACTACAGCACTCATCATACACAGTCAGTAGCATAATAATCATTTCCATTTAGTGACTTACAGGTGACATCTCCTCTTGAGTTCTTCTCCATCTGGTTCAGGCCACCATGATGACATCTCAAGGCGACTATTCAGTTCTGCAGATTTTGCCGAGAAGATGTCTTCAGAGTCTCCCTTTACCAACACATTGGCACCCTGCATACAACACAAACTCCTCTTAGTGCCACATGCTGTGCCCTGAATATAACAAAAGCATTACTGCCACACACAGGGCCCCAAATGGTAGTGCCACACACTCTGTGCCCTCTGTTTATAGTGCACATGCTCTGTGCCCCCTGTATATAGTGCCACATGTTCTGTGCCCTCTGTATATATTGCCACATGCTCAGTGCCCTCTGTATATAGTGCCACATGCTTTGTGCCCTCTGTATATAGTTCCATATGCTATGTGCCCTCTGTATATAGTGCCACATGCTATGTGCCCTCTGTATATAGTGCCACATGCTATGTGCCCTCTGTATATAGTGCCACATGCTCTGTGTCCTCCGTATATATAGTGCAACTCATTCTGTGCCCTCTTTATATAATGGCACAAAATCTGTGCTCTCTGTATATATTGCCACATACTCTATGTCCTCTGTATATAATGCCATATGCCCTGTGCCCTCTGTATATAGTGCCACATGCTCTGTGCCCTGTGTATGTAGTCTGCCCTGCCTATATGCTGGAAAAGTGAGGCGTCAGTGTACATTTTGATCAAAAAGTAATAAGCCACTCGTCGCGCCAAGGCCGCCTCAATGAGTGGTCCTAACGCTAAATCCTACCCTGTTATGGGCCATGACAGCCACATAAAATCCAGGGAGTACAAGCCCAGCATGCATGCTGGATCCTAACTTGCTTAATAACCCTGTTTGGTGACATAACAGCCTTCATTAGATCCAGGGATGCAGGTACCAACATGCACGCTGAGCCCACCATGTCCTCCTCCTGGAGCCAAAATGGCTACTAGTAGGGGAAAGCTCAGCTTTATACTTACTCTGATTAAAACCAGCCTCTAGGGCAGACGAACTGGTCAGGTGTGCACGACTAACTGAAGACTGCCACACCTCCAATACATACTACACAAAAAAGCGCGGTCAGTGGCTTATTACCTTTTGATCAAAATGTACACTGACGCCTCACTTTTCCAGCATATCGGCAGGGCAGAGTGCTGGTTACAGAGTGCTGTTGCATTTTTTCTGTGTTTGGATGTATATTTCGCTACGTGCACCTGCTTTCAGGGACGTGCTGACTGACTCCCCTTTTTTGTGTACCCTGTGTATGTAGTGCCACACACTCTGTGCCTTCTGTATATAGTGCCACATGCTGTGCCCTCTGCATATAGTGCCACATGCTCTGTGTCCACCGTATATATAGTGCAACAAATTCTGTGCCCTCTTTATAGAATGGCACATAATCTGTGCTCTCTGTATGTAGTGCCACATACTCTATGTCCTCTGTATATAATGCCATATGCCCTGTGCCTTCTGTATATAGTGCCACTTGCTCTGTGCCCTGTGTATGTAGTGCCACACACTCTGTGCCTTCTGTATATAGTGCCACATGCTGTGCCCTCTGCATATAGTGCCACATGCTCTGTGCCCTCTTTATACAGTACCACATGTTCTGCCCCCTCTGTATATAGTGCCATATGCTCTGTGCCCTCTGTATATAGTTTAATATGCCCTGTGCCCTCTGCTTATAGTGCCACACACAGTGCCCCTAATGCTAGTGCCACATGCTCTGTGCCCGCTTTATATGCTTGGTGCCCCTGATAAATAGTGCTTCTTATATGTGCCCTCTTTATGTATAGTGCCTCCTATATGTGCCCTCTTTGAGTTTAATGCCTTTTCTATGTGCCCCCTGTATGTATAGTGTCTCTTATATGTGCCCCCTTTATGTATAGTATTTCTTCTATGTGCCCCTTTATGTATCATGCCTCTTATATGTACCCCCTTTATGTATATTGCCTCTTCTATGTTCCCCCTTAATGTATAGGGCCTCTTATATTCGCCCCCTTTATGTATAGTGCCTCTTCTATGTGCCTCCTTTATGCATTGTGCCTCTTATACGTTCCCCTTTATGTACAATGGTGCCTCTTCTATGTGCCCCCTTTATGTATAGTGCCTCTTACATGTGCTTCCTTTGTGTACAGTGCCTCTTCTATGTGCCTTCTTTATGTATTGTGCCTCTTATACGTTCCCATTTATGTACAGTGGTGCCTCTTCTATGTGCCCCCTTTATGTATAGTGCCTCTTCTATGTGCCCCCTGTATGTATAGTACCTCTTCTATGTGTCCCCTAATTGTATAGTACCTCTTCTATGTGTCCCCTGTATGTATACTACCTCTTCTATATGCCCCCTTTATTTATAGTGCCTCTTCTATATGCCCCCTTTATGTATAGTGCCTCTTTTATGTCCCCCCTGAATACAGTGTACACACACTGTATTATAATACTTGCTAGAAGGTAACCTCACCGGTTACATGCTGCTGATGGTCATGTGGTAAGAGGTATAATAGATGCAGTGGGTATATATTGTATACAGCAGTGTACTGATATGTGCGGTACTAGGTAAAAATTACACACTGTATTTAAAATATCAGTACATTGCTGCATATACTATATATCTGTACACACTGCATCTATTATACCTCGTACCTGATGTACAGTATCAGTACTCTATGTGTATACTATGTGTCAGGTACGAGGTATAATAGATGCAGTGGGTACAGATATATGTGGACAGTCATATATTAAGGGTTACTCTGTGAGATACGAGAGGTATTGGGGGGTTGTAGTTAAGGTCACAGTCAGTTTTAGGGTTAGTATTAGCATTAGGCCCAGTAAATTAGAATAAGGAGGCAGTATTGGGGTTAGAGTCAGTATTAGAATTAGGGGAAAGTATGAGAATTAGGCATTCCATTACTGTTAGGGGCTAGTATTTGAGTTAGGCATAGTATTAGTATAAGGCTACATTCAGATGACAGTAAGTGTTTTGCGGCCTGCAAAACACTAATACCAGTCGTGTGCATTCCACATTTTGTGGAATCTACATGCCCAGCCCTTTATAGAAATGCCTATTGCAGACTGTTTAGAGTCTGATCATGCAGCATCCCAGTGCCAAAAATATCTAAATCTTATGAAGAGCTGCATTCCAGGAGAAAGCATCCCTCCTTCGGGGCCTGTGAGATTTGCCAACCCTTCTAAAAGCCTCTTGGACTTTCCTAGAAATTGGGAAGTATGTATTTACTGTGCTCCTAATAATAGTGCCATCAATGCAGTACCCTACAGACGTATACTATGCACCAGAGAAATATACAGGTGCAACGACCAGGCCACAGGGGACAGTGAGTGTTACTGTGGTGGTGTGCCAAGTGAGGGTAGTAGTTCATTTACTCATAGTTAGCAGAGCCGGCAGTTCAGTGGAAGGGAAGACAGCACTGGGCCGGCAGTTCAGTGGATGGGAAGACAGCAATGGGCCGGCAGTTCAGTGGATGGGAAGACAGCACTAAATCCTCCGGGGCACTCTCGGTTGCAGGAAACACCAGACAGATATTGGTTGAGGTGGCCTTGATGGTAGTTGGTGTTTGAGGTGCTTCTGTGGATGGGCCCCTGTGTTCGTGACACCAGCACCGTAAGGTGAAAAATGTTGAGTGTAGTAGTGGAAATGATGAGGAGTCAGTTGTTATCAAACAGTTGAACATTTACTAAATCACTTGTCTTCAGGCAGTCAATACAGACACAGTTTATTGGTATGGCATAAGTGATGACTCAGAAATAGGTTCAATTATATTCCTTTTATCAGGTTTAGGCATTAGGCAACTGTCGGTTGAGGAGTTCTCCTTAGAAGGTTGATACTTCACAGGCAGGACTTCTGTAGTTATTCTAAATCCAAACTATAGCCTTCTGATACTAAGTATGCCGCTTTCTGCTGACTTTGAGCTATCCTATAAGGGCAATCTCCATCGTGGCAGGCAAACTCTCTGCTTCATTATTTGCAGGATGCTCTCCTAAAAGGTCTAGGTTTTCCACTATGTCCTGGAAGGCTTGTGTAGAGGATAAAGGACAATTCTGCGCACTAATTATCCATACGTGTCCCGGCACTCCTAAAGTTGCTCTCAGGCACTTGTGCTGGTGAAGTTCATAGGCTGGGTTCAGCTCTAATCCTCACTAGGCTTGCTCTATATTTAGTTATAGACTTACTGTCTAGTGCTTGGCTGCTAAAGATGAATATTCGCTGTACTCCCTTAGCCTGGCCATGACCAAGGGGCAAAAATAGCAGACTATATGGTGGATGATGCCTGTTTCTCCCCTCCATACACTCTCCTCTAATACACACTCGAACTGAACTGAATTCACTCCCTGTTCTAGCACACCCCAAGCTAAAAAAATGAGTTGTGCCAGCACCACCTAGGGGCGAATGGGTGAAATTACATTGCCAGCCTGATAAATAGGAAATACCATACATTACAAATACATACATAAATAGGCAGATGTTTAAAGTGTCCCTTGTACACACATATGTGGGACGCTGCACAGAGCCTCAGAGATACTGTATATCAGGGCTGCACAACCCGCGGCTCACGGGCCTCATGTGGCCCCCAGAACCAAAGTTTGCGGCCCCTTTCCTCCTGGACAGAAACACAGCTGATCGTGTGCAGTTCAGTGGAAGGGAAGACAGCACTGGGCCGGCAGTTCAGTGGATGGGAAGACAGCACTGGACAGCAGGCTGGTTTCCTCTGTAACTGGGGCTCCTATGGAGGTCTTTCAGTGACCGTTTGGGGCAAATTATGTGGAAAAAATACATTAAAAAATAATTAAAAAAATATTAAAAAAATTTAAAACAAAAAAAATATAATAAAACACAAAATATGATGTGGCAAATAAAATAGAAAATTATTAAAAAAAAAATACTAACAAAAAAGAAGCGTTCACTGTCTTTTTGTAATCCCTTGAGGGACACATTATGTGGCAAAAATATATATATATAAAAAAAAATAGAAAATTAAAAATAAAAAAATAATAAAATACAAATAAAAAGGAAAAAAAAGTGCAAAATAGTAGTGTTCATTGTTCCCCAACAGTCTTTTTATGACCTCTTATGGGACATATTATATGGCAAAAATATATTTAAATAATAGGTAATAAACCCCCTCAAAAAAAGAAATAAAATATTAATAAAATACTAATAAAAAATAAGGCCTAATGCACCCGAGCGTATTTTCTTTCCGTGTCCGTTCCATTTTTTTGGGGTCATATACAAAACCATTCATTTCAATGGGTCCGCAAAAAAAAAAATGGAAGTTACTTTGTGTGCATTCCATTTCCATATGTCCGAATTTCCGTTCCGCAAAAAAATAGGACATGTCCTATTATTGTTCGCATCTATTAGGGGCCAGCTATTCTGTTCTGCAAAATACAAAATGCACATGGATGTCATCCGTATTTTTTGCAGACCGCAAAATACATACAGTCGTGTGCATGAGGTCTAAAAAGGAAAAGATTTAAAATTAACAAAAAGTGTCAGTGTGGGGGGAAAATGTCCCTGCGTCTTATGGGGTGAATACTAATGAGCGCTTCCATTATGGAAGCCTCATTAGTACCAGAGGGACGGAAAGTGGTAAAGGCTCTGTACTCACCGCTTCCTGGTCCTCGGCTGTTGGCTGTGCAGGCTGCACACAGCATGAGGGCGCTCTTTGACCTCACGCTGTGCACGTCAGATCACAGCACAGCCAATGGAGGATGTGGAGGAAGAGGATTGCGATGTAGGTGAGGAGCGGCGGTGTCCGGAGCATTGCTGAGAGATAGGGGGCTCATCTGCTGGGGCTGTTGTGAGGCAGGGGGCTGATCTGAACTAGAGGGGTGATCTGAGGCATTGGGGGGTGATCTCTGGCATTAGGGGTCATTTACATTGGGTTTTGAACTGAGTTCTGATTTATGGTCTTATTAACATTGGGGGTCTGATTGATTGTCTGATCTGATCTGTGTGTCCTATGGGGCTAAAAGTACGGTAAGTTAAAAAAGAAAAAAATAATAATAATAAGATATTTAAAGAATAAGGAGCTATAGTTTGAAAAAAAAGAAACTTTTTAAAAATGTTTTGTACAGTTTTCCCCAAACAAAACTAAAAAATAAATTATAAGGCCCTATGTCTCAAGTGAAAAATTATTGCAAAAATTATTTTGACTGCCTGTTCAGGCCTGGTTATTAAAGTGTTAACCAATAAGCACTTTCTCCACTAGAAAGTGCTTACTGGTTTTTACATGGCGCCTGTAACTGGGGGGCAGGAGGTGGTAATAATCAATGAGCGCCAACCTCTGCAGTGGATGAAAACGCTCATTTATGAATAGGAGGCACTTTTCCTGTAAAAATGACTTTTAACACATTCCCGCAGCATGGCCCCTGAAACAGAGGATTCATACTTACCTTCTTCAGGCCGCGCTGGCCCCCTCTGCCTCCATCTTCTGGTTCCTGCACTTTTACACCTGTCAGCGCATGGCCATGGTCACATACACGGCTCCAGTCAATGACTGACCACAGCAGTGACACGCTGCTTGTGGCCACATCACTGCTGAAGCCAGTGACTGGCTGGAGAGGTACAAGTGACTATGGTCATGCACTGCCAAGTAAAAACAGCGTAGGGAGCAGGTATGTGTAAGGCCACTTTGCAGACGAGCATTTGTCACAGAGCGAGTCTGCAAAGCAGCACCCGGCCAGAACTTCCAGCACTGCCGGGGTCACATAGCATTATATTAATTTATGATGCTTTGTAGCATTAGGTCAGTGTTATCCAATATATTCCAGAACTGTAAGAGTTACATAGCATCATAAATAAATATAATGCTATGTGACCCCCGGCAGTGCTGGGAGTTCCGTCCGGGTGCTGCGTTGCAGACTCGCTCTGTGACAAATGCTCTTCTACAAGGGGCCTAACTCTTCAGTTTCAGGGGCCATGCTCAATTACTGGGAACAAGTGTTCATAGGAACGCTCATTCATGATAAGTGGCGGTATAATCGCGCCGCACATCAGGGATGTGCTACTGATAATCAATTTAACTAAATGAAGGAGAAATGACTGTAATAGCGATCATTCCTCCCCAGTCACTTCACATTGGCCTGTGTAATAGGCTGATGCAAATGAGCACCAATCAACATTTTTCTTTTTTTGCGGCCCCTTGAAATAAAGCATTGTGACAATGTGGCCCTCAGACCAAAAAAGGTTGTGCACCCCTGCTATATATGGTATATGATGTCCCACAGACTTAAAGTGCCCCCCATATTGTATCTCAGAGATATACTGTGTATTAAAATCCCAGATCAGACTTGTGCTTTCATTTAGTGACCCCTGCCACACGTCCTAGTGACCTGTCTGGGACATTAGGGTCCCTTGTGTGGAATTGTAAATCAGTATATTGCGGAGAAAATCTGTCCGGACCCTGGAATGATGAAAACTGTAGTGACAAGTTGTATTATATCAGTGAAAAAAATTGTTTCTGCTAAGATTCATTCTATTTCAGCCCCATAAATCAATCCATGGTGATGCTGGGGCTTCTACAGCGCCCAAATACTACTTTGCATTACCCATATTACCTCTGTAGCACCATGGATATTACCTCTGTAGCAGTATCAGACAGTTCTTTATGGTCACCATGTTCTTTCCACCTCCTTCAAGGGTGGACTGGGAACTTAAAGAGACCCTGGAAAAAAAACTAAAAGTGGCCCCATGTTATAGGAGAGTCTAAATTTACAGAAGGAGGGGCAACACATGTAGGCAGGAACAACAGAATCAGGCAGGGTCAGCAATAAGTTAATCCAGCCCAAATTATCGCCCCAGCAGAACCAAACACCAAAGTGCAGCACAAAATACTGCCGCTCCTTCTGTAATATTCACTTTCCTGAGGATGGCCATACACTTGACATAAAGAGAGCCACTGTGGCTGCTGGCCAGGTACATAAATATCTAATGTCTTTAGCATTAATTGATGAGAGCATCAGATCTTTATGTACCTAGCCAGGGGCTGTGAGGAGGGCTCTAGCGGCCTCCTAAGTATCGGCCCAACAGGCTATTACCTTGTGTCTACAGCCAATCTGCCCTGTTCCTGCTCCTCCTCCAGTTGTCTCTAAGTATAATATGGAGTTGGGGGCTGAAGCACTGAGCCAGCCTTACCTTCAGCATGCTGTCTGGTCTTTCAGGGCAGGGCCAGAACTATCAAACATACAGGAGAATACAGGATTGCATATATTACATCCAGTGACTCATAGGTGATGTAGTGGCTCCAGTATTAACTACGCTCCCTATAGTGCCCACAGTAGTAATAATGCACTCTATAGCACCCCCAGCAGTAATAAAGTCTGCTGCAGTGCTCCGAGTAGTAATAATGCTCCCTACAGTGTGTCTGCTTCTACAACTTAAAAAGATAGCCCACAGGTTCACAGAATCATTTGATAACTATCAAGGGGACTAAGAGATGTACATGGGGGTTTGGAGGCATGACTACAAAGTCCATCCAGGCCATACTAAATTGAGAAAAGGTGTAACCTCCATCACATTACTTGCTGACATAAAGTGTGAGAGGGAAAGGGATAGTTATAATGATCACAAAGGGGCAGCTGCAGAACTATATAACAGACACACAAGGAAAGAAAAACATAACTCCTGCAGTTTTGTCCTACAAGGTGTAAGTCACAATGTGCGCATGCACTGTATTTGCGCTCATATAAATTCAATGTGTAATGTGCTTTTATGTTGTGACTGTAGGTACTTTACTTACTAAAAACATTTGTGAACTGCTGTTATTTGACAGTAAGATCTTTTACACTATGGTTTTTCAAAGTCATATTTTTAAAATTTGTCCTTACTCCCTTCCCCTACAGCACCCAATGAACCGCACCCTATTGTATGTAACTATTGCTATATTCCTGTTTATGCCCTTCCCACAGTTGGCGAAATGGGTGGTTGACTATCCCACTGTCTCCAAGGCTTTCCGAGCTGCAGCCGTTTCACATACAGTATGTGGCATATGAGAAGGACACCTTGGTGGAGCCCAATGTACCCCATTATAAACGAATGGGGGCACTGCTATGGTCTATCACATGTGTACATGTGACACACAGTGTACTGATTCACATTATAAATGTAGACCGCTATGAGAATGTGAACAAAACTAATCATTCATAAATAAGTGGGCTAAATATATAATGAACCTATCGCAAACACATAGTGACAAAGGTAAAGCACACAAGTTACAAACATGATAATAAAAGTCTCTTCCCAAACTTTATTAATTAATAATATACACAAATATCTCTACTCGTTTAGACTCCAATTTCTAACCTATTTTGGACCCCAAACCAAACATGCAAAATTAATTCAGAACTCAGATCAGGCAGCTAAAATTAATTCAGACACCAGTCAGACCACTGAAATTGATCACATTTCAGGAATGGTCCAAGAGAGAAGATTTGCTGATGGATGGTGCTGTCTGGTCCCAACAAACCTGCCATTACCTGCATCACCGTCTACCAGGAAAGGAAAACTTTGTGTTCTGACATAATTAATAATTCCTGTCTTACTGGCACTACTGTATCATGAGTGTTCATGCCTCAGTAGGTGACCCTTATCTCCAGTTTTATTTTTTATTTTTTTTGGAGGGACAATCCCTACTTTTGACCCAAGAGCCTATTTCCTTTTTTCCTCCCTTTTGACCTGGGAAGTAGATTTACATTATTGAACCTACTATATTGCCACCGAAATTTTTTTTAAACTTTTTTGATCCGGAAAATCTTCTTTAATGTACAGTATGTATGTCTAGTGGTCTATGGCAGTAAAGGTACTAGTATCAGCATTTTTAGTAATCTAGAGGAGTAAAAGGGGCTAATATAAGTATGATTGGTGGTCTAGGACAGTGATGAGGTTCATTCCAGTATCCCTGGTGGTCTTTAGCAGTGAAGGGGCTAATGTATAGATCCCTGTGGGTTTTTTGAGAAGTGAAGGTATTAATGTAAATATATCTGTGGTTCTGGGCTGTGAGGGGATTAGTTCGCTATTCCGGGCAATCTAGGCAAGTTAAAATGTTAACGTAAGGATTAGTTGTGTTCTTACTGTTCTAGGGTAGTCAGATATGGCAGACAGTGAAAAGGTTAATGCTATATTTCTGTGGTCCACTGGTTACTCACCTCTCAAGGCTTCAGGGTTATACTGGCCTTAACATCCTCCCTGCACTGATTATTGAGGTGATATAGAGGGGATAGAGAGGATGAAACAGCTGTAATGGTTATATCTATGATGAGACGGAAGTGGTCCCTTGATCTCTTGATCTTTAAGGGTATGACTATTAAGTACGTGACAGTCAGGGTTTGTGGACAAGCCATGAAGTACTTAACAAATATTTTTTTTTATCATATTGTTTATTTCTTTTCAAAAGCATAAAATACAGTGAATTGTATAGGAATCTTCATAATATATGCATGAAATAATGATCACAAGTTATGTATCAAACAGTTTAACTTCTTACATTCATTTATAAACCTTATGTTGCATTCATTATATTCAGAGCTGAAGTATACAAAAGGTAAATGCCTGAGGGTTGCCACCATCCAGGAAGACCCTTATTTCATATTATACTAAAGAAAGCATCAGAATTAAGGCACACAGAGGCCACTAGGTTCAGTAAGGTTACAATAATTATATTATATACTGGAGAGTGAATCTGCATCGCACATCCTCAACACTATGCTTTTGATATACCGACTGTCTCAGCATAATTACGTGGCATATCCACCCAATTTGTAATACATTGTATGCTGTGCAAAAGAGGCATTAGTTCACAGTTTGATCAAAGAGCATAGGCCCACTTACCGCGACAAGGAAGCCTCTACAAGTGGGAAACTACTCTAACCTATAATGGTGCAGCCGTGCGCGGCGACCACCGGCGCCCCAGCACCGCATCGGCAACTCTTTGCACTCGTTCACATGGTGCAGTACTGCGTGTCTGCCATTGCTGCCTCAGTGCTGTGCTGGTGGGGCCCAGGGCCAAGGAGGCTTTGCTGCACAATGGGGTCACTGTGCGGCTTCTGGGTCCCGCCGTCTGCTGCTGGTGCGGTGCTGGGGCGCCGGTGGTCGCCGCGCACGGCTGTGCCATTATAGGTTAGAGTAGTTTCCCACTTGTAGAGGCTTCCTTGTCGCGGTAAGTGGGCCTATACTCTTTCATCAAACTGTATACTAATGCCTCTTTTGCACAGCATACAATGCATTACAAATTGGGCGGATATGCCACGTAATTATGCTGAGACAGTCGTTATATCAAAAGCATAGTTTTGAGGATGTGCGATCCAGATTCACTCTCCAGTATATATTACAATCATTATATACCCTCTCAAGACCCCATATAATAGTATCTAAATGTAATTTACCGTTCTCCTCAACGCACCAATGGTCAGGACTCTACTATGTCGATTATGATGTGGCTAATGAAGGTCTTCTGGTTATGGCACTAATATGTGGTCCCTGTATGGTACTGGTATTTAGACAGATGTGCATTGAAAATAAGAAGGTCATGATGAATTTGGTATGCTTTTTACTTATTTGGTTTATATAGCCTTGGCATCAGGGGTATAGCTATATGGGTTGTAGCGATAAAATTGAAATCCAGACCCTGGGGCCTTAAAGAGTCAAAAGTCTTTCTGTAACATAAAGGACACCAAATTTTACTTTAAGGCTTAGTAGCTCCATGGTATACCTCTGGTTGGTATAGACTGGATCTCAGCATGTTCTTAGCCTTTTACAAATATAAAACAACGCATTAGAACAGAGTCGATCATTCCAAGGTCCAGATATGGTTTCTCCACAGTCCTCTTCCTTCCCATGATAGTTGGGCTCATTCACTGCCCAGTTGCTGTAAATGAATAAACAATTAATAGGGAGCAATGAATAACGTTTGCATGGATGAAAAAAGAGTAGGATAAGCTAATGGACAGTAAAAGTATCAATCCAAGGCACTTCTGACCTCGTCCATAGCTGGTCTCCTTGAGCTGCTTAATTTAGGATATGAAGGTCCTATCCTTAGTGTTATCTATGACTGATCATGGAGGAGTAGACATAATTTGGGGGCATAAGGTAACTGCTAGGGGCAAACTGAGCCATGTAGAGACTCCATTGGGTCATATTTGCATGGAGGTCTATATATGTAATGGTATGATCCTACCCCTTTTTGATACGCAATCTTGGCTAAGGTTCCTGGTGAATTCTGGTTGGTATGTAGACATCTCACTATCTACTTTATATAAAAGAACTTACTTAAAGAAACATTGGGGCACATTTACTATCATTATTGTACCAATTCTGGTGGAAGTTTTGTCTTTTTTGGCACAAATCAGTCTAGACAAATGTATTATTGATGTTCGCCAAAAAATATCAGACTTTTTGCACCCTGAGCAGACTCTTTTCAACAGTTAAAGCTTAAAGGGGTTTTCTGGGTTTTTAATACTGATGACCTATTCTCGGGTAACATCATCAATATGAGATTGGCAGGCGTCTGACCACTCACCTGTTTGAGGATGCTGCAGAGTTCCTGTAAGTACTGTACCTCGGCCTTCCACAGCTTACCAAGCACAGCACCATCCATTTGATAAGGGACGGGTTGTGCATGGTAATGCAGCTCAGCCGCATTCTCTTGAGCTGCGCTTAGGCCAGTGATGAAGAACCTTTTAGAGACCAAGTGCCCAAACTTGAACCCAATGCCCCCTCTTATTTATTGCAAAGTGCCAACATGGCAATTTAACCTGAATACCAATATAGAATATCTTCCATGTACTTTATCATTTAGCTCTAATAGCTGCCTACATTCAGTGTGCTGCCTGTGCCATTCATAGTGTGCCTTGTGCTGATGAATGGCCGGAAAAGTCTAAAGCATAGTGGTTCCCCATAGACTTTTTCTAGGGTGCGGATACCCACAGAGAGGGCTCTGAGTGCTGCCTCTGGCCATGCCATAGGTTCGCCACCACTGGCCTAGGCCAGCGATGGGCAAACTGGACCCCCGCTAATCAGATATTAATGACCTATCCCGAGCATAGACCGTCAATATGAAAATCCTGGAAAACACCTTTAACCACTTCACGACTGCCCCTTGACTATAAAGGTCCTTGGGCTGGTCGTTTATCTCTGAATGGATGTATCTGAACGTCCATTCAGAGATAACAGCTGCACGCTAATCGTGCAGCTGCCAAGCAGGGGGCCTGCTGTCAGTGACAGCAGGGCACCCCAGAGAGAAGGCAGGGACCGTTCCCAGGTGTCCCTGCCTTTTAGATCGCTGTATATGCAAAGCTCAACAAGCGCTGTGTATAAAGATCAGGAAGTGATATGCGCTTCGTGTCCCAGCCCGGTGGTCATGTGACCTCCAGGGCCGGGTGAGTGCAGGAGCTGTCGGGTATTCCATAAACCTCGATCAGCCCTGCACTGAGGCTGTACAGTGCTGTATTATGCTGTACAGCCTCTCTGGGGGGGTGTATTTCCCCTGTAATTGGGGCTACTATGTTAGCCCCAGTTACAGGAGAAATAAATAGGGGGGAAAAAAAGTGACGTTAAATGTCCCCCAGAGGTCATGTATGACCTTATAGGGGATGCAAAGTGTAAAATAAAGAATACAAAAAAAGTGTTTTATAAAAAAAGGTTTCACATGTAAAAAAAATAAATAAATCCCCAATTAAGTAATTAAAAAAAATGTTAAAAATAGAAAAAATAAATAAAATAGACATATTTGGTATTGCCGCTTCCATGACGGCTGGCTCAATAATCATATCCCATAATCCAACCCGTCCAATAAACACCATAAAAAAATTTAAATAAAAACTGTGTAAAAAAAAGCCATTTTTGTCACCTTACATCACAAAAAGTGCAACACCACTTGCAAAAAGACGTATGTCCCACAAAATGGTACCAATAAAACCGTCACCTCATCCTGCAAAAATAATGAGCCCCCTACATAAGAAAATCACTCAAAAAATAAAAAAAAACTATAACTCTCAGAACATGGAGACATTAAAATATCATTTTTTTGTTTCAAAAATGCTATTGTTATGTTAAAGTGAAAAAAATTTAAAAAAGTATACATATTAGGTATTGCCGCATCCGTAACAACCAGCTCTATCTAAACCCCTCAGGTGAACACTGTAAAAAATAAAATAAAAACAGTACCAAAAAAGCCATTTTTTGTCACCTTACATCACAGAAATTGCAACACCAAGCGATCAAAAAGGCGTATGCTCCCAAAATAGTACCAATCAAACCGTCACCTCATCCCAGAAAAGTAAGACCCTAACTAAGACAATAGGTCAAAAAATAAAAAAGCTATGGCTCTCAGACTATGGAGACACTAAAACATGATTTTTTTTGTTTCAAAAATGCTATTATTGTGTAAAACTTAAATAAATAAGAAAAAGTATGCATATTAGGTATTGCCATGTCCGTAACGTTCTGCTCTATAAAAATGTCACATGACCTAACCCCTCAGATGAACACTGTAAAAATAAATAAATAAATAAAAACTGTGCCAAACAACCAATTTTTTGGTCACCTTGCCCCATAAAGTGTAATAATCAATAATCAAAAAATCATATGTACCCAGAAATGGTACCAATAAAAACATCTACTCTTCCTGCAAAAAATGAGCCCCACACAAGACGATTGGCAGAAAAGTAAAAAAAATATGGCGTTCATAAAATGGAGACACAAAAACAAATTTGTAGACAAGTAGACAAATTTGATATCATTGCGTCCGTAACAACTTGCTCTATAAAAATAGCACATAATCTACCCTGTCAGAACGTTATAAAAAATAAAAGCGGTGCCAAAACAGACATTTTTTGGTTACCTTGCCTCACATAAAACATATTATAGAGAAATTAAAAAACATATGTACCCCCAAATGGTACCAATAAAACTGTCACCTTATCCCCTAGTTTCCAAAATGGGGTCACTTCTTGGGAGTTTCTACTGCAAGGGTGCATTGGGGGGCTTCAAATGGGACATGGTGTCTAAAAACCAGTTCAGCAAAATCTGCCTTCCAGAAATATGGCGCTCCTTTTCTTCTGCGCCCTCCCGTGTGCCCTTACATCAGTTTATGACCACATGTGGGGTGTTTATGTAAACCGCAGAATCAGGTTGATAAATATTAAGTTTTGTTCGGCTGTTAACCCTCGATGTGTTAAATAAAAAAATGGATTAAAATGGAAAATCTGCCAAAAAAGTGAAATTTAGAAAATGTTATCTCAATTTTCCTTTAATTCTTGTGGAACACCTAAAGAGTTAACAAAGTTTGTAAAATCATTTTTGAGTAACTTGAGGGGTGTAGTTTTTACAATAGGGTCATTTATGGGGGTTTCCACTATGTAAGACCCACAAAGTGACTTCAGAACTGAACTGGTCCTTAAAAAAGTTGACTTTGGAAGTTTTCAGAAAAATTTCAAAAATTGCTTCAAAAATTCTAACATCCTAAAAAAATAAAATTAGATTACCAAAAAAAATAGATATATGGGGAATGTTAATTCATGAATATTTTATGAGGCAACACTATCTGTCTTAAAAGCAGAGAGATTCAAATTTAAAAAACAGCGAATTTTTTTCAAATTATCGTTAAATTTTAGATTTTTTTTTTAATAAATAAAGGTAAAACATATTGACTCAAATTTACCATTAACATGAAGTACAATGTGTCACACGAGCAAAAAATCTCTGAATGGCTTGGATAAGTAAAAGTGTTCCAAAGTTATTACCACATAAAGTGATACATGTCAGATTTGCAAAATGGCACGGTCTGGAAGTGGTTAAGTAACAGAGAAGTGTCTAACGTCTTACAAATTGCAATTGTCTGTTGTATTACACTTGAGCACCACTTTGATAAATTTTATGCATCATCAGACTGTTTGCTGGTACTTTACCCTGTCTAAGTATTAGACAGAATAATAATTGTGGGTCATTGGGTTTCAACCTATCCCCTGTTAAAGAGGACCTTTCATCACTTCTAAAGATATTAACTAACTATGCTGACATGTAGAGCGGCGCCCAGGGATCTCCCTGCACTTACTATTATCCCTGGGCGCCGCTCCGTTCTCCCGGTATAGGCTCTGGTCTCTGTGCTCACAAAGTTATAGTAGGCGGGGACTTGGTTATAGTAGGCAGAGCCTGCCTTCATCTCCTTCTCCCAGGCTGTAGCGCTGGCCAATCGCAGCGCAGAGCTCATAGCCTGGGAGAAAAAAAACTGGGAGAAGGAGATGAAGGGCAGGCTTCGCCTACTATAACCAAGTCCCCGCCTACTATAACTTTGTGAGCACAGAGACCAGAGCCTATACTACCGGGAGAACGGAGCGGCGCCCAGGGATAATAGTAAGTGCAGGGAGATCCCTGGGCGCCGCTCTACATGTGGGCATCGTTAGTTAATATCTTTAAAGGTGATGAAAGGTCCTCTTTAAGTGGTTGTGCCATTTGTTGTTTCATCTGATGAATACAGGTACATATATTCATACCCAGGACATGCATAACATAGAGGCATTCACCGTTGGCACTATGGAACAGGCAGGCAGAAGAATACCAGTCCAGGTTGGTTGCATCACTTATTTTATGGGTGGTGAGTTACGGTACCTTTTCTACAAGCCCCATGACAACAAACATGTGAGAAGTCAACGTAAGGCTCATGAATCAGGAGATGATGGGCAAAGCAGGGTCAGATCCTACTCTCATGTGGTAAGGTGTTTGTTATCAACCAGCCCCAAAAGGGGGGCCATTTTAATCTTTGTTATGGGGCCATATTTGCTCTGTAAGCACCCTTGGTTCATACATAGAGACAGTATTCAGTAATTATGCTAAACAATGTAAATGACCATTAAACCATTATCTGATTACCATGTAGGTTCCTCTAAGAGATTATCAAATAAATACCTCAGGCTCCGTACTTACGTAAAGGTGACTTGTGTCCCATCCAACCAATTCCAGATGTGAGCTTCATTTGAGTCTCGCCTTAGTCCAATCCAGTATCTCTTGTCTCTGTTATATAATTTCTTTAAAGAATCCTAAGAACCAAAGAAAATTCTGAATTTGGGGTTTATATGAAACATCTGATAACAACATCTGAATCTTGGTTTTCTTTCTCTGGATCAACCAAGGTTAAACCTTTTTTTTCTTAAAGGGGTTGTCCAGGATTCATTAGCTGCAAACCTCAGCAATCATGAAAATGGGGGTCCCCAAGTGCACTGTCTGAATGGAGTGGTAGTAGTGACAGTGCTCCATCAGTCCCATAGAAGTGAGGGGAGAAGTGGACTGACATGTAAGCTACCACTCCATTCAGACAGGGCACTAGGGGGCCCAAGTTTTTGGGATCTCCAGCCATCTGACATGTATCTTCTATCCTGTGGATAGGTGATTTATTCCTGTCTGTGGGATAACTATTTTTATTTCCAGCCCTATCTTGACTGTAGGTCTGTTCTAATTTAAGAGGCCTACAATGTCTACTCAAGTCTGTTGTGTAGGGCAGCAGTGTTCCTGCAGTTGAGGAAGACCACTCAACTGTTATGGGGCCTGGGGAAGGAGGGGAGGTGAATACACTGCACTTTCATGCAATCGCCACTAGGGGGAGCTCAATGCAAATAGATTATTACAGGTTCCGTGGTAGTTGTAATAATTCCTATTCACTGAGCTCCCCCCAGCCATCTAGCTTTGTAATAGAAGGGAAGCAGGAAGGGTATCAATGTATTTTTCTGGTGTACATGCATTGAGAAATATGGCGATCAGAATGAGTGCCATATATCTGAAGCACCTGTTCCACATTTTCCGATATAAAAGTTGGATAAAGTGGGTGAGGACAAAGACTACTTTTTCTTATTACACTTTGTATTCAATTGAAATTTCTTCCACTTGATAAAAAAAGAAGAATAGAAAAATTGCAATCATCATGAATCTGCGCATGTTCTGCATTTCCTGGGAGTGATTAACGTGGTGGGAAACTGGGTGCTGGGGGCCTATACTAAGTTTTGCTATGGGCCCTATGAGATCTGTGTATGCCCCTGGTGCAGGGAAATGGTCATATATACTCAGCTGCAACTGCAAAGTGTAGCACAGCACTCATGTCTCTAAGGCTACATGCAACTGAACGTATTTTGTTTCCGTGTCTGTTCTGTTTCTTTTGCGGATAGGATGCGGACTCATTCATTTCAATGGGGCCGCCAAAAATGCTGACGGTACACCGTGTACTATCCGGAAAAAATAAATAAAGCATGTCCTATTCTTGTCCGTTTTGCGGACAAGGATAGGCATTATTACAATGGATCCGCAGAAAATACGAATGCCATACGGACGTCATCCCTTTTTTTTGCGGACCGCAAAACACATACGTTCGTGTGCATGTTGCCTAAGTCTGTAGGGACTATACTCACTGTTATTTCAACCATGCTAATCCAGAGTCCTTGCTGACCAGTGAGTGCCTCCTTGCAACCCCCTGCATCATACAATAAACCTCCAGTCTCTCTAATAGCTTGCACCCTGCCTGGCTAATTGACCCACCACTTTGGCCCGACTCCTCAGTAAAGACCCACATCTTACTACAGCAGTCTCCTTTCTCACACTATGTGGCTTCAGCTACATCCTACTGCATGTTCCCTTCTACAAGCCCTTATATAATATACAACAGTGCCACCCAGAGTAATGGGTGAACACTACAATACCCATCACATAACAGGTAAACAGGGTGAATGTTAGAGAACATACAGTAGGCAGGAACGTCTATGGCTGTTACTTTGTATTAATAGGAATAATTGGAGTAAATGTGGTTTCCACTTACAGATTCAGTCTTGTCCTTTATCATGACAAGAACAGAGTTCATTTTGTAGCATTCGTCTCGAGCATTATCCCAGGTTATTGCTTCTCCAGAGACAAAATAACATGAGGAGCCGACCACAGACCAGCCAACAGGGCACAGCGTGCAGACAGTCTCTATGTGATGGAATATACGCAGGTTAGACAGCAGCAGTTGAGAGATGGTGATTATGAAATACAGATTCCTGGTTGATCATGGAAATTACAGTATGTTACAAATTGTGATGAGCAGCAGGGGCAATATTCGAATTCGCAATATTTTCGTGAATATTTGAGCGAATATTCGCCATATATTCGAAAATTCGCAAATTCGTAATCTCCAGTCATTATTTTCTTAATTGCGAAAATTTGCATATAAAATTTGCATAAAAATTTCCATAAACTGGTATTTAAAAGGTATCTTTTAAATACCAGTTTATGCGATTTTTTATATGCAAATTGTATGCAAATTTTATGCAGATTTTCACAATCAAGAATATAATGACATTATTTTCTTGATTGCGAAAATTTGCATATAAAAAAAATTGCATTAATGCGCATAAAAATTCGCATAAACTGGTATTTAAAAAAAATGAATATTCGTGATTGCGAATAAATATATTTCGTGATATTCTAAATATTCGCGAATTCTCAAAGTGCCGATATTCACGATTAAAATTCGCAATTCAAAAATTCGTGATCAACATTAGTTACATTATAACAACTCCCAAACATATGAACTCCCAACAGCCAGACATACAAAGTCCTACATCTTCCCCAAGCTATACTCATAGACTTCCAGAATGCAGAGATATAGGGTGCTGTATGCAGACCTCACACTGGAGAGCTTTTCAGAGGTGGACTCCTTTGATATTCAGATATGTCCAATTGTCTGATTGATGTCTTTGCAAAAAAAATGAGCTAATTGTGCAGCAAGTCCAGGAGGATCGGGAGGGGTAGTGGCTCTGGCAATAATAGTTGTGAAAATGGAACACAATGGTAATCCTCAAACCAGAACCTTCCTAAGGCTGTGCAATGTCAGAAGGACACACTCTTTCTTCCCATGGGGCACAACCTGGTGATGGGGCTCCTGTCTGGTGGTAGTTGGGGTGCTCTTGGTGTTAAAGGGGTTTTTCTGAGTTTTTCATACTGATGACCTATCCTCAAGATAGGTCATCAGTATCTTATAGGTGAGGGTCCGACACCTGGGACCCCAGCCAATCAGCTATTTGAGAAGGCAGCAATGCTTGCAGTAGCACAATGACCTTCTCTCAGCTTTACCTACGCTGAGTGACGACACATTCATGTTTCACGTGGCCTAAGAGCAGCACAGCCGCATTCACAAGCGCAGCTGCTATACAATGTACGGTGTGTTTTTGGTGAGCTGCGAGAAGGATAGGTCATCAGTATAGAAATCCTGGAAAACCCTTTTAACTGTTTTGGCAGGGTGCAAGGCAAGAGTATGGATGCAGGTACAATGGCCATACAGTAATTGAGTCAGTGACTAGGCCAGTTTATGCAAATAAATAGGTCTCTCTTTACTAAAGAATAGGAGTAGTAGTACTTCCTGCAGTATAAAGACAGTTCCAAGCAAATCACAGTTCAATTCTTCCTCAATGGCAATGTATGATAGCAGCACTGATGGGGGTTGTGGTACTCCTCTCTGTTCCTCTAAAGTCTATTTGCAGACCCTTTTGACTGGCCATGAGGTTCTTGTAAATGTTCTGTAATTCTATGGTTGGCCTTTGTCAAACCATCTCAAAGTGTGGAATGAGGCACTGGCACCAGTCCCTCTCACAGCAGCAATGTCTTTAGTACAGTGTGTTGCTGACTGCCTCCAGTGCACGGCCTTGCAGATTCCGGACCTTCTAGTCTCTCTTCTCTCTTTCTCTCACTCTGAATAGCTGTAACTGTCTCAGAGATGATAGTTCTCTTGGCCTCTGGCCTAGTACCGAGGGACAAGTAGACATGTATCCTCTCAGCAGCACAACTAGACACAGACTCTCACTATAGACTAGGGATGGACCCAGGTCCATCTCTTAGCAACCTAAAGGAGCTGAGTCAAGGTTGTTAACCCTTACCTATCCATGCAATACTATTGAGTACACAAATACAATACATTTCAACATTTTACTTACTGTAACAATTCTCCATTAGAACAATCAACTTTTTTGCAGTGACCCTATTCCAAGGTACTGCATCTCCGGGTGATGTGATCCCCCACACTCATTTTGAATCCTTCAATAACAATTAAAACGGAGATCCTAAACAATATTTCTCATGAGCTCCCTTAGACCTTCATTTGCTGACCAATTCCTGTGTACTGATGCACTCTAAAGTGTCATCACGGGGGCTCTAAATGATATGTAAGTAGTATCTACAGGGGAAGATTACCTACTATGTGTCTTCTTCAAATCTTTTGGTTAGGCTGCTTTTTTTAGCCCAGCTCCATTAGGGCAGCTCTGCAAGTACAGTTTAGCTACAATGTCTTTAGGAAGTCTTAGGTAGTCTTCCGGACCATTCATTGGTTTAGACTGCCCCTCTCTCCCCCCTGAAGATCTGCCTCTTGATTGGCTGCTGTATATAAACATGTCTATACCAGGCTCACCGGGAAGTCTGTGAACTGATCGATGATTTCCAGTCCATTAATACAATCTTCATGTAACTGAAGATTGGTTGAACTGAAGATTGATTCGTATCATTTAAACTGAGCAAAGTTATATCTGAGGACAAGAATTTATTTTCCTTATTTTGTATATAGCGCTATTATATTCCACAGCACTTTACAGACATTAGCATCAGACTGTCCCCGATGGGAATCTCAATCTAAGTTCCTTATCAGTATGTATTTGGAGTGTGTGAGGGGAAACCCATGAAAACAACGGGAGATCATACACCATGCAGATGTTGTCCTTGGTCAGGTTCGAACCTAGGACCCCAGCGCTGCAAGGCACCAGGGCTAACCACTGAGACACCGTACTACCTGTACCAATGCTATTCTATGTTTTGTTCCAAAATGGCTGGATCAGTCGTAGAGCACATGTGAGATTATTTATTACATCAACATAAAGAAGAATAGTTGCAATCTATTTTATATCATCTAGATACAATCTTACAGTTGAGTTCCTAGAACCTTTTTGACATAGAAATGGAAGAGAGTGTTTCATGATCATTATCTTTTTGATGTTTTGTTAATTTTTTTTGTTGAAAGGGAATGTGTCATCAGAAAACTACCTATTGCTTAAATCCCATTTTATTTTAAACATATATTTTTAGAATTTTTAGTTTTTTTTTTTTTTTATGGAATTGCCTTTCATCACAAGCAGAACTGGAGTGACAGATATGACCTCCGTATAGATAACATAGGATCTACCATTCACAGTAATTGATATCACAGCTTATCTACTCCCTCATGACCTCTGCACAGGTCACAGAGCATGCCTAGAAAACTTTCCCTTAGGGCCCTTTCACACTGGCGTTTTTGTTTTCCGGCATAGAGATCCGTCGTCGGGTCTCTATGCCGGAAAAATCCTGATTAGGATCATCCCCATGCATTCTGAATGGAGAGAAATCCGTTCAGGATGCATCAGGATGTCTTCAGTTCAGGACCGGAACGTTTTTTGGACGCAGCAAATACCGCAGCATGCTGCGCTTTTTGTTCCGTTAAAAAATCCGGAACACTTGCCGCAAGGCCGGATCCGGAATTAATGCCTATTGAAAGGCATTAATCCGGATCCGGCCTTAAGCCAAACGTCGTTTTGGCGCATTGCCGGATCCGACATTTAGCTTTTTCTGACTGGTTACCATGGCAGCCAGGACGCTAAAGTCCTGGTTGCCATGGTAAAATGTAGTGGGGAGCGGGGGAGCGGCATACTTACATTCCGTGCGGCTCCCGAGACGCTCCAGGATGACGTCAGGGCGCCCCAGTGCATAGATCACCTGATCCATGCGCATGGGGCGCTCTGACGTCATTCTGGAGCGCCCCGGGAGCCGCACGGATGGTAAGTATACCGCTCCCCCGCTCCTACTATGGCAACCAGGACGCTAGTAGCGTCCTGGCTGCCATAGTAACCTGAAAGCAATTCGAAGACTGATCAGGATCCTCATCAGTCTTCTAATGCTTCAGGCGACTTGCGTTCTGACGGATCCGGCGGGACGGAAGTGCCTGCCGGATCCTCAGAACGCAAGTGTGAAAGAGGCCTTAGAAGCCAATGAGGTCGTATCCTGTGCTTTGCACCTATGGCCCATGTAGCTGCTCTCAAAGAACAGGAAGTCCTGACATATTTTAGGCCTACTGGCTAGTGTGAAAACTGAAGGATTTTAGGATTTTTTTTATATAGTGACATGGAAAATTGAAAAAAAATTGCCAAAAATATTTAAACTTTACAAATTCTCTTTAACCTTTTATCCCCTTTGTCCAAAAAATATGTTTTGTTATCCCCAGTAATCAGGAATTTAACAAATGAAATATTTGTTTCTTTTTAAGAAATGACTGCAGTATACATTTTATTTTCTGGGTTCATATGAATATGATGATTTTCAATATGTATAGTTTCTTTTTGTTTTGCTAATTTTTCACAATAAAATACTGTTTATGGAAAAGTAGGCCAGCATTCATCTGGTGTAAGAAAGAAAAAGAGTCCTTAACTTGCAAGATGTACCAAGAGGCTCCAAATCTACCACACAGGCACATCTGACTGTCTCATTTTAGGCTGTCTAAATTTTAGACATTAGTAAATGTGACAGTCAAGCATCTTTAGATTCAGCCGATCATTTTCCCACTCTTTTGAAACAGTAAGTGGACATTTAAAGACAAGGGGAAGGCCACATTATATGTTCCATGCTATCGCCCATAGCATGCCTCCCAACTTGTGAAACGAAGGAAGTGAGACACCATGTGCGTCAAATTTTTTCCACTCTAGGCCACACCTCTAACTCCACCCAAAACATAACTAAACACCTAATCCTACCCAGTCCCCTAAATGCCACCACACAGTAATTATTCCCCCTTTATGCCACCACACAGTTATGCCTGCATTGTGCCCCCTTCACAGTAGTTATGGCCAGATACAGTATGTGTCCCTCACAGTAGTGATGCCCGAATATGTGCCCCCTCTCAGTAGTTATGCCCAGATATGTGCCCCCTCACAGTAGTTATGGCCAGATATCTGCCCCCTCATAGTAGTTATGCTCGTATATGTGCCCCCTCGCAGTAGCGATGCTCAGATATGTGCCCCCTCTCATTGGTTATGGCCAGATATATGCCCCCTCACAGCAGCAATGCCCAGATATATGCCCCCTCTCAGTAGTTATGCCCAGATATGTGCCCCCTCATACCAGTTATGCCCTGATATATGCCCCATATCAGTAGTTATGGCCAGATTTGTGCCCCAGCTCAGTAGTTATTGCCAGATAGGTGCCCCCTTACAGTAATTATGGACAGATATGTGCCCCCTCACAGTATTTATGGCCAGATAGGTGCCCCCTCACAGTAGTTATCCTCAGATATGTGCCCCCTCACAGTAGTATGCCCAGTTATACAGTATGTCCCCTCACAGTAGTATGCCCAGTTTTGTGTCCCCTGGCAGTAATATGCCCAGTAAAGTGCCCTCTGATAGTAATATGCCCATTAAAGTGCCCCCTGACAGTAATATGCCCAGTAAAGTGCTTCCGGACAGTAATATGCCCAGTAAAGTGTCCCCTGACAGTAATATGCCCAGTAAAATGCCCCCTTCACAGGCAGTAAAAAAAAACAAAAAACTCCACATACTCACCTCCTTCCCCAGCAGCAGCAGGACAAACGGAGCTCCTGGCCTTACCCACCCCTGCCCCCAGTCCCGCCCCTTACCCAGACCTGCAGCGTGGAGCGCCAGCAGGGAGGAGGAATGATGAAGCAGAGAGTGGACGGACAGCTTTTGCTTCATCATTACAGGCAGCTGTCTCTGCTTCCTATGGATGCAGGGACAGTAGCCAGAAAGCGGGACATACCTCCCCCGACCAGGACCGCAGGACAGCCACTGAAATACGGGACTGTCCCACTAGATCCAAGACAGTTGGGATGTATGTCATAGAACATTCACAGTGTTTTGAAGGAATTGTCTAGAAGATTCTCTTGTACCAACACGTTCAGGGATGATAGCTAGAGGCTCAGTAAGACTAATGTAAAGAGAACCTATAAAACACTACAAGTAGCAAGATCCATCACTAGGAATGAAAACAATAGTTATAAGTCTACAACGTACCCAATGTCTTGTTAATGTGCTTCATGTTGGCCATCAGTGTGTCTTGCAAGTTCCCTGCAACATAAAACAAAATATGAGCACACAGCTAGCGAGTATGGCAATGAATAGAGAACTGGTACAGTGAACCGCTTCTGAGTAGACCACCCCGATCAAGGTCAGATTTTTCTTTGATGAATTTGCAATTTATTATATCCTATGTATATTGTCTTCTTCTTAACATACCACCCCTCACGGCAATGGCAGATTATAATATGGGCGGCTCAGATACTTGATACAAATTGTGGATTGATCACAACCACAGCAAAACTGCTTTGTGCAATGATCTCTGGCCCCGTGACTTAAAGAGCATCTGTCGGCAGATATGCAACTTTGAAACTGGCTGACCTGTTGCATTTTCTCTTAGCAGCTGAAGGCATCTGTGTTGGTCCTATGTTCATGTGCCTGCATTGCAGAGAAAAATAATGGGGTATTGTCATTACTCCTACAGGCTCTGCTCTCTCTGCAACTGATGCGCCCTCTGCACTTTGATTAACAGGGCCAGGCAGTGAAAATGTTATCATATGTGGCCCTGTGAATCGAAGAGCAGAGCCTCTAGGTGTAATGGTAACGCCCCCGTTGCTCCTAGAGGCTCAGTTGCATATAATAAAACATCATTTTTCTCAGCAATGTGGACACATATGAACATGGGACCAACACGGATGCCTTCAGCTGCCAAGCGCACATGTAACAGGTCAGCCAGTGTCATAGGGACAGATCTGCTGACAGATGGACTTTAAAAGACCGTGCACTATTACAGCTGTTTTTAGCATAAGTCATGCCAAAATTACAACAAAACTGCTTTGTGCAACTTCTGAAGGTACTTAACATGTAATTGTCATTTCTTTTTCATTTCAATTTTAGTAATGTAATTTATTAGAGAAAGCGTGCCATTGTACTAGGAAACAGCATGCAAAGAGTCTTCTTAGCATCCCTCTAACTGAGCATTGCTATAGAGAGTCTGTCTTCAGTTCTACCGAGCACTGAAGACCCTTCCAGCTTGTCTCTTGTCACTACCCAAGTCCCTGACTCTGTTCATGTGCCCAGTTACTGCCCATCACCCTGCCTATCTGACCCGTTACACACAGGAGTCTTCAGTGCTCAGTAGAACTGAAGACAGACCCTCTTTAGGTCAAAGACTTCGGACTGATTCATTTCTTCAGATATCTTTACAGTGGTCGCTGCTTACACAGAGCTCCAAATCTCCTGCGTAGAGATAAAGGTAAATGGAAAAAAAAAAACTTCAGCCACCACTAGGGGGAGCTTACCACATACTGTATATGAATTAAACTCCCCCCCCCCAGTGGTCACTGCGAGCAACCATAAGCTAGCGTTGTGTATCAGAAAAACGCTTGGACAACTATAAGGATATCTGAAGAAATTATTCAGCACAGAACATTGGACTTGTTTAGGTTAGCATAAACCAAATGGTATTAAAGTCTGTGACATTTACCATACGATAGGTCTAACTGAATCAGAGTAAAGGAAAAATCATACGGACATTGGCTTACCCATCGTATTACTGAGATTGGCCACTTTAGTCTTTAGATCGCCCTGCTCCTCCTCAGAATTCTTCTGGAAATCTGAAGCTGCAGATATTAGAGTATTGCTGAAATAACTGGACTGGGATATGCTATGACTATGGTATACTATACTGTTATGCTATGTCCGTCATAGACTATCTGTATCATACGCTATGACAATGGTATACAAGGTGGGCCGCAAAAAACAGAATCATGTTTCCCTTGGGTGGTTTGGAAGAATGATGTACTTACTCATTATGATGTGGTTAAGTGGTGCGCCACCTTATCATGTTGAGGAACACCACATCATGACATATTCTAGAGATAATGTGGGGATCACTTTTTTAAACCCTTTCCTTCAGGTAACCCCACAGATAAAAGTTGCACACCATTAGGTCTGGGGAACAAAGTGGCCTCAACCTTTTTCTCACACATGTGACATATGGCAAATGCCTTGTCTTGCTGAAAGACAGTATACTCAGTTAACTGTGCACAGGACTACTTGATGATGTCCATGCACACGGACATGTTCACATTTTCATCAGAGAATATTGGGCACACAAACTGAGGGAGATCACAAAACTTACAGGTTGTACAGCCCTGACTACTTTGTGGGACCATGGGGGTCTGCCAGAGTTAAAGAATCTGGAGGGATTTGGTTTGTGGAGGAACAAGGGTATTTATTGGCTGTCGCAGTTATATACCTCAGGGATTCTTAAAAGTTATGTCTAACTGAAGGACGAGTCTGGTCTGCCTAATTCTGTTTTTTTTTCGCTACCTTCAGCTGCGCCATGCTTTGGAGAAGCAAGGGAAGGAAACAGACCTCGCTATAGGGGCCTCCTGCATTGCTGACCAAATAAGAAAAGGGGGGACACGAAAGGCGTTATCTTAACCTTCTATAGGCTTTTACTGTCCTTTTATCAGGACAAATTTCCACTCACAGTAAAAAACAAATGGTACAGGGACGTGGGTCAGCTTGACAAAACTCAGTGGACTGAAGTGTTAGAGTCTGGGCCGTTACTGTCGTTATGCGAGTCGCATAAACTTTCGCAGTTGTATTTAGTACACAGAGTTTATAGAACTCCCTCGTTCCTCCACAAACTAGGGATACTCTACACGTCTAATTGTCCCAAATGTAATGCTCCAGATGCTCATATTATGCATATGTTCTGGGAGTGTGTGAATCTGGGGGACTTTTGGAAGGATGTGCTGGGTATTATTTATAGAGTTTATAATATGCGATTGAGGTGTGAACCTTCCACTTGTGTCTTTGGTCTCCTGCAGGACGACGCAGAAGTGGGAGCATTCATAGGCATACGCAGGATACTATATAATGCTAGGAAAATGATCGCTACTAAGCTACCTACTAAGGCAGAATTTATTATTCGTATGAACGAGATAATACAATTGGAACAGGTGATTTACATGAAGAGGGGCACAATCCGAAAATTCGATTCGCTATGGGGCTCCTGGCTTATGACGCCGGGGTTACCATCAGGTCGCCTTCTACTTCAAGATCTAAATAGTAGGCTGGGGATGCGGTAACTGACTTGGGCATACGATGTGCATGCGGTTTGTTGGCTGGTCTTTTCATTTCTGTAATGGGCTTTCAGGTGTGGTGCGGCTCCGGGGGGGGGGGGGAGGGGGGTAATGTTTACCTGTTAGTTGTATTCCTTTGCACCTCTGTCACAGTACAAAGTGATGTGGATGCTGTTTTCTAAGATACATGATTATAATGTATTTGTACCACATGCGCTATATCCTGTACAAGCTTGATTCTTGGATTTTGTACTCCTTGTTTTTTGTTTTTTTAAAAAAGAAAAATTCATAATAAAAATGATTTGATTTAAAAAAGAGAATATTGGGCACACAATCCATGTACCCATAGCCGTGCATCAAAAAACTATTTTTGGATTATGAAGTGGCTGTTGGTGCAGCCTGTGTGAATTTTCTGTGTGCCGGTACCTATTGTTCTGTGGCATAACACCTCCGATTAGATGGAACCACGCTTCATGATGTATTACAATGGGTGCAAATGTCTTGCTACGATCATATCCTTTAGCACTTTCTGGGATAATTTTCTCGTCAATTCCTTCAAGCTTCATCATCTTCTACTAGATGACTGCAACAATGGCAGGTTTCTGTACAAATGGTGTCCTGATTGACCACAGATCCTCTGTTATCTACTTCTTCCCCAAGTCATGTGCATTAGCCACTTTGTAGACCTTCCAATGGGAAATCGACCAGAAAAACAGCCGTGGGTTTCTTTGAATGAGCTTGTGTGTACATATAGCCCTCCACTACAGTGCTCTATGTACCTGTATGTGGACGAGGCTCCTAAAAAAAGAATAGACCTCCTGGACATTCAAAAGAGCTGGCAGATCTCCTAGGTGCCTCATGAAGGGCTGTATTCTCTTGGAAAGCAGTGTTCTATGTACCTTAATGCTATATCCTCATCAGATCTCTGAGGCCCACGTGTACTTTTGGAAGGGGCGTGGGGGGTGATGCATCACTAAAGGGAGTGTAACCCATGTAGACTAGAGATTTGGTTTAGTAAGGGGCAAGTAAATGATAGAAAAATTCCTGTATGTTGGACACACTCATGATCAACACTACTGCCCCCCGCAAGGCGAACCACTTGACTGGCAGTTTTATGAATGAGGCCCAATAAGCATTATCCTGTGCAAACCACACAAGGGAAAACAAGGGTCTACTTTTTTTGTCCCACCATTGTACTATCAATATGATATCCTATGGACTAACATTTATGCCTTATAAACGTCTGTGGATTTGGTTCCATACTATAGCTTTGTACGACGTGGGTGTGCATAGTCCCAAAAACACTTCAACATGCAGTACTAGTGGAAAATTTGGACACGCCTTTTTATTCCATGGCTTTTCTTGCATTGTTTTTATTTTTTACATTGTAAATTCATAGTGAAGACATGAAAATGATAAAGGAGCACATATGGAATCAAGCCTGAATATATTTTATATTTTATATTCTTCACAGTGGCCCCTTTGATGACAGCTTTGCACACTCTTGGGTCTACCAGTAAAATTTCTTTTCGAGGCCCACCATACGGATTCATTCAATATTACCTGTTCACACAGCATCAAGCTGCTACCAGATGATTGATTATTGAGGTCCCTACAGCGAAATTGAGAAGGTGGGTCCCTGGGAAAAGAGGATACAAGCTGGCGGCCTCTGTACCTAGAAGTCATCTCAGCCACCTGATCGCGTCAATAATAAGAACTGGGTCGTTTCTTAAATTATCTACCCAGTATCTTATATGAACATAGGCTGATTGTGGTGCTGCACGATGCCTATCTATATCTAGTGCAGTAACTATACTGTGTCATGTGTCACATGTGAAGGAGGTGGGAGACTAGGGGTCTACTTTTCTCAGGGGCTTAGCGGAGGATTCACCTGTACCACAGTCGGATAATCCAAGCCTGGTTTCATGCAGTGTTTTGCCCTATTCTTCTACAGTTCTAATCCAAATGATGGCAACCACTGAACTAAGTAAAAAGAAACCATGTTTTCTCATTACTTTAAGATATGAAGGTCAATCAATCCAGAAAATTTCCAAAACTTTGAAAGTATCCTCAAGTTCAGTCACGAAAACTATCATATGCTATAATGAAACTGGCTCTCATGAGGGCCGCCTCAGTATAGGAAGACCATGAGTAACCTCTGCTGCAGGGAAGTTCATTACAGTCTCAGCCTCAGAAATTGCAAAGTAACACACCACCTCAAATTAATGCCTACATAAATGCCTTACAGAGATCACTAAGAGATCAGAGTCTTAGAGTAGACTGCGAGAATTTGGCCTTTGTGGTCGAAGTGCAGCAATGAAGCCACTACTGAGGAGGAACGAGAGGAAGAAGAAAAAAAATTCCTCGGACCAAGAAGCACAATGTATATTAGACTGGTTGAAACCTGCGTCAACATTTAAGATGCTTGGTTCCAACCATAATGACTTCATGAGATGAAGAAAAGGTGAGCAAACTGTTTCTACATGTGTGGTTCCCACCATGTATGGAAGAGGAGATCTAATAGTGTGGGAGAGCTTTGCAGGTGACAAATTTGGTGATTTATTCAACGTACACTTAGCCAGTATGGCTAGCACAGCATTCTGCCGTGACATGCTATCCCATCTGGTTTGAGTTTAGTGGGGCCATCATTTGTTCAGAACAATGACACCAAACACACCTCTTGGGTATGTAAGGGCTATTTTACCAAGAAGGAGCATGATGAAGTGCTGCATCAGATGACATGGCCACCACAATCATCTGACCTTAACCCAATTGAGATGGTTTGGGATGAGTCGGACCGCAGAGTGAAGGACAAGCAGCCAACAAGTGCTCAGCACCTCTGGGTTGGAAAAGCATTCCAGGGTTCTACCTCATGAAACTGATTGAGAGAATGCCAAGAGTGTGCAAAGCTGCCAACAAAGCAAAAGGGGGCAACTTTGAAAAATCTAAAATCTAAAACATATTCTGGTTTGTTCTTTGTTTAATACATAATCCCATATATGCTCCTTCGCCGTTTCCATGTCTTCAATATAAAACTGCAATGTAGAAAATCAAAAACAAGAAAACCCATGGAATGAAAAGGTGTGTCCCAACTTTCCACTGGTTCCATATTTATGAGAATGATATTCTTGACAACAGAAAGTGAAAATAATCTCCTAAATGCCGTACCGTACCGTAAATGCAGTAAGTTTGGACACAACTGTTGTTGTTTTTTCAACACTGTAGCTTCATATTGAAGACATGAAAACGATCAAATGAAATAAAACTACAATTCTGCTTTTATTTTTCATTTTTTTTTAAAAACGATTTTCATCTGAATTGGGCAATCTGAGCTCCAGTATCACACATTACCTATGGACCACATCCGTTTTTTTTTTTTTTGCGATCCATTGTAATAATGCCTATTCTTGTCCGCAAAACGGACAAGAATAGGACATGCTCTATTTTTTTTTGCGGGGCTACGGAACGGACATACGGATGCACATAGCACACGGTGTGCTGTCAGCATTTTTTACGGACCCATTGAAATGAATGGGTCTGCATCCTATTCATAAAAAAAAAAAAACGGACACAAAAACAAAATACGTTTGTGTGCATGTAGCCTTAATCAGAAAATAAATTGAGCAAAAGTATCCTATCCCTTCTGCAGCCCTATGTGTCTCCATGTTAATAGACCGCTGCCCTGTGTAGTTTCATCCTGTAGTGATGTGTTCTTCCCTAACCTACTGCAAATATAGATTGCTGCATACAGATAATATTACCAGTTTGTTCTAAGCTGGCCACTCTTCCCGAGACAGTGATGTCTGCAAATAAGACAAAGGAAACCATCATGAATGGATTCATAAAAGTCCCACATAATAGATGTTTACATACATGGATAATTAGTTTTAACTAGATTCAAATTATTACGACATCCCCCTATATAAAGGGGATGTCGGGAGCACAGTTTTGTTAGAAGCTTATAAGTTGATCACTGGATGTCCTGCTGCTTGAACCCCTAACAATCATCTGTAGTCTGTGGTTGAACCAGACAGTAAGTGTTCAGTCTTCCTGCAGTGCCTCCACAGGGGGAATGAAGTATTACACAGTTTCCATTTAAATCAATGGGTTGTCCGAGTCCTCCAAATCAGAGATGCTCGTTGCAGCTGCTCACTTCTTTCGCTAATAGATGATGGTCCGTTTAATTTAACGGAGACATCAGGTGAGGGTTCAACTCCTGGGACGTCCATTGGGCTTCTGGCCTTTCTGTAGCTCAGTCCTATTCAAGCAAATGGGACTGAGCTGCAGTACCAAGCGCAAGCACAGCCACTCTACAATGTGCAGCGCTGTGCTTGGTATACTACGAAGAGGCTGCAGCTCTTGTCCGGGTGCCATGACCCCTTAAAACAGCTGATTGGCAAGGGGAACCTACCCTAGCGCTATTCCTTTATTATTCCTGCTAGAAGTTATGAACTAGTTGCTAACAGTTTGCAATAAAGGTCCAGCTGGGTGTCACCAGCCGGGGGTCCTTGCATATCCAATCAGTGCTGCCAGTGTCAGACTGTACAAGAACACCCCCCCTTCAAATGGTAACACTCAGCTGGACCTTGATTGCAAACTGTTAATTCCTAAATTCTAGCAGGATACATACAGGAATGGAACAACCTAGAGTCATAAGAATAGATGCATCAGAATTGGTATTAGTATGGGGAAAGCAAGTAGTTACTAAACCACACATGTCAGTAGAGGTGACAGCTCCTCTTTACATAATACATTTTTACTTGCGCGCAGCCACCACTAGGGAGAGCTAACTGCAAACGGAGAAACACAGCGAGTACTGTAAGTAAAGCCATCCATCGACAATGCGAATGACTACAGTAATTTGACATGTTTAGGAAGAATATGTGCTTAGCTTTTACTCACAATGCAAGAATATGAATCCAGTGATGACCCCAAAGGTGATGAACATGATGACCATCAACCATATCAAGACCACCAACATGGACCTTCCACATCTCTGCTTATTTCTATTTGGCATAACTGAAACACAAAGAAGGGGCTGCATACAGATTGCACTTTAGTGGGATTATATTTAAAATATAATTTAGTGAATTACCTTCCAAGTCTGATAATGTATTGTTGGCAAAAGCCGATGCCATTTTCATATCTATTAACAAGAAACAAGGAATGAGCAATGGTCACCAATGTACCAGGTTTGCCAGATTTGTCCCTATGACACCGGCTGACCTGTTACATGTGCACTTGGCAGCTGAAGACATCTGTGTTGGTCCCATGTTCATGTGTGACGGCATTGCTGAGAAAAATGATATTTTACTATATGCAAATGAGCCTCTAGGAGCAACGGGGGCGTTACCATTACACCTAGAGGCTCTGCTCTCTCTGCAATTGACACGCTCTCTGCAGGGCCAGGTGTGAAGTGACTTTCGGGGCCTCTGTATGGAGGCCGCAGAGGTCATGACTAGCCCTAGCATCCAGCAAGGCAGGGGTCATGTCTGGGTCACATATTCCAGTCAAAACCTAGTTTTGATTTCCCTCTCCTTATTGGTCACTCCTACCTTCAGTGTTCGTTCTTCAGCACAAAGTGCATTGCAGCTTTAGTCTTTCAATGTGACAAGCCAGCAGTATGGAACAATTGCTGGAAGAAATCCGCCTGGGGACAGAATCCAAGGAAACAGCCTGGCTCACTTCTCTTCTGGATCAGCGATCCTGCAGACCCACGGCACTCCCTGCACCCAGAAGTTAAGAGGCAAGAAACGTGCTAGAAGAGACAGGCAGGCAGACACCGGAGCACTTCCCCTCCACATGAGGACTAGTATCATTCCCTCCCCCCCTTGCACCAGTCCCTACGGGATGGGGAAAGTTCTGGATTCTGGAGTAGTTGCAAACTTTCCTCACACTTACAGAGCGCAGCAGACAGAGCCTGCTCCTCACAGCAATCAGCCTCCATCACAGCCCCCTCCCGTCCTCCCTTGCTTCCAGAGCTCTCCTCCAGGGCCCGGCATTTCGGATTACAGGGCCACACACCAACCAGCCCAGGGCTGCATCCAGGTGCTTTCCCCTGTCCTTCACCACGTGCTCTCCTGCACAGTCCTGTCCCCATTTACCCCAGCACTGCCAGGAATAGGCCTGAGGCAGCAGCAGCTTACAGAGCCTCTTCTATAGGAAGTCCCATCCCCAGGGGCAGAAGTGGGGCTGACAGACTTGTCACCAGTCCCCTCTGTATACGGATCCCCATGTTAGCCCATCACATGTGCATCTCAGCAATGCTAACAATAGGCCCCCTGACTCTGTGAGCCCTGCGGCTACACCATCAGCTAGAGGATCAACTACATATGGCTACCGCTGTCGCAACCCTACTCCCCACCGCTCCAGATCTCCTAGGCGTCGGCCTCAACTGTACTCACCTGTGTACAACCTCGACCGCAACGCTTCACCAGCTCACCGCTCCGCTTCACAACAGCTACCCACTCATTCGCCGGAACCATCCCCAGAATCTTGCCGCCACTGCGAGGGATATCACAGAGGATCTCCCTCATCTGCCTCCCTATCCACAGGCGTCCCTCCTCATCGGGATTCTGGTTCAGCCGGTGTTTGCCCACTAGCAGGTCGCGGTCCAGAGCGTCCCCTAGGTAAGTGCAACTGGGAATCGGTGTGGAGGGGCGGTTACCGATAGTACTCAAGACATTAGACACGTTCTCACACTTATTTTAGAAAAGCTTTCTGCCCCTCCAGCGAAAAGGTGCAAAATAATTCACATCCCCTCTCCACTTCTGGTAATTCCAACTCTTCTTTTGCTACCCAGGTGCCAGAGTAGTTGGCAGATAGCGAGAGCCAGTCTTCCGCTATTTCAGGGGCCCCTGCTTGTTCACTGTCGCTGCTGAGCTGGCACCTGGCTGACGAAGTAAAAGAAAAAATCAGGGCCCGACAGTATGTACAGTAGATGCTTATTCTTTAGTCCCTCCGGACAAAGAATCTGTAGATAAACCATTTAAACGTCCAGGTGACTCGGAGGTAGAAAAGTCTAAGCTAATTCCCCATACAGTTGGGAATTGGCTTCAGGGCTTCTCTATTTTTGCCAGCACCCTTTGTGAGCGTTTCCCGGAACTAGGCCCCCCTAGTTCATGCTGGGCTAGATATGACGAGCAGTTCCGCAAGTGCATGGTAGGGCGGCATGATTTAACTTGGGATAGCCAAGACGTCAACCTGTGGTTCCTGGTAATGACTCCTAGTCATCATGCATCTCACACCTTTCCAGGGAGGGCTGGTGCACACAGCGGAGCATCGCTTCACACAGCCAATCCCAACAGTCGTTAGATCTGCTGGCTTTTCCATGAAAGCCACTGTATATTTTACAACTCCTGCCGCTTTAGACAGGAATGTTCCCACTGCGGTGGAGCATACCCAGCAGTGCAATGCTTTAAGAAAGCAAAGCTGTCCGCATCAAAATCCTCGGCTGCTGTCCCCTCTTGTAGGGAGGACACCAGTAGGATGGAACCGTGGCTCGCCCACTATTCCAAAACTAGGGAAGCAGTCATTTTGCCTGCCGGTTTTACATCTGGGTTTTGGATCCCCTTTACTCACCCCGACGACCCATCTTTTGCTGACAATCGGAAATCAGCCAAGATCACCCAGAGGTGGTAACTAAAAAATTGCAATTGGAAATTGATCAGGGCAGAATGGGGGGACCTTTCTTAAATCCCCCCCTTTTGTCCCAAAAAAAAAAAAAAAAGTTTCGCCTTATCCACCACTTATCTTTCCCAAAAGGGACATCAGTTAATTATGGCATAGATAAGGATGAGTCAAAGGGTTATTACGCTTTCTTCGATAGGGCTCTACACCTGTTAAAGCAAGCTGACCGAGGAACATTGATGGCAAAATCAGACATTGAGTTGGCTTTTTGTCTCCTGCCGGTTCACCATGAATGCTTCCACCTCCTAGGCTGTTTTTTCCAGGGACACTACTACTATGATATGAGCTTACCAATGGAATGCTCCATATCCTGTTTCTACTTTAAACTATTTAGCTCTTTCTTACAGTGGGTGGTCTCCGAGGAGTCAGGATGCCCATCTTTACTGCATTATTTAGATGATTTCCTTTTCATAGGCCCAGCAGGTACGTAGGTAACGTTACATTTATTAAACATTTTCTGTTGCATGCTCAATTATTTTGGGGTCCCTATTGCTGAGGAAAAAACAGAGGGTCCATTAACTGTCCTTACATTCTTAGGCATTGAAATTGATGCAGATAGGATGGTATTCCGTTTACCCCAACAAAAATTAACCGACTTAAAAGGCCTCCTGTCTCAAGTCCTGTCTTCCAAAAAGGCTAACCTTAGACAGGTTCAGTCTCTACTAGGGCATCTCACATTTGCCATCAGGGTGCTACCTATGGGCAGAGAATTTTGCTGCAGGCTGTCCCTCGCTACTAAGGGCGTAAAGCAGCCACACCATTTTATAAGGATTACAAAATCTATCAAGCAGGACCTTTCAGTGTGGCACGCCTTTCTTGCTGGCAGGAGCCTGAGATCCCAAATACCCATTTAGAACTCTTTACAGATGCAGCGGGCAGCACAGGCATGGGGGGCTACTTTCAGGGTAAATGGTTTGCTAGATCATGGCCACAGTCGTGGGAAGGGTCACCATTGCTCCGTAATCTGACATGTCTGGAGCTCTATCCCATAATTGTAGCGGTCGAGGTTTGGGGAGAGGAGATGCGAAATAGACACATAGTATTCTGGACAGACAATATTAGCGTTATATACGTCCAGAATAAGTCTACCTCATCCTCTCTCCCAGTCCTCGCCCTACTGCGCCATTTTATCCTTCGTTGCCTAGAGCTAAATCTCTGGTTTAAGGCAAAACATGTTCCCGGGGTACGCAATGATTTAGCAGACTCTCTGTCCCGCTTCCAGATTACCATGTGACATGGAGTGTCCGCTTGTTCTTTTGGTTTCGCCACAGCTTTAGTAAAATCCATAAAGTCTAATAAGTATTGTGTTTGCTATCGCCTGTACGTGATGCACCCAATTCGGCGGTCATGATGTTTTTACTGGCTGACCCTAACTTCTCCTAAAGTCAATCAAAGTACAGAGGGTGTGAGCAGAGCCTCTAGGTGTAATGGTAACGCCCCCGTTGCTCCTAGAGTCTCATTTGCATGTAATAAAACATCATTTTTCTCAGAAATGCGGACACATATAAACATGGGACCAACACAGATGCCTTCAGCTGCTAAGCGCACATGTAACAGGTCAGCCCGTTTCATAGGTACATATCTGCTCACAGATGCCCCTTAATGCTGACGTATAAGCATATGAGTACCGCATATGAGTACCCCAAAACTGTCTGGCCATCCATCCATCTACCCACATAACACCATGCTACAGTATGTGTTACTGCTGATATGTAACAAACAGGTAAACTGCAGCTTTAAAGCAAAGAATATCATGTATAACACCGTTATTATGTAAAAAAGAACTGCAAAAGAGAAGAATGAGGTAAAGAAAGGGAAAGTGAAGGAAGAAGGTGAATAAACAAGTGTTGAGGAGAAAGTTAATGAAGAGGACGGAAAGGTAAATTAATACAAGGAGAGGAATACAGTGAAGAGGTTAATGAGAACAAGGTGAAGAAGAAGGAGAAATTGAAGGAGAAGAAGAACGAGAAGGTGAATAAAAGGGTATAGACATTGGAGATGAGCAAATTGATTCTAAATGAGTTCTGAATTTAACAAAAAATTTGTGAAAACGGTGCCATTCACATTTTACTGTGAAAAGTAGTGAGGGAAACAGGAGGGACAGTGCTGGCACACTTTGCGGCTGTGCTGTTTTTTGGTGCTACAAAATAAACGCATAAAAAAAACCGCATGTAGTTTTTTGCAATAACATAGCAGCAGGCAGAGCAAAACACACAGCAGACTTCAATGGAATTAATGTAACTTTATTTTGTAATTAATGTAATTCATGTGTGTTTTGTCTTTGGTGGAAGAAAATGCACTATAAATGTAGGTATGTTGTTGCAAAAACCGCGTGCATTTTTTAATTCGTTTTTTGATGCACGAAATACGCAGCACAACTGCAGGGTGTTCCGGCACCCGGAGGACGAGGATGAAAGATCACATGACACTGGGAGGGAGGAATGGGCATGATTGGCACAAAGGCTGACAACCAATTGATTGCTCAGAAGGAAGAACACCATTCTAGGGGCTGTTTCATATGAGCGGGTCCATTGCGGGAATCACGCTCCATGTGTGAGCATGATCCTCTGTTCTGGACACTGCTCATCTTCCAGGAGCACATGGCATTATACTGATTGATAATGTTATGTGCCTCTGATTGACCTTATTGTTAGAGAATAGAGATGAGCGAACTTTA
Organism: Bufotes viridis; assembly: GCA_033119425.1. Lineage (NCBI taxonomy): Eukaryota > Metazoa > Chordata > Amphibia > Anura > Bufonidae > Bufotes > Bufotes viridis. The sequence continues at coordinate 50,358,299 of CM065590.1, read as the reverse complement.
AAAAAAAGTCTGGTGTTCGGCGTTCGGGTTGTGGTTGTGGTAAGTCGCGCATCCCGTTATGGATTCCACTATAGCGGCATAAGGAATCCATAAGGGGCGGCTGCCACCAACCTGAACTGTTGAACAGCCGAAGGACCTGGGGTGACATCACCGTCATGTGATCAGTGCAGGGGGTGTGGCTCAGCACGGGATCAAATCCAGTGCTGATCCACGCCCCCTGCACTGATCACATGACGGTGACATCACCCCAGGTCCTTCGGCTGTTCAACAGTTCGGGTTGGTGGCAGCCGCCCCTTATGGATTCCATATGCCGCTATAGTGGAATCCATAACGGGATGCGCGACTTACCACAACCCGAACGCCGAACACCGGACTTTTTTTTAAAGTTCGCTCATCTCTATTAGAGAATCCTAGTGACAGCTTTATATCACTATGATCCCCTAGAAGTAAGGTTAAGCAGAGACACACAGCATTATAAATCATGATAATGCCCAGCGCTCCTGCAAGTCCAGAACGGAGGATCACTCTCACACATGGAGCATATTCCCACAATAGACTCGCTCATGTGAAACAGCCCTAAGGCCTGTATTACACTGGTCGAGGGTTCGCCAGATTGTTGATAACAACCGTTCGCAGGAACGTTCTTTAGCGATGATCTGCCTGTGTAAAAGTGCCACTCATTACCTGATGAATGAGCAAACAGGCAAGCGCAGGCAAAAATATCTTAATTTGCCAGCAACAGATTGCGCAGTCTAATCATGTTCTGCTGCCAGCAAATAACAATTCGGTATGGGGATGAGCAATGCCATTAGCGATCACTGCTCCCCATACTGTTGAGGAGATCTCTGCATGTAATAGCAGCTGTCTTCTTCCTGACAATCCTAAGGCTTATCTGCCAGTCTAAAGTCTAGCTTGTGATCTGATAGCATGTGTGTTAGCTGTGTTTGCTAAAAAGAAGCAATTACAGACACAAGCTAGCAATCAAGGTGTAATAGGGAGAGTATAGGAAGAGAATAGGGATGTTAAACATTAACCCTGGGTTCACAGCTGAGCGTTTCTGAGATGCGCGTTTTACGCGCGTTTTTGTCACGCGTATTACAGCGCGTTTTTGCATACGCGCGTTCGTGACTCTGGAGACCAATTGAAAAAGGCATATCTACACTTAACGCGTGTTATAAATAAATAAAAAAACGAAGAAAAACAAGATAGAAAAAATATCAGTCCTAGGAGACCTCAGAGTGGTAAATGCAGCACTTTTGATTCAGGTAGAATTGAATCTGACAAGAATTGAAAAATGTAATGAATCAGACAGGGATTTCAAAAAGATTGCTTGTCTCTAAAAGGGTATAAAGAAGGTAAATAAGGTGAAAAAAATGGAGGTGGTGGAGGAGGAGAAAAGAAACAGAAGGTGGAGACAAGGGAAATATGAAAGAAAAAAAGTAGAAGGAAGTGAAGAAAAGAGTAAAAAAGGAGATGAAGGTGAATGAGAAAAAGAAAAGAGAAGAGGGAGGAGAAGAAGGCAAAAGAAGGAGAACAAAGTGAACGAAAAGAAACTGAACAAGTAGGAGCTAAAAGAGAAATAGGAAACTTTTAAGGAGGTGAGTAGGTGAACGATACAAAGTGAAGGAAAAGACGAGAAGGAAGAAGAAAAGCCTTCAGTAATAATGAGACATCTCTGGCAGATCTGGTTACTATTAGTGTTGAGCACGAATATTCGAATTTCGAATTTTTATCGTGAATATCGGCACTTCGAAAATTCACTAATATTTTGAATGGGTTTCATCTGAACCCATTGCCTAATATACCTACCTGCTTATTGCTTGTGGGCCAATGTGAGAAGGCTGCAATATTGTAGTCTGTAGTGAATTAGAATATTCTTCATTATTAAATTTTTTTTCTCTTATGCGAAAAATCGAATATTCTAACACCCGAATATATAGCACTATAGAATATAGTGCTATATATTCGTTTTTTAGAATATTTGTTATTTTTTTTCCATCTGAAGTCATGACTCCTCCCTGCTTAAGTTGCTTTTGGGCCAATGACTATTCACATTAAATTTTAAAAAATAACGAATATTCTAAAAAAAGAATATATAGCACTATATTCTATTACATTGCTGATTTTTCGCATAAGAGAAAATAATTTTTTTTCTTATGCGAAAAATCGGCAATGTAATATTTGCTTAATGGGAATATTCTAAAACACGAATATATAGCACTATAGAATATAGTGCTATATATTAGTTTTTTTAGAATATTTGTTATTTTAAAATAGAATAATCTCGAATACAAATATTCGTGAATGTATGACAAATATTCTAACGAATATTTGCGAAATATCACGAATTCGAATACTGCCCTTGCCACTTATCACTAGTTACTATTGGAAATACCAGTGTCTTTCACATCAACTCCCAATTACTAAGTCATTATTACCTTCTATATCTGAAAATGCTGCATTGACTGCTCCGGAGGAAAAATCAAGACCTTAAAATAGAGAAAAATAACATCAAACAAAATCCTTACATTTTCATATTTTATCAGTTTAAATATGTGAGCTGTCATTTACTCACTTGGATCTACAGTATGTTATTGGTGCATCATAATTAGAAAAAAAATAATGTGTACCTGGCTTTTTACTTGTTATAAAACACTATATAAAACTATCCCCTTACTGCTCCCATTGATGGCCTAAGGAGTAGGTTGTCTGTGTGGTTGCAGATGGCACATCCTGGCCCGGCTGAAGTGGACACAGCAAATGGCCTTGTACTATACCTGAGGCTTTTAACCCCTTAGGGTTATGCCATGATTGATGTAAATAATGAAAATCATGTAGTAGATTACACTCTCTTTCTAACAAAGCTAGACCCAGACCTGTATCTCACTTAGATCCACAGATCTCCTCATACATTGCTCCAATTGCTCTGCTAGATTTATTTCAATTTAAAATGAGAGCATGCAACCACCTCAGTGAGGTGGACAAGAAATAAGAAAAAGAACGAACAGTAGGTGGCGATACACAGGTACATTTTATCGAAAAGCTCTGTGGCTATACTAAATTTGCAATTACAAAGTTAAAGGCTGTGCCAGAAAAAATGTAGAATTTTTTTTGTGGCACAACCCCTTTAACCACTTCCCGACTGCCCATTAAATATAAATGTCCTGGGCGGTCGGGTTTCTCTATTTGGACGTTTCTGAACGTCCTTTTAGAGATGGCAGCTGCACACTAATCGTGCAGCTGCCGAGCGGGGGGGGGGGGGCACTGTCAGTGACAGCAGGGTACCCCGGTGAGAAGGCAGGGACCATTCCTGGGTGTCCCTGCCTTCTAGATCGCTGTATACACAGCACTCAACAAGCGCTGTGTATACAGATCAGGAAGCGATCTGCTTCCTGTCGCTTTCTGTCCCGGCCCAGTAGTCTTGTGACTGCCGGGACCAGGGGAGTGCAGGAGCTGTCGGGTCTTCCACAGACCTCGATCAACCCTGCACTGTGGCTGTACAACGCTGTATTATGCTGTACAGCTTTTCTGGGGGCTGTATTTCCCCTGTAACTGGGGCCACTATGTCAGCCCCAGTTACAGGATAAAATAAATAGTAAAAAAAAAAAAAGAAGTTAAATGTCCCCCAGAAGTCTTATATGACCTTATAGGGGACACAAAGTGTAAAGTAAAAAATTTAAACAAAATGAAGTGTTTTAAAAAAAAAAAGTTTCTCATTAAAAAAAAATAATTCCCCCCAAATCCGTTATTTAAAAATTGTTAAAAATAGAAGGAAAAAAATAAAATAGATATATTTGGTATCACCGCGTCCGTAGCAATTGACTCTACAAAAATATCACGTGATCTACCCCATCAAGTGAATGGTGTAAAAAAAAACATAAAAATTATGCCAAAACAGCTTTTTTAGTCACCTCACCTCACAAAAAACATAATATCAATCAATCAAAAAATCGTATGTACCCCAAAATGGTAGAAATAAAAACATCACTTCATACCGCAAAAAACAGGCCCTCACACAAGACTATAGCCAGAAAAATGAAAAAAATATGGCTCTAAGAAAATGGTAACACAAAAACACGATTTTTTTCCCTAAGATTGTTTTTATTGTGTAAAACGTAAAAAAAAAAAAACTAGACATATTTGATATCGTTGCATCCGTAATGACCGGATCTATAAAAATATCACATGATCTACCCCATCAAGTGAACGGTGTAAAAAAAAAAAATAGAAAAATGACACCAAACAGCTTTTTTGTGACTTCACCTACCAAAAATAAGATAAAAAGCAACCAGAAAGCCAAATGTATCCCAAAATGGTGACAATAAAAACTACAGCTTGTCCCGCACAAAATAAGCCCTCACGCAGCTCATTCAACAAAAAATAAAAAAAGTTATCGCTCTTAAAAACTATGATAGAAAATTTGATGTTAGAAAATCCAGATGCCGCTCCTTCCCTTCTTAGCCCTGGCGTATACCAAAATAACAGTCTACAACCACAATTGGGGTGTTACTGTATTCAGGAGAAAATGAGTAGCAAATTGTGGGGGAATATGCTCATCTTATCTTTTGTGAAAAATAAAGTTTGGGGTTAAAGCACCATTTTCAAGTAAAAAAAATGTAATTTTTATTTTCACACCCAAGTATCAAAAATTCGATGAAACACCTGAAGTGCTTGCTACACCCCATAAAAATTCCTTGGGTTGTGTAGTTTACAAAATGTGGTCACTTTTGGGGAATTTTCACTGTGCACGCTTCAAATGCAACATGGCGCCCTAAGACCATTCCAGCCAAATCTGCCCTCCAAAAAACATATGGCGCTCCTTGCCTTCTGTGCCCTCTCGAGTGCCCAAACTGCGGTATACGACCACATATGGGGTGTTTCTGCAAACTACAGAATCAAGGTAATAAATATTGAAGTTTGTTTTGTTGTTAATTCTTGATGTGTTCCAAGAAAAAATGTATTAAAATGGAAAATCTGCAAAAAAAGTGAAATTTTGTGATGGTGATACAGTGTAGCATGGTTATTTAGGCCACTGTAAAAAATTTTAAATCAAATTACTATATGTAAAGATAATTTAGGCACCACACTGTACGGCACAGGCAGTGTAAGGCATGATTATGTGTATACTGTATGACTGTACACAATATGGTGGAGGCTGTAGCTACAGAATTGCATTGCACTTGGTATCATCCAACATAAGACTGATTGATAACTCTCATCATCTTCTACGCTTTATTCTTACCTATAGGTGGTGGCTGAAAACTTGGGGTTTGTTTTGGAAAAACTTCTACAGGTACAGAAAATAAAAGTAGATTATATGGGTTAACAGGAAGAAATAACACGATATTTGACTTTGCAACCTCAAAAAGATGAAAGGAGTTGTCTGTATTTTACTAGTTATTTATTTTCTCAAATAAGAATAATTTTAAAAAATTATACTCCCGAACCCCTTTGATTCCAGTGCCACTGCTCCCCGCCACTGCGGCCATGATGTCTAGTGGTGGACTTTACCAACATGCACATCAAGAAATGCTTGGTCACCAGAGATCAGGGGTCCCTGCTTGCGATAAGCAGATGGCTGGAAAACAATTGACTAAATGGGCGGTCATACCACCTGTGCAGGTGCACAGGGGCCCAGAGGGTGAGAAGGGCCCTTCTACGCTGTAGAGCAGTAGCAGAAGTGCCCGGGTTGCACTGCCAAGCTGACAGTGAGGCTCTGAGATCCAACGAGGTGAGGATTTGCAGGCTATTTGGGTGGAGCTTAGCAGAGTTTATGGAGTGTTGCTATGGGGGCCCTCAGACATAAATTTTCTATGGGTTAGAAATGCCAACTCCGTCCCTGATTATGTCATGTTTGGTTGTGTCAATGATGTGCTTGTTTATCGCAATTGACCTCTGCAGCCAACTACTGGCCTGGTGTCAGTGATTGTTTGCAGTGGCCACATGCCTTATACAGGCTCATGACCGCTGCAGTCAAAAAAACAAAGCCTAGCTAGGAGGACAGAGTGGCGGCTTTGGAATGAAGGAGGTTCGTGATGATATACAGTATATATATATTTTTTTATAGTGTCTGCTTCTCTATAAAGAAAATACATAAAAAGTACTTTGGACAAGCCCTTTAATGTTATGTATGCAAGTGTCCACCCATTTGCTGCTATCCTGGGCAGGGCTAGCTCCAGATGTATGTGGAGCCTTGTTTAATAGAAGCCCCTGTCTACCTCACCTTTACATTTGACCAGATCACCACCCACCCCGCGTTTATACTTTACTGTTCCTTTCTCCTTTTCTTGTTCCAAATTTTCATAACTGATGGAGATAAACGAACAGTTTTTATACGCCATTTACACAGGCAGTAAGCGCAGAACGTTTTTCAGAAATGGGGAGTTCTATAAATATTGATGCATTGAGCGAGCGGTGCACCAGCCCTTCCTGTGCAATATGCAAAAGAACTGTTAACAGTGCCTACACCCTATCTTGGTTACCAACCCTTTTACAATAAGAAAAGTTAAAAAATTTGAAACCTGTATCTAAATTTTCTGCTCAAGACAGAGTAGCACCTAGCACCCTGGTAAATCGCCCAGCAAGCCCACCTCTCACTATGCCCTGAAAAAAAAAACTGATTAGGGAGTGAAAATACAAATAAGGCCATTCTGAAGTAGTAAATGAAAGCCACAGAGTGCGGGACTTACCTTGTTGGGGAGTGGTCCAAACAGATGGAGCTTGCTTAGCAGGCTTTTCCATACCTATAGATCAGTTAACATGTTACTTTTTATTGGAGACATTTTCTAGCATTGGATAATAATTTCACACAGAACATAAATAATTTGTGTTGGCCAAAAATATAGCATTTAAAAATGCTAAATAAAACTTGTAGTACATTTAGCAGTGGTTTGTATAACGTGCAATTTCTGTATCCAGATGATGAGGTATGGTGTTTGGCAAAGTGGCAGATAAAGGCACCTCTGATATGATGTGTTGCTGATGACTCTCCTTTGAACTTATGGATTTAGGTGTCCACTGGGTAATGCATTCTTTTAGTTGGTCTGGCCTGAATGCAAACTAAGAGGATGGGTGTCTGAGCCGTAGTCCCTCACCTGCAGCAAGATCTGTAAAGCTGCGGCTGACTGGTCACTCTGCTGACTATAAAACGCATTAACTTTTCAAGAAAGCCATATCTTGGGCTTTCTTGAGCTCTCACTCTCTCTCTCTCTCTCTCTCTCTCTCTGGAATAGTGGTCTTACAGAAGAGTAGAGTATAGTGCTGCTCCCAAAGAACCTTGGAGTAGGAGCTCTAGACTTCGCTTCTTCACTCCACACTATGTACACTAGAACTCAAACTCCTGCCAAGATGGGAGGATCAGGGTGGTTAACCTTATCCTTGCCATCTATACCATGTCATGCTGGGTGTACATTACATAACATTGTAAAACATAACATAACTAGCCAAACAATTGCAGATACTCCCAGGTATGGGGTACTGCACATCCACGGTGCAGGGATGAGTTAACCACTGCGTTAATAATCTTTCTAAGAGCTAATTGGCAAAAGGTGAAATTGGAGGTGTGGATTTCACTCAAAGCCTGGTTACTGACACATCTTTTTTTCCCAAGAAAGCCTGTTTTGGGTGAACCATGCCTTGATGCAAATAACTTTTAGAAGACATGTTAAAGGGACAAAGGGAGCTGAAAAAGGATTTTTTAAAAAGCATCGCTAAAGACCTGGGTATTCATCACTCCACAGTTAGGCCTCATGCACATGACCATCTTTTTGGTCTGTGTCCTATCCGCAGACCCATTCATTTCTGTGGGTGCACAAAAAAATGTCATCTGTGTGTTGTCCTCTTCTATGTGGCCGGGCCATAAATGCAGTCAAGATTATGCTTTTTTTGTATAATGGGTCCCATTAGAATTGAGGGATGCACACAGACTGTGTACGTATTATGTGGATCCGTAATTTGTGGACCGCAAAATGGATATAGTCATGTACAGGAGGCCTTAGAGGAATGTTCTATACAAATGGAAAAAATTCAGGACTGTTACTAATCTGCCTAAGAGTGGCTATCCTGCTCTTATCACTCCAAGAGCACAATAGGCACCTCTAAAAGAGGTGAGAAAGGATCCAAAGCTACAAGCAAAAGACCTACAGAAGATCCTACAAACTTTCATAACCTATGTTCACTCCTAGGGTACGACTGCAAGTTCAGGTTGCTTGATAAAGTTTTGAAAGCGTAAATCATGAATAGATCATAAAAGGCGATCTTTTTTGAATTCACGCCAGGTTATGGCTTCCAAAACTACATCAGTAAACATGAACATTGAAAAACAATGAACAAGAATAGTGTTCACTGAAGGACACAAGCCGCTGCTGTCCAAAACAAACATTGTCACCCTCTTCGAGTTTGTCTGAGACCACCTGGATGCTCCATAAGGCTTCAAGGAAAAGCCTTCTATGGACAGATGAGACAATTTAGCACAAATGCACAATGCTATGCTTGGAGGAAAAGGAACACTGTACAACAAAACCAATACCTCATCCAAACTTTGAAATAGAGAGAACATCATGGCTTGGGACTGCTCTCCTGCCTCAGGGCCTAAACATCTTGTGATCATTGAGGGAACAATGAATTCTAAGGTCCTTAATGAGCATGATCAACCCAATTAAGGCTACTTTCACATTAGCGTTTTTTTGCAGATCTGTCATGGATCTGCAAAAACGCTTCCGTTACAATAATACAACCGTATGCATCCGTCATGAACGGATCCGGTTGTATTATGTCTTCCATAGCCATGACGGATCCATCATGAACACCATTGAAAGTCAATGGGGGACGGATCAGTCTTGCTTCGCACCACATCACGGACAGAAAAACACTGCTTGCAGCGTTTTTCTGTCCGCGATGGAGACGCAACCAAACGGAACAGAATGCATTTTGGTGCATTCCGTTTTGTTCAGTTCAGTTTTGTCCCCATTGACAATGCAGGGGACAAAACTGAAGCGTTTTCTTCCGCTATTGAGATCCTATGACTAATTTGCGCATTAGTGTGTTTTAGCTAAATCATACATTTCCCTAGGATTACATGATTTCGTCAACGTGCTGTGGCCAATATGTAGATGCCAGCATTTACTGGTTTCAGTGGAGCTTCTGGAGAAGGGAATGAGTGCTATACAGGGAGAAGAGAATACTTACAGTCCTGTCCATGCTCCCCGTGGCTGTGTTCCTCCACTGACTGTGAAGCCTCCAGTGCATCCACCTCCAGGTGGACTGACATCACTATTATCGGAACTCCCATAGAAGTTCATGGAGAGCTTGCACGTACGCTGTGCTCTTATTTAAAGGGGTTATCTCATAACAGACAATGGAGGCATATCACTAGGAGATGGCCCCATTGTCTTATAGGGGCGGGTCCTTTATATCGGGAACGGAGCCCTGCAAGGTAGTGGCTGGAGGACTCTGGTCCGGTCACCACCAAGCGCTTTCCCTATAGAAGTGTGGAATGGGAAGACACAGCGCATGACCGGCCCGGCTCCCATTCACTTCTATGGGCCAGGTGGAAATAGCCAAGTCAGTGCTCGTCTATTTTCAGTGGCCCCAAAGAAAATGAATCGAGGGTGGCTGCACATGAGCAGTGCGCCCTCCAACACTTTTGGGGCTCCGTTCTCGATATAGGTGCGGGTCCCAGTAGTGGGACCCACACCTATCAGACAATGGGGGCATATCCTACCGATATGTCCCCATTGTCTGTGATAAGACAACCCTTTTAATTTTGGGGAAGTGTTCTGGAGATGGAGCGGGTCCCAGAAGTGGTACGCACACCTGTCATTGGTGGTGTCATATCCTATGGCACCTAAGGCAGAGTGGCCTGGGTATACCTGATTTATATCGATTTGTGACAAATTAATTCAGAACTATCTAATTTCTTGGCTAACTTCGGAGAAGTTGCCAAATCAAATTTTTGAAAACTTCGCTCATCTCTAATAAGACTATGTAACATATCAAGTCAGGGCCGTCTTTAACAAGGGGCAAAAGGGGCAGCTGCCCCGGGCCCAGTTGTTCCTGGGGGGCCCAAGGCAGCTGCCTCTTAATCTCCATTGACCACTGCAGCCAACTTCAATTAAATTGAGTGGCCGTCCACCCCAGATATCAGGCTGTCAGCACAGGGAGGATGCGAACTGTTAGAGTAAGAACTGTGGGAGAAAGGACCTTCCATGACATCATCACCATGTGACCAGTAACATAGCAATATTACTGGTCACATGGCTATGAGGTAATCAAAGGTCCTTTTCCTCTTCAAGGACTCTGTGACTGTGTTGCTGCAGCCTGCAGGAGAAGGGTAGGTCACGTGGGTACAGGCACTGGCCGACTATCTGCAGAGGAAGAAGATCAGGGATGGCTGCTCAGCAGTGTCTGTAGAGGGGAGAGAGTCTGTCAGCACTGGAGAGGTACTGTGGATGTAACTACTGGAGAGGGGCTGAGGATTGTATGCTGTGAGATTATATACTGGGGGGCTGCTGTATAGGATTATATACTGGGGGCTGCTGTGTGAGATTATATACTGGGGGCTGCTGTGTGAGATTATATACTGGGGGGCTGCTGTGTGAGATTATATACTGGGGGCTGCTGTATGGGATTATATACTGGGGGCTGCTGTATGGGATTATATACTGGGGGATGCTGTATGGGATTATATACTGGGGGCTGCTGTATGGGATTATATACTGGGGAGCTGCTGTATGGGATTATATACTGGGGGGGATGCTGTATGGGATTATATACTGGGGGGATGCTGTATGGGATTATATATTGGGGGGGATGCTGTATGAGATTATATACTGGGGGGGATGCTGTATGAGATTATATACTGGGGGGGATGCTGTATGAGATTATATACTGGTGGGGATGCTGTATGGGATTATATATTGGGGGGATGCTGTATGGGATTATATGCTGGGGGGGATGCTGTATGAGATTATATTCTGAGGGGCTGCTGTGTGGGATTATATACTGGGGGGCTGCTGTGTGTGATTACATACTGGGGGGCTGCTGTATGAGATTATATTCTGAGGGGCTGCTGTGTGGGATTATATACTGGAGGGCTGCTTTGTGGGATTATATACGGGGGGCTGCTGTGTGAGATTATATACTGGACGGTGCTATATACTATAGGGTGCTATACTGTGGTGTGCTCGGGTGCACTGTAACGCTAGGTTGAGCCGAGCCTCGGTCTCCTTCCTGAACTGAAGAGCGGTGCCCACTTCCAGCCCTGAGTCCAGCTGCCCAGAGCACTGATCCTGAGCCGCTGGAGTCTTCAGAACTGGAAGTATTTACAGTCATTCACTGTAAGCGCTATATTATATATGGTGGTGGAGCGCGTGACTGCATGCTAGGGCGTGGGAAGGTGGGATCCAGGGGGCCCAAGTAAATTCTCGCCCAGGGTCCAATCAATATTAAAGATGGCCCTGTATCAAGTCCTATCACTAGCAGTGGCTGGGTGAGTCACTGCACTAACGATTGGGCTTGATAGCACTTACTGTTCATCTGTGGTATACAATAACTATAGGGCATGCAGAAGATTTATTGGCACCCATACCCTGGAGAGTAAAGGGGGCCTCTGCCTACATATGAGGAGACAATACTATGAATGACAGGGGCCCTGTTACAGTTTTTTGCGCTGGGTTTTCAAGTTATTCTTCTGCTGCAGACACTGAATTGAAATCTCATTGGCATATAATTTAAAATTTTGGGTTGTTTTTTGGCAGCACGAAAGCAGCAATATTCTTCACTATAGACGTAGTAGAGCTTAGTTTGTCAATGTGTATACATTACGTTTCAAAGCCAGGTCCTCTTTTATAGCATTCTTAATTCTCCTAGTAGTCCTGGAGGGCACAGCTGGTGCTGAGTCACAAGGATTGGCGTTCTCATAGTCGTCATCATCATCATCATCCATATCATTAGTCAAAGTGTTGGCTGGACATAAAGGCAAAGTTGATATAGCGTCAATAATGCTCATTTTATTGTACAAATTACAGTACTTAATGGGGGATATGATACCTCCAGCAAGTACGGTAATACATATATAGGGCTTACCTCTGTTCCCTGCATAATCCACAGTAAGGGCTTGATCATATAACGTTTTTTGCCCTACGTCTAGCATGTACATCAGGAAACCTCCTGATGTACATGCTAAATGTGTACATAGGACTCCATTAGTCAGACGGAGGCCAAAAGAGTATCATCAGTATACAGCAATAAAACAGTATGTGGGGACGTATGCCACCATATGCCTATACAGTGATATACTTTTGAGCCTTCCATCGTATGTATATGTTTTAAGTCCTCCAGACCTACCTTTCTGATAGAAGGCTCAAAAGTCAAAACTTGATGTGAACAGGCTCTAAGATGTGTATTAATGTACCTAATTGCTGTTTTCTAAACCAGACATCCCCTTGAAATGGAAAAAATGTAGGAAAGTCTAAAATTGTCCAGCTATCAGTGAGAGTAGTGATGCAGTAACCAGCTCCGTCCACCACCCAATGGGCAGAGCTGTGTATTTCCGAATCCAGAACCTGGAGCTATACTGAAACTGTTGCATGGCAGGGGTGCAGGGTGTCATATTCCAACAATCAAATGTTGATGGCCTAACTGAGGATAGGTCATCAATAACAAAATCCTGGACAACGCCTTTAAGGACGCAGCCTATCAGGACCTTCAGGAGGTGGTGTTTTGTCATTTTTTTCATCCACAATCCGGAACGTTTCTATTACTTTTACATTGATGTAAATTGGAATATTTGGCCAACAATAGTCCATAAGGCCCCTTGTGATTGCAAATAAGCAAATATTTCAAACTGGACAATAACCTGACGTATGAAGTCTTCACTAATAGGTGGTTGAGCATCATTATATCTGGAAAGGACTTTGTGAGGCACTTTGGTGAGAATGGCACGTCTTGCTTGATCAGCCACCCAGAATGTGTTTTTCCTGTCCTAAAGCAATGTGCAACCTTTGCAGGACAGAAATAGATTGTCTCAAAGGAGAGGTTAAAATTGGCAAATATATTTACTGTAAGAGATGCTCAACTCGAACAATTTATTTTCGGTTTGTTCAACTAAGAAGTATTTAACCGCACTGCTCTAGTATGTGAGGGTGAAGACAATCCAACAGTGAGAAGAACCTATCTGCTTCTGTCCCCATGACCATACTTTCTAGCTTGTAGTTTAGTGGTGCAGTGATAGAGAGAGCCATGAACTCATGACAACTAGCAATTTGTTGTTGTTTTTCAATTTCATTCATACAGGTAAGAAAAAGAAATTGTATATGTTATTAGATGCCATAAACTCCATTGTTCACATGATTCCAGTTCTGGTTTGTATTGAACATTCAACTCTCTGCGTCAAGAAGATTTTTACCATTCTTCACGCTGGTCAGTTTTTTATGTTGTTACTGTATCTACAGTATATAATCATTTCTTGGGTAACTATCCCAAAAAATACACAGACTGTTTACCTTGATTATGGCAGGGCATATGCCTTACCAACTCTCCATTCAAACTCCTCCAGAACAGTGGACTTGGAACACCCATTCTAGTGATCAACAGAGGTCCTAGTTGTACAGCCCCCAGTAATCATGCATGTATCCTCTATTCTGTGGCTAGGTGATGCATGTTGTCATGGCATAACCCCCTTTAAAGCTTCTGGACCCTAATCAGGCTTTGACAACATTGTGTATAGTAGCTTCTTGTGAGGACTCTCCTTGGTGTTCCATATAGAGCCCAAAGAATATATCTGAACCTTAAAATGCCTGATTGCACCCATTATACTGTACCTACATAACATGCTGGAGTCAGAAGCTTGTTCCCATAGGAGATGAGCCTTAATCCCTATTCCCTGTTGAAGCACATATACAGGAGGAAGATTATGGGCAGATTAAAAGGTCCTGATCATTGATGCTCAGCTTTCTATACATCCATACATCACATGCTCAGTTCTTAGAGAACAAATTGAAACAAAAAGGCTCAGCGTTCAATGGAGGGTTTCTGCACTCTTGTTTCAGTGCTCAGCGAATGCACTAACCAACAAGAGAAACCTCTCATATGTCACTATAATGTGCCAAAAGTTTTTAAAAATAATTGGTAAAGTCACACGTGTCAGACTTAGAAGCTTCTGCAACTGACATTAATTACAGTAAGTCCACTCATCTGAATTGGTTGATCCTGCATGATGATCGTGGATTTCTGCAGGCCACATTCGGAAACAAATCTTGCATGTGTGAAAATGCAGTTAAAGAAATTTAAGGATATGGAACATATCTGGAGGACCTGCTTGCCTTTTTGTTAATGGGAAGAAGCTCGTCAAGCACCTGCATTGGCAGAGCTTGCTTGTGTTATGAACGGTGAGAGGGCAGTAAGCTGTTGTCAGACACTTTTGGTCAGCGGCGTAACTAGAACTGACTAGACGCCACAACATTTTTTTGAATGGGCCCCCCCCCCCCAGCAACTTCTTTGAAACCCCCTTCTCCCGTGCAACCCTCACTCCTGTGGCTAGTCAAGATCATTCTCTCAGAGTACACCCGGCAGCCTCTTCATCCGTTTCCTATACTGTCATCGTATGTAATGTTGCCCTGACAATAAAATCTTTCAGTCCTCCTCCTGAGCGGGCCCCATCTGAGTTTGGGCCCCAAAGCAGCTGCTTCCCCTGCTTCCCCTATAGCTAAGCCCCTGCCTTCGGTGTTGGCTCGTCTCCCTTGAAAACAAAGGATTGGGCATGTTGTGTGTAGTAGCTTCTTGTGATGCCTTACCTTGGTGTACCATATAGAACCTAAAGAATATATCTGGACCTTAAAATGCCATTATATTGCATGTAACATGCTGGATTTTAAATGTCAGATCCTTTGTTCCCACAAGAGATAAGTCTAATTTGTATGTTCACCCTAACACTACAAAACACGTACACGCAAAAATACACAAAAAAACTATAGCTGTCCCAGTTACACAAGTGTCTAAACAAAAAAAAAAGATTCTTACCGGCATTTATCCAATGGTTCTTATTCCTCCTAAACTCCCCAAAAACAATAACTATAAGTCTAAAATAAAAAATGCTTCCCATACCTTGTTTAGATCTTCCCGTTGAATTTCCATATATGTTCAGCATTTTTGCCCCTTGACGTCTGATAATCGTTATGAGTTAAGATAACCTCTATATGAGAAGATGACTGTCAGACCACATTCAAATAATCAACCCACAACCAAACTTCCCCTTCCCAGCCCAGATATTTGGTGATTTTGTTCTGGCGGTTTATCGCCATGTACAGTAAATGTGTATTTTGTGGGTTTATAATGCTATTACAAAGCTTACTTTCCCTTCCTCTACAAGACCATCAGAGCAGAACTATACCCACACCCAACTTGAAGCAACTCTACAAGGGATTCTTTTTTTATTATATTTAGTCAGTACTGAAGTGGTTTTGGTCTTAAAGGAAATGTTTACCACTGAGCACCATTTTATTTTAGTCCAAAGTGATGTGATATTTTTTAATTAACTGTTAAATTGCTTCAGATATCTTCATAGCGATCAGCGCTCCAAATCTATTCCACAGTGTATACACTTTTAACTCAAAACTAATGCAAAGGAAAACTGGATTTGTTGCCCTCAGCAACTAGTGTTGAGCGAATCAAAGTCCATGAAGGAAAAATTCAATTCGCCATGAAGCTAAATTTCCTTGTGCTTCGTGGTAGCGAATTGATTTTCCCTAAATGGCGGTAAAATCAAGATGGTGGTGGCTGGCTCTTTGTGATCAAACTGAGGAGGTAAGTATGATTTTTTTCTTTTTTTAAATTTTACACTGTCCAATGCCGTGATCAGCTATGAACGCGGCATCTGAGGGGTACAATGACAGGGGGTGGAACGAGCACAGCTCCCTGTCATTGCACCCACTACTTACAAAGAAAAGTGCTTTGTGACGAAGCACATTTGTCACAAAGCAACTTTTTTGTAAAATTCGGCGAAGCAGCCAAATAACAGCAATTAACAGCAACCAATCAGTTTTATCCTTTAATTTTAATTTTTTTTTTAAACATGGGAATTTGATTGGTTGCTATGGACATGTAAGTTTTGCTAAATCTTTCCCCCAGTAAGCTCCTAGTGTCACCTGCAATACCAGGGAGGCTCGTTCCCGTCACCCACCTACCATTGGCTGCTCCCCCCCAACACCGTATGTTTTCAACCGCACAAGGGGAGAAGCAGAAGTTGCAGTGTGGGGACCAGGAGCGACGTGGGGAACGGAGAGCCAGATAACTAGAATCAGTGTGAGGAGCCTGTTCGTATGAGGGGCCATTTCCAGCCTCGGATAACCCATTTAGGGGAATACAGATAATTGTAAGATTTTAGGATTCAAAATAGGTCTTAATAATTGTCCTTTATTAATAATAATTTATCACAAAGACATCTCTAACAGTAAAGACCTCTTTCTAATCTAATCAGCAAATTTATTTTGCTTACAAAATCTAGACGTATCAGTGGTTCTGTACAAAGCAACTAAGCCCGACAGAAGATTTTATAGGAATTGTCTCATAAGGCCCAATTCACACCACTGTTTTATATTTCCATTGTTCTGCTCAGTTAGAGATAGAGAATAATGGCAATAACGGAGATGCCAGATACGTAGGACACATAACTGACCCAAACTTACCTGAACAGAATACTTTGACTTTACTGGAGCCCGTTCAGTTTCCATTGTGAATTCTATTTTTTCACCCTACATAAAAGATCTGCAAGCAGGAGTTTTTCTTCTGGTCTCCAATGCAGAAGTGAACCCGCCCTTACAAACATCAATGGAATATCACTAGGGGTCTGGCACCGGTCGTCAGAACAAGAAGAATCGCCAGGAAAGCGTTATGCCACTTTGTCTCCTTGCCCATCTTTTTCTGGAGGTTGCACTTTCATCTTATTAAAGTTAATGGCCAATTATGGAATCTAGTAATATGTAATTGCCTCTCTTGAGACAGTAGGTATGACTCAATATTTTATCCCAATATCACTTAAGTTTGGACAATTCCATATGAATAATATCAGCAATTAGTACACAGCATGAGCATCTGGCCTAAGATCCAAATGATACAACATAGCAGAAGATGTAAGTACTATATACATCTCTCTTAAGGATACCTGATAACCATCCTCTATGGGTACCAAATCATTCTCCTACTTATATCTTAGATGGGGCTTAACCAAGCTCTTATTGTCACGGAAGTGCCATGGTCTCGGTGTTGTTTACTGTGACAGTGTGACACGGGTTCCATGTTGCTCACGTTTGTGCTCTGGCGTACTGGCTGCGGTTAATGCCATGTATGCTGGTTGCCAGGGGCGATGTGTAGTTTTGATAGCCTGTGTTTGCACTGCCCCTTGTATGCTTTCCTTGCCTGTCTGGTTCTTGTGGGGTTAAGGTCTTGGTTTGGGTGTGGTCTCCAGGTGCTATATTACCCTGTTTCTGTTACCAGGTTGTCAGTTGTTCTCTAGCCTGGTTGGGTGCTGGAGCTATGCACCTTTCCTGTGTATCCTTATGCCCAGTCTTGATGGCCACCTAGTAAGACATTGAGGTCACCTGGTCTTACGGTCTTTTCTGGTTCTATGTTTGGTGTGGGTTTTGTTCTGAGTTGGTGTGTTGTCTGTGACTTCCATTAGTCGTCTTGTATGGAGTCCAGAGATTTTCATGTATATGTGTTATGTCTAGTTTGTTGTTACATGTCTGGTCTGTTTCGTCCTTGTATCGACCTGCATAAAGTCTAGACATTTGGTGAGAGGGCTCCTGGGTTCCCCGGAGGGGGAACAGTGAGTAAGTGAGCAGTTCTGCCTGAGACCGCCATACGACCTGTCTGCATGAGGGTCCAGGCAGTTACTGGTGTGCTGGTTCTGTGTATGTAGTTTGTACTGTGTACTGTGCATTGAGCATGTTCCAGTACATGTGTGTGGGTTCCAGTTGGTGTTATGTGGACTGCGGGTGTTTCTTCCAACAGTCCCGGCAGGTAAGTGATGAAGTGCATCGGGGCCATCCTGGAGGTGCAACCAGTGAGCTTCAGCTAAGTGCATCCCTACCTTCTGAGGCTCTGTGAAGAATGAGGCTTGCTGGGTTTCTGTCCTCTGGGTTTGGCCCCAAGTAAAACCGGTGCACTTGGTCCAGTGGTAATTCTTGCCACTGGTTCCTTACCTGCTGATCCAGTTCCTACTCACTGTTATGTCTCTGTGTTTATGTGCTTTGGGTTATTGTTCGGTGTATGATATTCTAGGGGTCAGTTGGACCCTCGCTTGAACATGACACACACAGTTGGAAGTATTGGTAAAGACTGGAATGTAATATCTCAAATATGGATTGGGCATATCGTAGTACATCTCGTAATTTCTCATATATTAGATAGCCTTTTCCATAACTTCATTAATGGCCAAGTGGCTCAGGCTTTCATGACCTTGACCAAGTGCAAGTTCCTAAAGACTCCTCCCTGTAACCAGTAGGCCTTTGTAAATTCTACTAATTTTTCCATAGATTCACATTGCTACCTTGTGCTAAAACCCATTCTTGCGTGTCCGTGGTTGAGATTTCTGTGTAGCCCTCTTATTCAACAAGCAATGGGACAGATTTGGTGCTTCAATAGAGACCTTTATCAACATCATTGGTTTTGTGAATTATTGTGAATTAACACAGCATGTGAAAAAAAACAAAATATGCCCCCCCCCCCATCCAGGCTCTATTCCCATTTGAAATGATATTGCTGAGCATATTTTTGTGATAAGATGACTGATGTATGGTAGTAGAGATAATATTCTTGAACTCAGATGAGCTTTGGTTCAGAACAGAAGCTATAAGTATGCCAGACTCAGCAGCAGCAGCACCCTTTCTTGTAAATACAGTATACTTCATTTTACTGCTGCAGTACAGATTATTTCAGTACCCATGTATTCAATGATTCAACACATTCAACACATTTCTTTTTATTCAATGTGCTTGGCTTATCCTTCTTCCAGTTGCTAGAGAAGGATAAAAAAATGTAAAAATAAAAAATAAAAATTGCTAGAAAAGAATCTACATTCATTACCTGCTTCAAAACAAAACTAGAGAGACAACATTCGATTCTGGGATCCCCATCATTGCATATGTAACACCCCAGAGTGGTGGGGGTACTTTCTGTGGCCAGATGGTCAGCACCTTACTTGTATTGCTTATATGGACTGCCTCTGAGTACGTCTGGTACGTACCAAGCAGATCTAACATCGCTTTGCTCATTATCGACTGCCTCTGAGTACAGTCAAAACTAATGGCTCTTAACTCACCTCTTAAGTAAGGGGGAATCAAGTGGTTATGTTCCAAGCAGATCTAACACCACATAACCCGTAACAACGCGTAACCCGCTGCTATCCTGTGTGTTTGGAGTGGTAGGAGAAAAAGCTCCTCCTCATAAATTAGTCTTCGCTGGAGTGGTAGGAGAAATAGCTCCACCTCCCTATTTGATTGTGTCCTAAGGTCTTGCATGCCGCCTTAAGGAAAATGTATGCAGCTACAGTCATCAAGGTGACCGTGCGAAAAAGCTATACAGACATTTGTGCTTGGAAAGGAATACAAGATAAAGCCAGGGCGTATCATAGCATGTGGAGGGATTACAGTACTTGAGACCCCTCACTCTCTAGAGTGATAATTTTGGCCAGATTGTCATTGGAGTAATGAGCGCTTTGTGCAGTATAATAGTATGTCAGTATATCGCTACCAATGTATCAGTGTCAGAGACGGTTCACTGGGAGAGGGAAATCATTGCTAGACACCCTACTGACTTAGGAAGGAATACGTAGGTAGCTGTGACTATGTCCCTATATGTGTGTTCGTCGGTCTTATCATGCAGCACTTTAACTTATTTTGGCACTCTAGAGTACATACCCTAAGCACAAGCCAAGGGTGGCTTGGTTCTTAAGTAGAGAGACAACACATTAGATAGGTAGAAGTCTAACTGATCGGGATAACTTCTTACCTCTTCCTAGAGGGACGAGGGACTAAGATACGTAAAGTTTGGCATCACAGGGGTACGCAGTTCATGAGCCCACTAATCAATATAATACATTCCTCTACAAGGCCAACAAAAGCAAAATAAATCATCATAGGTATAACTAAAATCAATGGGCTGTACATGTAAGGCACAGAGGTCCTGGGGGCTCCAGAGTGAGATGATCTACTTTCTGGCTCATAATGGAGGGTCTGGGTGCGAGACCCCCTCCTTTATTATAGGGCTGCCAGCTGGGGTAATTGAAATTTTATAAACCAAATACCAAGGGCAATAAGGACAAAGTGCATAAATAAATTTGATTACATTTCCCCATTTCCCAAAAATGATGGTGGGGAATCCCGACCAGTATACCCTGGGGCACATCCAAAAAGTATTAAAAGTAACCATGTTCCCACAGTCTAGTTTTTATTGGTAAAAAAAAGTGCAAGTATTACCAGATATGCGCCAAATGCACTTGTCGTAGATTTTAAATGTCTAAAAGGTATCTCAAATGCCTGGTCTTGTCGGAGGTCCAATTGGACTATGCCACCAAACTGGAAAGAGTGAAACATAAGGGCCTCTGGTGCGTAATGCTTGTCCCTTTAAGTTAAGTAGAAGTCATATTTACCCTTTTAGGCAACACTGATCCATCTAAACATTTCCATTTTCCAGGTTCTGTATGAAGCCTCAGTCCAATCCAGTATTTGCCATTTCTAAGGAATTTCAAGGCATCTTAGAATAATATACAGCAGGCCTGTAAAATGTTTACCTGAACTTCTTAACCAAAGCGAATGCATCAAAAAACTGTAAGAGTGTGCAAATCGCCTGATTCTAGAGAAGCTCAAGAGCACACCTAGTGGTAAATTTTTCCCCAGACACATATGAGGGAATGTATTTTTCTTGTGTTCCAGATTTTAGGTTGTGTTTTCTTAGGCTACTTTCACATTATTGTTTTTTTCGGATCCGTCATGGATCAGCAAAAACGTTTTTGTTACAATAATACAACCTCATGCATCCATCATGAACGGATCCGGTTGTATTATGTCGTCTATAGCCATGACAGGGACAAGTCAATGGGGGACGGATCCATTTTCTATTGTGCCAGATTGTGTCAGAGAAAACGGATCCATCCCTATTGACTTATATTGTGTGTCAGGACGGATCCGTCGTGCTCCACACCACATCGCGGACAGAAAAACGCTGCTTGCAGTGTTTTTCTGTCCGCGATAGGGACGCAACCAAAAGGAATAGAATGCATTTTGCTGCATTCCGTTTCGTTCAGTTTCGTCCCCATTGACAATGAATGGGGACAAAACTGAAGAGTTTTCTTTTGCTGTTGAGTTCCTATGATGTAGCCTTAATCTCTTAAATTATAAAAATGAGTTTCTGTCTGTCTGGACGTCTGTCTGTTCTTTATGCACGGCCAAATGACTGGACCGATCTTCAACACACAGGTACATCAGGTGTCCGGGAAGGTTTTACATCGGGTCTCAGCTCTCCAGGATGTACCGTTCCTGAGATATTCCCAAAAAATGACCTGTATTAGCCAATAGAAGCCTGCAAGGCTTTCTATTCATATTACAACTGCCATACACACGGTCACATGTCTCTTATCAGAAAAAAGAAGCTTGCAGGTCCTTACACACAATTTTACTCCAGGTTTCCATAACAACCCAGCCATTTTTCTTCACTGCTGTAAGTTAGCTTTAGGCTAGGGCTACACGGCGACAATAAGTCGCACGACACATAGGGCACAACTACACTGCTACATGCATCTATCTTGGATGGATTTTTTTCCGACTGTCGTGTTGCAGTCGCAGCATGTCGCTGTGCGACGCCATAGCCTAACATTATAAAAATTGTTGCGCGACATTGGTACGACAAAAAGTCGCTCGACACATGTCGTCATGTAGACCTAGCCTTAAGGGGCAGAGCGCTGTGGAAGTCACTGTTAAGTGGGCAGACGCCACTATTAAAGGGGCAGCTGCTGTGGAGGTCACTGTGAAAGGGGCATGGCACTATGGAGGTCACTGTTAAAGGGGTCTTCACTGTAAATGTTACTGTTAAGGGGCAGGCCGCTGTAGAGATCACTGTTAAGGGGGCAGGGGCCACTATTAAAGGGGAAGCTGCTGTGGTGGTCACTGTTAAAGGAGCAGGCATTGTGGAGGTCACTGTTAAAGGGGCGTTCACTGTGGATGTTACTGTTAAGATGGTAGGCCACTGTGGAGGTCACTGTTAAAGGGACGGGCACTGTGGAGGTCACTGTTAAGGGGAAGGGGCCATTATTAAAGGGGAAGCTGCTGTGGAGGTCTCTGTTAAGGGGGCAGGGAACAGTGGAGGTCACTGTCAAGGGAGTGGGGTGCTGTAAAACTCACTGTTAAAGGGGTGGACTGCTGTGAAGGTCAAAGTTAAGGGGATGGGCTGCTGTGGAGATCCCATTTTAAGGAGGTGCGGCACTGTTGGGGGGGATAGTGTTAAGGGGTTGGGGCTATGGAGTTAACTATCAAGGGGGCGGGGTGCTGTAGAGGTCACTGTTATGGGGGATACTGTTGATATCTTTTTTAACGACACACACAAACATTAAATGAAATAGATTAAATATACCCGAGCGGAGCCGGGTCCTTCTGCTAGTATATATATATATATATATATATATATATATTAGATTGCTGGTGAACTTAGGTAGCAGATGTCATTGTAAGAAAAGGTGCCCCATGCATTAATGTAATGCATCATTCTGAATGTATTCTAACGGATGTTAATGATAATGCCTACTGATCACCAAGGCTAAGACCATCTCAACACCTTCAGTAGTTCTGGTATAGTTCTTAATCTACCGTGGTGACCTCTATGAATGACAGTATTACTGCCACACGTGCAGTGTCCCACTTTGTAACAGTAGTGGGGCCCTGTATGTTTAAGGGTATTTGTGGAATGTAATTATGTATATTGCTGTAATTCCTTCTAAAGGTACTTTCACACTTGCATTGTTTGAATCCGGCAGGCCGTGACCGTTGCCTGTCATTTTTTCTGACTGATCAGGCATTTTTCAGACTGATCAGGTTTGAAAAATGCCTGATCAGTCAGAAAAATGCATTGCAATACCGGTGTCATCCGGCAAATCCGGTATTTATTTTTTTCACATTTTTAAAGGTCTGCGCATGCGCAGAGCGGAATGTCGGATCCGTCATTGCAGTATTTTTAATGCCGGATCCGACATTAATGTATTGCAATAGAAATAAATGCCGGCATGTATTCCGGAATTTTGGATGGAAATAATACCGCAGAATGCTGTGGTATTATCCCCGGCCAAAACGCTGTTCAGTGACTGAACTGAAGACATCCTGATGCATACTGAAGGGATTTCTCTCCATTCAGAATGCATTAGGAATTTAGGATAAAACTGAAGCGTTTTTTTCTGGTATTGAGCCCCGTGTGAAAGTGAAAGAAGAATCGCCAGGAAAGCGTTATGCCATTTTGTCTCCTTGCCCAGCTTTTTCTGGAGGTTGCACTTTCATCTTATTAAAGTCAATGGCCAATTATGGAACCTAGTAATATGTCATTGCCTCTCTTGAGACAGTAGGCGTGACTCAATATTTTCTCCCTATATTGCTTAAGTTTGGGACAATTCAATATAAATAATATCAGCAAATAATACACAGCATGAACATCTGGCCTAAGATCCAAATTATACTACAGAGTAGTGTTGGGCGCGAATATATGAATCGCGAATGTTTATCGCAGATATCGGCACTTTTTTCCATCTGAACACATGATCCCTCCCTCCTCCTTGCTTGTGGGCCAATGAGAAGGCTGCAATGTCTTTGTCTACGCTTAGCCAGGCGCCATCTTGGAGTCCTCTGGGGAATCCAAGATGGCGCCTGGCTTAGACTGTGTGAAATTGCTCGAGTTCTCAAGAATCTCGCGAGAACTCGAGCTTCTTCTCCCTGGCTGAGAGCGGGGCGCGCTAATTTAATGCGCTCCGTGCCAGGGAGAAGAAAGCCACGCACAGGAGAACTTTTGCAGGACCGCCCAGTTGAGCCGAATGGGCAAATTGGGGCCACTGCAGACAAACGGGGGCACATTTTGGAAAATGAAAAGCTGAAACAGCACCATCGGGGGCCGCCATGTAAGTGGATATATGTATTTTAATGTGCATTTTCAGATGAAAGGTCCTCTTTAAGGATACCTGATAACCATCCTCTATGGGTACCGAATCATTCTCCTACTTATATCTTAGATGAGGCTTAACCAAGCTCTTATCAACTTGTTGCAGTTGAAGGTATTGGTAAAGACTGGAATGTAATATCTCAAATATGGATTGACCATATAGGAGTACATCTCGTAATTCCTCATATATTAGATCGCCTCTTCCATAACTTCATGAATGGCCAAGTGGCTCAGGCTTTCATGACCTTGACCAAGTGCAAGTTCCTTAAGACTCCTCCCTGTAACCAGTAGGCCTTTATAAATTCTACTAATTTTTCCATAGATTCACATTGCTACCTTGTGCTAAAAAACCCTTATTGCGTGTCCTTGGTTGAGATTTCTGTGTAGCACTCTTATTCAACAAGCAATGGGACAGATTTGGTGCTTTAATAGAGACCTTTATCAACATCATTAGTCTTGTGAATTATTGTGAATTAAGACTGCATGCGAAAAAATCCAGCCTCTATTCCCATTTGAAATTGTATTGCTGAGCTTTTTTTTGTGATAAGATGACTGATGGATGGTAGTAGAGATAATATTCTTGAAGTCAGATGAGCTTTGGTTCAGAAGCTATAAGTACGCCAGACTCTTGCAAATATACTTCCTTTTATAGCTGCAGGGCAGATTATTCCAGTACCCATTCCAGGATTCAACACATATCTCATTAGCCGATTTGCTGCTTGGCTTTTCTTTTTTCCAGCTGCTATAGAAGGATAAAAAACAGTAAAAATTTAATATTTTTTTTGCTAGAAAATAGTCTACATTCATTTCCTGCTTCAAAACAAATAGAGAGAGAACATTCGATCCTGGGATCTTCATCATTGCATGAAGAGACAACTCATTAGATAGGTAGAAATCTAACTGATCGGGATAACTTCTTACCTCTTCTTAGAGGGACGAGGGATTAAGATACGTAAAGTTTGGCATCACAGGGGTACGCAGTTCATGAGCCCACTAATCAATACAATACATTCCTCTACAAGGCCAACAAAAGCAAAATAAATCCTCATAGGTATAACTAAAATCAATGGGCTGTACATGTAATGCACAGAGGTCCTGGGGGCTCCAGAGTGAGATGATCTCCTTTCTGGCTCATAATGGAGGGTCTGGGTGCGAGACCCCCTCCTTTATTATAGGGCTGCCAGCTGGGGTAATTGAAAATTTATAAACCAAATACCAAGGGCAATAAGGACAAAGTGCATAAATAAATTTGATTAAATTCCCAAAAATGATGGTGGGAAATCTAAACTGACCAGTATACCCTGGGGCACATCCCAAAAGTATTAAAAGTAACCATGTTCCCACAGTCTAGTTTTTATTGGTAAAAAAAAGCTGCTAAGTATTACCAGATATGCGCCAAATGCACTTGTCGTAGATTTTAAATGTCTAAAAGGTATCTTAAATGCCTGGTCTTGTCGGAGGTCCAATTGGACTATGCCACCAAACTGGAAAGAGTGAAACATCTGGTGTGTAATGCTTGTCCCTTTAAGTTAAGTAGAAGTCATATTTACCCCTTAGACGACACTGATCCATCTAACCATTTCCATTTTCCAGTTTCATCACGCCTCAGTCCAATCCAGTACTTGCCATTTCTGAGGGATTTCAAGGCATCCTAGAATAATATACAGCAGGCCAGTAAAATGTTTACCTGAACTTCTTAACCAAAGCGAATGCATCAAAAACCTATTTGCATACATACATGCTACATACATAGTGCTGTGATGTCACAACAATACTTGTGCACCAATCACTAATATATAGTCAGACCTGCTAAAATGTGAAGTTGCCCGTATTGCACCGAAATATGCGCATAATTAATTGCCGATTTTCGCATTCGCGAATATATTGGAGCACTCTATCTGCATATAAAGCTATTGTAATGTTCTGCCGTGCCAACCATTTTCTACAGTCTCATAAAAACTTCTAGCAGCTTGAAAAATTTATAAACAGTGACCCACGCCTGTATTTCGCACGCAATACGCGAATATTACATTGCCGATTTCGCAATAAAGAAAAAAATTGCGAATTTGTGCAATTTGCCTGATTCTAGAGAAGCTCAAGAGCACTCCTAGTGGTTAGATTTTTCCCAGACACATATGAGGGAACATATTATTCTTGTGTGTCAGATTTTAGGTTGTATTTTCCATATACACTGTATATATATATACACTGAACAAAAATATAAACGCAACACTTTCTGTTTTGCTCCCGTTTTGCATGAGCTGAACTCAAAAATTTGAAACATTTTCTACATACACAAAAGACCTAATACTCCCAAATATTGTTCACAAATCTGTCTAAGGTCCCTTTCACACGGGCGTGATTTCCGCGCAGGTGCAATGCGTGTAGGGTGACCACGTGTCCCGGATCGCCCGGGACAGTCCCGCATTTGGAGAGACTGTCCCGGGTCCCGGTCACCCTCATGCAGTGTCCCGGAATGATCACTGAGCCGCCATTACTGTCAGCCGCACAGGGCAGGGGAGAGAGAGGTGTGTCCCTTCCTCTGATAGGCTGTGCAGGGCCGGACGGCAGCTTATCATGGGCCAGCGGACCGGCGCAGGCGGCGCGATTACGACTCAAGCCCTGACTGAGCCGCTGCCGTACAGTCAGCAGCGCTCGAGGCAGGACAGGACACAGCCTGATCGTACTTCGCTGCAGCCAAGGACTCAGGACCGGAGGTAAGTATAAGTCAAGTGTTTTTTTTGTTGTCATTCGTCAATAGCTGTGGCTGGCCACTGGGCCTGGGGGCACATGATGGGGGGGGCACTTATTGGGCCTGGGTTACATGATGGGGGGGGGTAATTATGGTATGGCAAATAATGGCATTGGCTACTTGGACTGTGGACAATGGAATGGAGTGGACTCTGGCACTTATTGGGCCTGGGGTAGATGATGGGGGGGCGGGGGGGGGCTAATTATGGTATGGCTACTTGGACAATGGAGTGTGGACACTGTGTGTGGCACATTATAGGGGAGCCTATGCTACGGCTACTACTGGCAGTCAGTGTCAGTCTGGCACTTAAGGAGGGGCCTATGGCTACTGGCACATGTTGGGGGGGGGGGCTCTGTTACTTATTCTTACTTATTGTTTTTCGCCCCAGGGCCCCATTTCACCTAGAACCGGCCCTGGTGACAGTCGCTTCTTTATACTATGCGATCGCCGAATTAGATCGGCATCGCATAGTACTGTCCTGTGTGTGTGTGGGCTCCTCCCCTGCCTTGCTGCGCGGCCAAGTAGCGGGACCGCGACCGCATGATGATCTTGTGAAAGTAAGTGTGAAGTGGACGCATTGCACCCGCACTGAATCCGGACCCATTCATTTGATGGACCATGTGATTGGACCATGTGATGTGATGTTATCACAGGTCCTTTAGACTACAGCTAAGGCTTGAAGATAGCCAACTACGCGATCAAGTGGCTAAGGTAAGTTAAGTTTTTTATTTTTAACCCCTTAATCCTCATTCTACAAAGCATTCTTTATTAGGAATGCTATTATTTTCCCTTATAACCATGTTATAAGGGAAAATAATAAATTCTACAGAATACTCAACACGAAACCGGACTTTAGTGATGAAGTCCGGCTTCGGGTCTGGGTACCAAACATGGCGATTTTTCACACGCGAGTGCAAAACGCATTACAAAAGTTTGCACGCGCGCGGAAAAATCACGCATATTCCCGCAACGCACTCGCATCCAATCCGGGCGTCAAACATGACGCCCCTGTGAACCCAGCCTAAATCTGTGTTAGTGAGCACTTCTCCTTTGCCGAGATAATCCATCCCACCTCACAGGTGTGGCATATGAAGGTGCTGATTAGACGGCATGAATATTGCACAGGTGTGCCTTACACTGCCCACAATAAAAGACCACTCTGAAATGTGCACAGTTTTGCCTTACTGGGGGGGGGGGGCACACCAGCACATAATTGATATTGTGGAAAAATAATGGCGTTTTTTGTTTGCCTGGTCATGTCTCCATGAATACAAGAAAGGAAATATAAGTGGAATACTAAAATGCCTGATCACAGGGTCAGGCAGACAATAAACCATGTAACATACCATGATGAATCTCAAAATAGCTCCACAGCAGCATCAGATACCAATGTCCAGCACAAAATTCCACCCCAGTGGTGCAAAAATACTAAAGTGCAACATAAAATACCTCTGCAACAGCATCAAATAAATTCCACCACCCTCCATAAAATACAATCCAAGCATTACCAAATACCATAATGCAGCGCAAAATATCTCACAGTAGAATTGTCCCTTGACTAACCCTCCCCCATTGGCACTAGTATATTTTCCCCCTTAACCATCCCCCCCCCCCCCCCACTGGCAGCAGCATTGTCCCCTAACCACTCCTTTCACACTGACAGCATTATTGTCCCCATTTCTTCCCCCATCCCCCTTGCAGACTGGCTGGTCAGTGACACTGAAGGTGGAGGCAGAGTATCTCTCTTCTACTTCTCCTCCATATAGTAACGCATATAGTATATTGGCTGTTGAGAAGTTTAGGTCATATGAAGAAATCAAGTGACTCTGAGATAGGTGGTGGTGAAAAATAGCATTTAGACAAGTGTTCTGTTTTCAAGGGCCATGGAATATAATTCTAGCTATTCTGTGTAGTCTGTTATATGTGTTAATATTAGGTTTAAAGTAAAAAATAACAACTAATAAAAATATTTGTCGGCACTGGTGCTGGTCAGTGAGCATAAAGGATATATTTTGATATATAGATATTGCGGTACGCGTAGTATGGAGAATCACCCTACAGTGTGATAGCTTGCTGTTTTCAATCTGCAGCAAGACGTGTATACTAACAGGTGGGAGCAGGGGGCAGGGGCCCATATAGTATTGCCCCTAATTGCAGTAGGTATCCCTAGAGTTCAAAAAATGAATGAATGTCAGTCACAGAAAGGAATTTTGGATTAATTATTGAGTAATTGTTATTCAAAGCGGGAGTGTCGTCCGGGGGCACTTTGCTTTAGACTAAGTGCTGGTCTCCAATGTGTAGCTGATCCACCTGTAAAGGAAGCAAGTTCATTACCTCTGCCGGGTTTGGAGCTGCTTCCACCGTCCGGTCAGGTCTGCTATTGCGGTCCTCTTTGTGAGATAATTCAGCCCGCAGGCACTCTTCTTGTTCTCCTACTAGCACTGGCGTCGCTCCGGCCGGTAGCAGACGCAGTACGAGGGAACTGTTTGCAAGTCTGTTGCCAGGCAATGCTTCAGCATGTGACGTCACCGCTAGGAGTACTGGCGCTTGTTGGGATCAATTGTTCATCCAACCCGTTTCTGAGCATGTGCGGGCTCCTTCGTCAGGGATGGTCAGACCCCTCAAACCTAGGGGTTAAATAAGCGCTCTGTTTCTATGGCAACCTGTAAACAGTATTGGAGATTTGTGTGCCTGCAAGTAGATATATCTGCAAATAGCTATATATATGACAGAGGGGGGCTCTTCTCCTAATTAGTTTATTATTTATTAGTTATTGAAAGGCAAACCGTTCTATTTCATGGTTCAGTCCATTAGGGATCAGAGTGTTCAACTTAAAGATCCTTTCACTTTCTTTTCTGGACATTTGTTTTAAGAAGTTACCACCTCTTTTATTTTCCACTATCCCCTCAATACCTCCAAATATAGAACCCTGAAATTTTGAGGCATGAGTTTGTTCATAGTGTCTGGACAAGGGGTGGCCCTCAAATTTCTTCTGGATATTTTTGATGTGTTCACCAATTCTAATTTTTAGTGGTCGTTTGGTTCTACCTATGTACAGCTTATTGCAAGGACATTGAATATATTAGATCACCCCCCTGGTGTTACAAGCAATATAATTTTTTATTTGGAAGTTTTTTATGGTCCGTATGGGAGTTTTAATCCAATGTTTGACCATTTTACAATTACCGCAGGTTTTACATGGATTAAAGCCTTTTTTATTTAAGAAATTGCAGGTTTTACTGACCTGTCTGATCGGTGGTTTAAAAGATGGAGCTTTCAGATTGGCCAGATTCGGGGATTTTCTGAATATGAATTTAGGTTTTATAGTGATTTTCTGACCAATAAGGCCAACCTGTCTCAAGATATCCCAATGGCGTTGGATGATTTTCTTAAAAATACCCACTCCCTCACTATACTGAGTGAGGAGAGGGATATTAATAGATTCAACCTTGACGTCTTGTTCAATCTTCTCAGGTTTCTCTGATTTTTCTTTCATGGGATCCTGTTGGTCTAGTCTCCTTTACTTTTGATGGGTTGTAGATCCTCAGTTTTGTATCCTTTCTCCTTAAATTTTTTTATTTAGATGGTCTGTTTCTTCTGTAAAGTCCATATCATTTGTGCAATGGTAACTTACCAACTTGCTTCCTTTACAGGTGGATCAGCTACACATTGGAGACCAGCACTTAGTCTAAAGCAAAGTGCCCCCGGGCGACACTCCCGCTTTGAATAACAATTACTCAATAATTAATCCAAAATTCCTTTCTGTGACTGACATTCATGAATTTTTTGAACTCTAGAGATACCTACGGCAATTAGGGGCAATACTATATGGGCCCCTGCCCCCTGCTCCCACCTGTTAGTACACATGTCTTGCTGCAGATTGAAAACAGCAAGCTATCACACTGTAGGGTGATTCTCCATACTACGCATACCGCAATATCTATATATCAAAATATATTCTTTATGCTCAATGACCAGCACCAGCGCCGCCAACTATTTTCATTAGTTTCAGGGTTAGTACAGCAATACTTTTCCTTAGACTTTTTGATCCCAGTTTCCTGGAGTAAAGGGAATAATAAATATACCTCATACTTCTTACCTACTTAGAAGAAAAGGAATGTTTAACTTTCAAGTCAACCCAACTTTTCCTAGATTTCTACATGGAAATGTGGAATATCATTATTGCAAAAATGAAAAATGAATAAAATTCCACAACTTTCTAAATAAAACCATCTTATACATAAGATCCGTTGCTCTATCCAGTCCTAGACATTTTCAATGGGGCAGAGATCTGCAGTGACCCGCTAGATCACTGCTAAAGGGTAGAGTGTGCATGGGCAGAGACAGTGAATATAAATTGGACTTTACTGCACATGGTTAGGGTAAATTACTTCAGGCGCCCGCCACACTGGGACTTGTATGCCTTTGGTCATTTAGGAAGATGGCATGGGTTATATTAAAGAGAAACTTTGAGGGGACCATCATACTGATTGTCCTCTATACACAGCCTTTTGAAAAACTGCTGCTTTGGGAAGTATTTAAGAGCTGTGCCTACTACTTATGTTTGCACTGTGACCCCCATCATTCTCAGTAAAGGGACTGTTATCTGTTGCAATTAAGCAGCCATAATTAGTACCAAGCTAGAACCTGCTTTCATCTCTGAATACTACTGTTTGCCATTGATGGCTGCATCAGAGTTTGCAAGAGTAAGGCCCCTTTCACACGAGCGTGTCCGGATTAGGTCCGGATGCGTTGCGGATGCGTTCAGTGAAAACTGTGCGATTTCACAGGCAAAGCCATTCAGTTTTGCCTGCGATTGCGTTCAGTTGTTCAGTTTTTTCCGCGCGGGTGCAATGCGTTTTGACGCGTTTTTCCACGCGCGTGATAAAAAACTGAAGGTTTACAAACAACATCTCCTAGCAACCATCAGTGAAAAACGCAACGCACCCGCACTTGCTTGCGGATGCAATGCGTTTTTCACGCAGCCCCATTCACTTCTATGGGGCTAGGGATGCGTGAAAAACGCAAAATATAGAACATGCTGCGATTTTCACGCAACGCACAAGTGATGCGTGAAAAAAAACGCTCATGTACACAGACCCATTGAAATGAATGGGTCAGGATTCAGTGCAGGTGCAATGCATTCACATCACGCATTGCACCCGCGCGGAAAACTCGCCCGTGTGAAAGGGGCCTAAGCCTTCCCACACACTGCCCATGCTACATAATGTCCCACACTACACTCTCTTGAGGGTATCGAGGGGCTCTACTGGTCAGTTTGTTCACCAGATCTTTCCCCGATTGAAAATGTCTGGTATTGCATGGGGCGACTGGATCACGATGCATAGCAGCCATAAATCACCTTGGCTGAACTATGGGTCCAAGTTGAAGGAGCTTGGAATAACATACCACAGGTGGATGTCCAGCATTTGTATGACCATTAAGATGCCAAAGTGGCAACCTGTATGACAGCAAAGGGAGATGCCACTCAGTATTAATAAGACCCTGCCTCCATATATACCCTGCTGCAGAACCCAAAATAAAGCGGGTACCACCTTGGTTGTGTGATCATTGACCAAGCATCACTAGCAGCTCAACTGCATTACATTTTTCACTGTATCCTTTTTTTTATTTACCAATCATGTAAATAAAACCAAATAGGTAATGTCACTGAAGTCTCTGAAACAGGTCAATTCACCTGGCGTCCGTTCTTATCTGTTAGGTTTCTGTACCAGATGGTTCCAGGATAAATCATTGGGAAAGAGGAAAGGGTTTGGATCCTAATGGACCATAACAAACCTGTTAAATGGATCCGATTGGATCCAGACAGCTCAAAACAGATTTGTCAAATTAATTATTACACATCTTTTAAAAATGGAAGCCATGATGCTAGAGAATCCACATGACTGAAATCCATACAGATTATTACCGTTTCTTTCTTATCTTTAAGAGATGCAAGCGCTGATCCATTTGTGGCACACTTATCTTTAGCATTGTCCCAAGACAATTCGTCTGTAGAGAAGTAGTAACAGAAGAGACCTATTGTCTTCCATCCAGAGGGGCAAGTTCTGCAGACAATCTCTGAGTGGGAGAAAAAATTATAAATGATGTAGAGCTACCTACAGAAGAGAAGACGACAGATTACTGCTCTCTTTAGACAAACCTTTAACCTCACATGACAAGTCATTTTTAATCTAGGCCAAAATGCAGGAGCTGTGTGCGAAAAATTTAAGGGGCCCTCACACCCTGCAAATTTTGTTGCAGAATTATCCACAACTACAAATCAGTTCCATTCATTTGAATGAGGCAGCAAGCACATGGATTTCTGCAAGCCCCGTTCAGGTGATTTGAACAGATTTTTGCATGTGAAAAGGAAAAAGAAACAAGGTGGCCCCTCCTTCTTCTAGTTTTGCATATAGGACTTTTCTTTTTTATTAAAACCTAATTAAAAAACAAATGCTGTTAAATACATTCCCCCCAAATTAAATTAAATAAATAATAAAAAAAACAACTTACAAACTGTACAATATCATCATTCATTTTTAATTGTGGTACATGATTATCCAAATATGCTAGTTGCAGTACATATCTGTGCAAATAAACTGTATATCAAGGATAATTATATTATAAATGGGTGCCTATGATGAGCACTCAATTCCCACAGAGATGTAGCGCATCAGAACATAATATCCCTCAGTAGTTCATAATATAGCATATACTGTATAGATGAAGCCTGTAGTGTATAAATTATACAATGTATATTATCCATTTATACAATATAGGCTTCATCTACTTAGTCAAGATAAAGTTTGCCCTCATGCCAGCCCCAGCACCCCTATGCTATGTCTAAGTTTATATTTACCCCATTTACAAGTTTACCCAGATGCATATCTTTACATTTATCCACAATGAACCTTATTTGCCAAGTGGATTTTCCAAGTTTGATTTCAATCTCTAAACATCTTCCATAGACTGCAAACAACTCTCTATAGTCAGCTTCCCTTACACTTGTAGAGCTTGGTGAGAGTTGAATAAATGGTAGTCACAAACAAATTACTAGGGGTGTAAGGTTACTTTTATGCAGTCAGTATTTGGTCAGTATTTTGCACTGATATTTGAAAGCCAAATAGGAGGGAAACCATCATGAGTGAAATCTACTCATGGAAAGATTTATGCCGATTCCAGGTCCTGAAACCACTCCAGGTTTCAGCGTACAGATTCTGAATGATTGAAAATACTGACTGAAAAGTGACTATGTGATAGTGGCCTGCTCAGATTTTCGATTACAAGGACTTGTCCAAATAGGAATGATTTATTTCAAGAAATAGAATATAAGGGAGGGGCAAGATATGACCATTTAAAGGGTTTCTGTCATCACGTTTTGACATTATAAGCTGTCTGACATTAGCTATGTGCTAATGTCAGAGCAGCTTGATAATGTCTTTTTTATAAAAATCCGATTTATATTCAGGCTAAAAAACGTACTTTTATAATATGTAAATTAGCCTCTAGGAGCAGGGGGCGTGGCCCTGCTCCTAGAAGCTCCGTGTGGCAACCTGCTGGCACGCCCCTTCTTACTTTGAGTGACAGTGCCGGGCAGCGATCCTCCGGCACTGTCTCCTTGTGAAATCCTGCGCCTGCACGGCCGCTCTGTATTCGGCACCTGCAGGCACGGTGAGCAGAGGACAGCAGGCACCAGCGTCCTCTGCTCACCGCGCCTGCTCACAGCTGTTTGAAGAGGCAGTGCTTCATGCAAGCACCACTTCCTATTCATTACACCACACTTTGGGGCAGTGTTATATAAGCACCCGCTCTATTTGTAGCTGGCCAGCTAAGACCTGTCCTAGGTTGCTAATATGGCTTACATGTATATACAGCTAGACCTGCTAATGACCTTAATACAGTTCATATGTTTATATGTTAAAGACAAAAGCAGAGTTATTTACTGTGACTTCATGTTTTTGGATGTCATGTAACATGTAACAACGGCAGTTGGCAGCTGCCGGCGTGCAGTGCACCCTGCTATGTACCTCAGTCGAACTGCACACAAGGCTCCTCCTCCCCGATGCAGACTCCGGATCCGCTTTTCTGCTCTGTCGCAGGCAGCTACAGCTTCAGCTGCACCTTGTAGGAGCCGCACGCGTCCTGGTTCTTTAAGGGTTCGTGCACGCCCCTGATTCCGCCCTCTCTCCAATCCCGGCCAGGCACAACCTTTATACGGTGCTTCCCCCTTCCTGCAATGCCTGAGCAATATTGTAGTTTTCTACAGCGAAGGTTCCTGCTAGTTTCCGTATCGTTATCCTGCTACTGACCTTGGCCTGTATCCTGACCTCGTCTCTGTATGATCCTCCTGTACCTCGCTGCTCTCCAGTTTATGACCCGGATTGTCGACCACGTCTCTGTCTGCTGTGCAGATCGTCACACCTGCTGCACCTGGGCTAACTCAGCTCTGCTGTTCTAACAGTTCTAGCTCTGCTTTACCACTTACTCAGCTCTGCTTCGTCCAGCTACAGCTTGCTCTGTCTGCCTGTTTCCCCGATGCTTGCATCAGGGCGGTCTGGCCATCCCGGTCATCTGCCACTTAACCAGGACCACCCTTGCGGTGGCGACCTGGTGTCTCCCCTGCAGCTGAGACCAGCTTCCGCATCCAGGAGCGGGATAAAGGGTGTAGACCAGGGTGACACTTAGATTCCGCTCCCAAGTTTGGCCCAAAGTCAAGCCGGTAAGTGGCACAGCGGGTCCACACCCGTTGAAGCATTACATAACAGTTATATATTGTGTTCACAGAAGCAGAAAAGATAATATGCCTTTAAGATTTATTATATAACTGTGAGGTAAGCTCAATGACACAGCACAATTATTAACAGAAAGCATAGAGTTAAGCTGTTGTCACTACCCAGGAGTCTTCACCAATCACAGCCAGCCTCACGCTGAGCAGGAGTCTTGGCCAATTACAGCCAGCCTCACACTCAGCCTGTCTGGGAAATTACCTAGCAGGAGCTGCTAGAATGTATTACACCAGGGGAAAGAAGCTGAACAGACATTCACTCCTCTGAGAGTTCAGTTTTATAGAAGTAAAGAGGCCAAATATGTATTTAATACAGTTATGGATGTTCCTATTGTTAATGTAGTGATAAGAGCTATATACTGAGCTAGTTATATGTGTTTACTTACAGTTCCACCAAATGCAAAGTATGCAATAAGCAAACGAATAGACCAAATAGAAAATACCAAATTGCGACCAAATTACGCAAACTATGTACAGTCTGCGAACTGCTCATACCAGATCATATAGAGCAAGTAAAACTATTGGTTAAGGTAAGATACACCTCTCAGAGAGATCATAAAGTGCTTAAATAACTTAAAGTGAAAGTACAGATACTGAAGAGAGAAATATATCCACCATTTTATGTTGAATGACAAGATTGAACAGTTGAACTACCATTTTGTAATACTTTATGCAACACGTGTTTTGTATATGGACTGTCTGCTGCGGAAGCGGCAGTATTATATATGAAGAAGAGTTGCAGTTAATAAAGAAGTTATCTTAAGCATTTGGTGTGCTCTTTAAACCTACTCATTCCATAGAACGGCGCTAGAGGAATTACAGAGTAATAGACAGTCTGGTTGGACTAAATGGTCAGAGATATCAAAATTCTTCTAATGCCACAGCGCAAAAGGCACTTCATAGTGCTGCGCATGCCACACCATTCAAGTGAGA
Source organism: Bufotes viridis (assembly GCA_033119425.1). Lineage (NCBI taxonomy): Eukaryota > Metazoa > Chordata > Amphibia > Anura > Bufonidae > Bufotes > Bufotes viridis. The sequence goes on along the minus strand of CM065590.1, from coordinate 50,321,640 downwards.
CGAAGTGCTGTGTAATAAAAGCATCCGCTTCATTGAAGTGAATGGAGCAGGTGCCTGTAATTACACTACTCCACCGCTCCATTGGAGATGAGATGTAGTGTGATGACGAGGAACTATTGCTCACATGGAGCGCCACTTCCTCGTCTCACAGGTCACTATTATGGTTACCATTAGTGGTCATCACTCTGTTGCTTCAATGGTTTACCAGGATACACATATTAATTATATATATATAATATATATATTATACAGAAAGAGATGACAGACTTTATGAATCTTTTGAAGGACCCACCTAAATTTTTGATTGTTTTGACATTTTCATGCAGCATTCGTTGTTGATCGTCTGCTGGAGAAGAATACCAGAGCATTACAGCCAGGGCTGCCATTAGAAATTTTGGGGCCCCTTACACAGCTTAAGGACTGCCCCCCCTACCACGCCCCTTTAGAATCCATCCTGACTCCACCTCCCGGCTCCCTCTGCACCCCCAAGGACCCACCCCCAATTTAATTCTTTTTTACAACTACAAAGACAGTAAAAAGTGATAATCAGTGATTTCAGTAAGGAATTATTTTTGGACCAAATATTATGAAGCCTGCTACTATGACAAGGTAGATTCTTTTAAGCAGGGCCCTACACTAACACTAACTACACTACCTGTTCTAATGTGCACTAGCAATCTTCCCCTGGCACATTTAAGAAAAAACAACTTAAAAGCACAAGGTTTACTGTTTTACCCTTTGTTATATCTCCCCTAACAAATCATCTAAGAAATCAACAAAACTCCTACAATACACAAGGTCCTCTTGAGAAGGACCCTACACCAACTACATCTTTTTTTTTCCATGCCTCCCCTAGCCATCTTCCCCATTATCTAGGTTAGGTTCCTTTTGATCCAACCAGTTGTTAATAAAAGACAAAAAAAAAAGATAATAAAAGACAAAAACAGACATTAAACTGCATTTATAATAAAGCAATTTACTCACAAAAGAAGCTCTTCAGTCGTCTGCTGTGTCGTCCTCTGCTTGCTATTGCAGATTCTTTCCCCTCCTTTCTCTCTCTTCCTCAGGGCAGGCACACTGTTATGGGGGATCTGTGGATGACACACCGTTATTGGGGATCTGTGGAGGATACACTGTTATGGGGGATCTGTGGATGACACTGTTATGGAGGAATCTGTGGATGACACTGTTATGGGGGATCTGTGGATGACACACTGTTATGGAGGATCTGTGGATGACACTGTTATGGAGGGGATCTGTGGATGACACTGTTATGGGGGATCTGTGGATGACACTGTTATGGGGAATCGGTGGATAACACACTGTTATGGGGGGAATCTGTGGATAACACACTGTTATGGGGGGAATCGGTGGATAACACTCTGTTATGGGGGGAATCTGTGGATAACACTCTGTTATGGGGGAATTGGTGGATAACACACTGTTATGGGGGGAATCGGTGGATGACACACTGTTATGGGGGGAATCGGTGGATAACACTCTGTTATGGGGGGAATCTGTGGATAACACTCTGTTATGGGGGAATTGGTGGATAACACACTGTTATGGGGGGAATCGGTGGATAACACACTGTTATGGGGGGAATCTGTGGATAACACACTGTTATGGGGGAATCGGTGGATAACACACTGTTATGGGGGAATCTGTGGATAACACTCTGTTATGGGGGAATCTGTGGATAACACACTGTTATGGGGGAATCGGTGGATGACACACTGTTATGGGGGAATCTGTGGATAACACTCTGTTATGGGGGAATCTGTGGATAACACTCTGTTATGGGGAATCGGTGGATAACACACTGTTATGGGGGAATCGGTAGATAACACACTGTTATGGGGGGAATCTGTGGATAACACACTGTTATGGGGGGAATCGGTGGATAACACACTGTTATGGGGGGAATCGGTGGATAACACTCTGTTATGGGGGGAATCTGTGGATAACACACTGTTATGGGGGAATCGGTGGATGACACACTGTTATGGGGGAATCTGTGGATAACACTCTGTTATGGGGGAATCTGTGGATAACACTCTGTTATGGGGGAATCTGTGGATAACACACTGTTATGGGGGGAATCGGTGGATGACACACTGTTATGGGGGGAATCTGTGGATAACACTCTGTTATGGGGGGAATCTGTGGATAACACACTGTTATGGGGGGAATCTGTGGATAACACTCTGTTATGGGGGGAATCTGTGGATAACACTCTGTTATGGGTGGAATCTGTGGATAACACTCTGTTATGGGGGGAATCGGTGGATAACACACTGTTATGGGGGGAATCGGTGGATAACACTCTGTTATGGGGGGAATCTATGGATAACACTCTGTTATGGGGGGAATCTGTGGATAACACACTGTTATGGGGGGAATCGGTGGATGACACACTGTTATGGGGGGAATCTGTGGATAACACTCTGTTATGGGGGGAATCTGTGGATGACACACTGTTATGGGGGGAATCTGTGGATAACACTCTGTTATGGGGGGAATCTGTGGATAACACTCTGTTATGGGTGGAATCTGTGGATAACATTCTGTTATGGGGGGAATCTGTGGATAACACACTATTATGGGGGGAATCGGTGGATGACACACTGTTATGGGGGGGATCTGTGGATGACACACTGTTATGGGAGGGATCTGTGGATGACACTCAACCACTCTTAAAACCAACTGGTCAAACTTGTCAACTGGTCCTCCAACAATTAATTAACCCCTTCGTGGCCAAACATTTTTTTCAAAGCAGAACACAGCTAAATGGGGCTGGGTGGGCTGGCAGTGGCAAGGGAGGGGTTAATAACAATAAGTGATGGAGGATCATGGCCCTGTGGGGTAATCCAGAAAACAGCTTTGTATTTTACCAACGACTCACGCAAAAAAGACCACACAACATAGAGCTGCCTAGCCAAGTAGACAACATAAATTAAGGATCAATGGATCAATATGAAAATGGCTTTAAAATGGCTCAGCTCATAACATTATTTAGGGAAACAAACAAGTAACCTAACCTAATGGACCTGTGATTGTCACCTGGCTTAATGAATGATTGGGGTCCCAAATGGAGGCTGGAACATGGAGCCGGCACTGACTCCTTCTTCCTGGGCTGGCTAAGAGAGGGCCGGGCGAGGGCAATAGGTCAGCCAGGGCAGGCTTCCTGGGCTGGCCTGCTGGCTTCCACCACACAATGTTTTTCCAGTCCCACACTGTCCCAGTCAGACTTAGTACCCGTGCGCGCCTGGCCGCAAGCCTGCAAACCAGAATTCACTGTCTGGCACTGCAGTGGCAGGCGGCAGCGCGCTAATCTGAAGGCGCTGGCGGCGTGAGGCAGCGGCCAGCATCTGACGTCATCTGCGCAGCTGCATTCCTCTGCGCAGAGGCTCAGAGAGTCAGAGCCTTAAAGGGGAATGGACCTGGTTATGCAGTTTTTGCTGCAGGTACGGTAATCAGTGCCGGCGAAAGGGGGGGGGGGCCTGGGCAACGCAATGCGGACTATCAAGTCAAGTGACAGTGAAGTTAGTCACTTACAATTTTTAAATGGCAAAAAAAAAAAAAAAAGAAAAAAAAAATTGGATTTGGTACTGGCCGGGCCCCCCTGGGGTCCGGGCCCCTTACTGGGGTATCGGCTGTACCCCCCTGATGGCGGCCCTGATTACAGCACTGAGGAGTTAACAAGTTAAGTAGATGGATAAACTACAAGGCTTCAAAACCTGTCTATGGACCAGTGAATTTCATGTTAATTAATATTAGGTGAACTGTTTTACATACCGTATGTTGTAATGGTAAGGTAGCAATGTAGAGTTGCATGATTTATTTTATTTCAAGGTAAAACGGTCAACAGAAGAAGCCATTCTTTAGATTAGGGGTGCTCAACCTGTGGCCCTCCAGCTGTTGTAAAACTACAACTCCCACCATGCCATGCTGTAGGTTGATAGCTGTAGGCTGTCTGGGAATGCTGGGAGTTGTAGTTTTGCAACAGCTGGAGGGCCGCAGGTTGAGCATGCCTGCTTTAGATAACCTAAATGAACTGCCTACACTGAAAAACTCAGGGTTGAGTCACTGGCGGATCCAGGGGGGCAACGGGCAATTGCCCCCAGAAGCAGGCAGAGATGTTAAATAATTCCTCATTCCAATTCCCCTGGCCTGGCCCTGGCCACTGCGCGCCCGACGCCCGCACAATTGAAATACCTGTGCTGTGGCCGGGCTGCTAACTAGTTAACTGATAGTAGGGGGCGGAGCTAGTCAGGAGCGGCTGCAGAGGCAGAGCTGTGCGTGCGGCCGGCGCACGCACTCAGCTAGGGGAGAGGGTGTGGCCCCCTCTGGGCGGTTCGCTGGCTGCAGACTAGTGCCAGTGAACTAGTGAAGGAAGAGCCTGCTGCCTGCCTGCTTAACAGTCACACTGACTCACCATCACCACGCCGTCCCGCGCAGCGCCTGTAAAGTGAGGTGAGGGCGGCAGCTTGCCCAGCTGCAGCCTTTTGCTCTCCATCCAGTCCTCCTGTCCCTAGTCGTCAGTGAGTCAACTAGTTCCAGTCAGACTAAGTGTTAATGTAAAAGAATATCTCACTGTGTGACTGTGAGTCTGACAGACTCTGCCCTGCCTGCAGCACCCCTCCTCAGCTCAGTTATATTACCCCCAGTAATGTACCTTATACCCCTCAGTCATATAACTGAGGGGTATCAGGGTACATTATACAGGGGTAATATAACTGAGGGTATCAGTGTAATATAACTGAGGAGGGCTATAGGGGACAAGTGGCACATGAGGGGGTTGCAGAGAGGAGGCTGGCACATGATGGGGGAGAGTGGCACTTATCACTGGCAAATGAGGGGGAGAGGAGGAGACTGACACATGATTGGGGGAGAAAGGAGAGTGGCACTTATTACTGGCACATGAGTGGGGGGACTGGAACATGATGGGGGAAGAGAGGAGAGAGACTTGTTACTGGCACATGATGGGGGGATAGGAGACTGACACTTATTACTGGCACATGAGGGGGGGAGTGGCACTTGTTACTGGCACATGGAAGGGGGGGGGGTGTTGCAGAGAGGAGGCTGGCACATGATGGGGGAGAGTGGCACTTATCACTGGCACATGAGAGGGGAGAGTGGCACTTGTTATTGGCACATGATGGGGGGAGGAGGAGAGGCACTGTTCACTAGCACATGATTGGGGGGCATCTATAGTGGCACCTCTTACTGGCACATTATCGAGGGGCACTATGGGGACATCTACTGAGGTCACAAAGAAGGGGTATTTTATATGGGGGGCTCTGTGTGGTACTAGTATTATCAGGGGTATTATCTGTTTCTGCAGTATAATATTGGGGACCACCGCGCCACAGTATTGGGGGTAGTAGGATGAATTGTCCAGAAGATGGGAGGATGATGGTAAAGTATTAAACTGAGGTTTTTTTTGTTGTCAAACTGCAGAGACGAAAACTGTTGGTCTGGTCTGAAAGGAGAAGATGAGGACAGAGAACGTCTACATCAAAGGAGACGTCACTGGATGTAAGCGGTAAGTGGGGCTGTATTTCTGTAGTGATCTGTCAAATATTTATTTCATATAAAATATGAAATAAAAATAATTATGAAAATTAAAAAAAAACCAATTAATTTTGAAAAATTTTAATTGGCGGACATAATAACGCCAGTTCTTTTATCGATGAGGTCTAAAGTCAATTTGTGCAGATAATGAAACAAAGCAATTAATTATATAAAATATAATTTATTACAAGTAAATACAAACAAATGGCATACAAATTGTTACAAAGAAAATCCGAATACAATATCAAAATTGACCGCTAGATGGTGCTCCACCGTTCACACCAGACTCACTTAAGTTGCTAAAGCCAACCAGCACAATGCTATTCTTAGCACGTGAACAACCAACAAAGAAACAATAGGAATGAATCTATGGAAAATCCCTTATGCTCAATCAAAGAATATAGCAGTAAGAGACAATTTATAAATCCGCCCGCTGGCCTTGACTACGGATAATAAAATCCGATCAGAGATCTTACTCTGATAGAAATATTATAGGAATTTTAATGATGTGCACTTTCATTAAAAGTTCCCATAAAATTCTGTTTTAATACTAATGACCCACTCAACATGGAGTCTTAACTATATGCCAATTTAGAGCGATTTATAATTACTGCAAATAAAATAAGTTATACGTTACCCCTGACTTCGGGACAGAGAGCTTTCAGAAGGGACCCAGCTTTCCAAGATTTAAATCCGCAAGTTTCTTTGTGAGTCTGCGTATCCCTGGAAAAATTCCTCAGGGCTGGACATGGTGGAGATGTTCTGTGATCTGTGACGTCCTGTGATGTCCTTTGTGATGTGATGATGATGTGATCTCCCCTGAACTGATGATCTTCCCTCTTTTTATGTCTGTCCCAAACTGGATCAGATATGCTAATCGTTATCTATGCCCAGTCCCCCTTGGATTAGGGATTGCCAATAAGATAAGTTGGGTGTGAACGTATACTAATTAGGGGGATGATGTCATCAACCCAAATACCTGAGACACTTCTGTCCATCTACTACTTGATGGCACTGTTGTATAATATTTTAAAGTCCAAACGTCCAGGAATATAAAATGTATGCACCTAATCTGTTCACATGACTTCCTAACCTTTTACCCATTATATCATTTAAAGGGTACTCTTCCTGACACCTCGGGGCAGACAAATTGGCGCTATTAGAAGTTCCCTAATCTTTAAATTTATTGGGCAGATACGAGTACAATGCTCCTAATGAACTCAAACCATTCACTATATCCAGGGCCGGTGCAAGGATTTTTGCCGCCCTAGGCAAGATAAAAATTGCCGCCCCCAGCCCCCCCTCCACCCCATATCTATTAGGCCTCCCATAGATATGTTTAGCTTAAAGTTGGATCCGGATTAATGCTTTTCAATGGGCATTAATTCTGGATCCGTTCTTGTGGCTTGTTTTCAGGATTTCTGGCTGGAGGAAAATCCGCAGCATGCTGTGGATTTTGCTGTGGCCAAAAAACGTGTCAGTACTGAACGAAAGACATCCTGATGCATCCTGAACGGATTTCTATCCATTCAGAATGCATGGGGATGATCCTGATTAGTATCTTTCCGTCCTAGAGCCCCGAGGACAGAACTCTAGGACGGAAAGGAAAAACGCAGATGTGAAAGGGGCCTTAGTTTGTCATATAAGGGGAGGGGGGAAGAAACCCCAGAACTGGAGTGTGCCCCCCAAAAGAAGACTGCTGGCATCTATTTTTAACTTAAGATCAGACTCACTTACTAATTACAGCACACACCCCTGTAGTGTCCACCATCATCAGTGTGCAGTGGCACACTCTAGTTCTGGGGTTTCTTCCCTCCCCTGTCTGATGGTGGACACTACAGGGGTGTGTGCTGTAATTAGTGAGATTCACTCTGATGATCTGAATTTTGAAGTTAAAAGAGCTGCCTGCATACCTGCAATGATAAGGAGGGTGCCCTCCTTCACTTCAGCTCTGCCGGCAGCTCTTTTTAACTTCATATTTCAGATCATCATTATCAACAGAATCAGATTAGATTATCATTAAGATAGCTCACTTTCTTTCTTTCACTTCACTTACTTTTATAGCAGGCCAGGCAGGCACAGAGGACTGGAGACAGTGGGGAGGAGGCAGGAGCAGCACCAGTGAGCGAGCAGACTCAGCAGAGAAGAGGACCCGGTCCCACAGCGCAGGCTGGATAGCAGGCAGCAGTGAGACTGACTCGGAGACACTCAGTCTCAGTCAGACACTGCTGCGCTGCTCAGACTGGTTTCAGCCAGAGAGCGGGAATCTGACTGGCGCCGCTGCGGGACCATTTGCTCCTCCCTCCACTTGACTTTAGGTACACCCTGTCCCGGCCCCCTCCACCACGTGACCGTGACATGACCTACCTCATCTTCTGCTGGCTGCTGCCCTCCTCCGCCTGACTCCATCTCCCCAGCCAGGCCCGGGCCGCGGACAGGCCACTAGTGTAAATAAAAAAAAAAAATCAACAGAAGGCGTCCCGGGCGGGCCCCCAGTGGCGTAGGGCCCCATAGCCACTGCTATGGCGAGCCCTACGCCACTGGTGCTCAGGCGGCGCAGCATGAGAGCAGGGCAGGGAAGGGCTGGCAGCCTTAGTCCTGGGGGGCAAATCCAGTGAAGTGGCCTATTGCACCACTGAATCATCATCACTACTCACCATCCACTCCCACCTTTTCCCTGTTTTATAACGGATATTGATGTTATAAAGCAAGCATATAATATACAGTATAATCCCTGCACCACGCTGTATAATATACAGTATAATCCCTGCACCACGCTGTATAATATACAGTATAATCCCTGCACCACGCTGTATAATATACAGTATAATCCCTGCACCATGCTGTATAATATACAGTATAATCCCTGCACCACGCTGTATAATATACAGTATAATCCCTGCACCATGCTGTATAATATACAGTATAATCCCTGCACCACGCTGTATAATATACAGTATAATCCCTGCACCACGCTGTATAATATACAGTATAATCCCTGCACCATGCTGTATAATATACAGTATAATCCCTGCACCACGCTGTATAATATACAGTATAATAGCATTCTTAATACAAAATGCAAAGTAAAATTTCCATTGAGGGGTTAAATTTTTAAAAAATTAACTCACCTCATCCACTTGATCACGCAGCTGGTCTCGTCTTCTTTCTTCTTCTTCTGGCAGGACCTGGCTGGAAAAGGACCTTCAGTGACGTCATCACACGTCCGGCTGAATGAGAGGAGTTATTCTGTATTAAGAATGCTATTATTTTCCCTTATAACCATGTTATAAGGGAAAATGATACAGTGAATAGGGGTCGCTCATCCCGATCACCTCCTAGCAACCATGCGTGAGAATCGCACTGCATCCAGACTTGCTTGCGGATGTTAGCGATTTTCACGCACCCTAATTCTTTTCTATGGGGCCTGCGTTGCGTGAAATATAGAGCATGCTGCGATTTTCACTCAACGAACAAGTGATGTGTGAAAATCACAGCTCATGTACACAGCCCCATAGAAGTGAATCGGTCAGGATTCAGTGCGCGGAAAACTCGCCCGTGTGAAAGGGGCCTATGGGAAAATCCAGCACTGTGTGCAGTGTCAGCTCCAAGTCTGTATTTCTCTAACTATAGAGCAGTAGAAAAACGGAAATTATAAGGCACATGTGAACACAGCCTTATCAAGAACAACACTGGCAGTTATGTACAATAAGACTCTTTTGTAACCTCAGTGTGTACTTCACAGACAGGATGCCGGATAAAGCCTCATGCAGACATCCATGGAGCACAGTCCGTGAAATCCCTGCCTGCCGACGTGCATAAAGCGCACAGCGTTATTGGTTACTATGACGCCGTGCGCTTTAGAAGGACAGGATTTCACGGACCGGGCTCCACAGATGTCTGCATGAGGCTTAAAGGGGTTGCTCAGGTTCAGAGCTGAACCTGAACATAACCCCATTTTCACCAAGGCAGCCCCCCTGCGGAAACTTCAGCCCAGCAGTGTGTTCGGTGACGTCACCGGCTCTGATGGGCGGGCTTTAGCGTTGCCCTAGCCATATTACACAAATGAGCAGCGCTAAAGCCCACCCATCAGAGCCGCTGACGTCACCAGGCTTCCTGCCAGCCCCACAGAGAGCCCCAGGGCTGCCTGGGTGATAATGGGAGTACGTTCAGGTTCAGCTCTGAACCCGGACAACCCCTTTAAGAGGTGCTATACTGATACACCTAGCAGATTAGACATGAGTAGAGATGAGCGAACATTAAAAAAGTCCGTTGTTCGGGTGGTGGTAAGTCGCACATCCCGTTATGGATTCCACTATAGCGGCATATGGAATCCATAGGGGCGGCTGCCACCAACCCGAACTGTTGAACAGCCGAAGGACCTGGGGTGACGTCACTGTCATGTGATCAGTGCAGGGGCGTGGCTCATCACTGGATTTGATCCCGTGCTGAGCCACGCCCCTGCACTGATCACATGACGGTGACGTCACCCCAGGTCCTTCGGCTGTGCAAAGTTCGGGTTGGTGGCAGCCGCCCTTATGGATTCCATATGCCGCTATAGTGGAATCCATAACGGATGCGCGACTTACCACCACCCGAGCGCCGAACAACGGACTTTTTTAATGTTCGCTCATCTCTAGACATGAGTCCAGCAGGAGGCCTGGAGCTTCTCACAGGGCACTGTCCCCTAGCTAGCCTGAGCTGCAGCAACTTCTCTCACCCCCAGTAAGTCCCTAGAGCTGCAGACATGGCTCCCAGGGGCTGACTGAGGGGAGACAATCAGCCTGGCTGCCAGTGCTCCCCCATACCTTTCATTATGAAGTTCTTCTCCCCTTCCTAGAAATGAGGCATGGCCTCACGGAGGATGGTGGGCGTGACCTCACACAATTTAGGGGCGTGGCTTCACGGGTCGGTGGGCGTGGCCTGTTAGTCTGCAGAAACTGACAGAGCCGTCTTTCATCTTCCTGGCTGCTGGCTCTCTGCTTCCCCCTGCACAGAGGACCGCCCACTGTCCGCCTCCAGCACTTGGTGAGACTGCCCTCCACCAGGCTCAGACGCAGTTGTTCTGCGCTGCGGCCGTTTTTTAACATGATTGAGGGCGGCCAATTGCCTGCCTGCCCCCCGTACCAGCCCGGGCCCCTGGAGCGGGGCGCCGCGACGGCCGCCACTTAAGTTTTTTTTTTTTTTTTTTTTACATCCAGGGTTCCGGTGGCGCCCCCTGCTAAATTGCGCCCTAGGCGATTGCCTAGGTCGCCTTACAGGTGGCGCCGGCCCTGACTATATCATCCAAATGACGGATTAATAGTGCCCAAGATAACTGAGCTGTTCTTACAAAACCAGCCTATATGTTCTTTTGGAGAGTTTACTCATTAATACATGGATGGCATAATATATATATATATATATATATATATATATCAATATAATGATATCTTACCAATAATAGGATATGAATATACAAACATTATGTGTATCATTGGTTAAAATATACTAAGACTATATGTAATCACACGTGGATATATACTTTATATGTGGAGTTTATGGAATGACACCGCATACCGATGTCTTAAACAATAACCTGACTTGACCTCGGTACATGGTCGTGTCTTCCAGACAGTGTAAATAAGACAATAATAATCCTTTAAGACAAACCACATCTGTCGGCAATAACTTTTTAGAACAATACACACTGTATCCCAGTGACTTGCCGTATCGGGTACACTTAGCCTGACTTTTTTTTCCAGGCTCACTCAAACAGAAAGTTTGGTCTCTTAAAGGCAATAAGAATCTCTATCTTGGTCCTAATATTGTCAGACATTATTGAATATGCCCGACATAATCCCCCTTCATTTCAAATCGTTCCACCAAGTGTGAATGTATTTGAAATGTACAAAAGGGCTTTTCATATGTTTTCATCGTGATTCACGGCGCGCAGGCCTTGTTTGTGATGTTTTAACCATAGCTTACCCACAGTTTTTTTAACGAATCTTATCCACCGTAACATTTGGATAGTTAACACAGTCAACCACCCAAGAATAACAATAAACAATACACTCCATACATAATTTCCCCCCTGTGTCCAGATGGAGGGATATAATATCTCATTGTCCGTTGATGAGAACTGAAATGTGTCCATGGTTATGTTGTCCTTCCGTATTACCATTCGAACGGTATGACTAGGTTTATTATCTAACAAAAATTTTAAATCTGGATTTATGGCGATCTCTTGATTTTGGAAGGCATCAATGCCCTCCACTTCCCCCTCAACATCCTCTATGTCCACAGGATATAGTGTACGATTTCCAATCACAATCCTGGAATTGCGGGGTACCTTTATAATAGAGACATGAGAAGGTAGTGCAATAACTTTCACCATTACGTGGTCATTTGAGAAGACAGTCATGTCTGATAAACGTGTGCTAACAAGCCATTTATCCTTTATCAAAACTGCATTCACCACGTTTTCCTCCTCAATCTTTGATAGGGTCACCTGGCATTTCTCCGATCCATGTTTCTCATATTCGAGACCGCATAACGCATTGGTTGCATCATAATTAAAAGGATCACCCTCGCATTGGAAATTGTTGTCCCGGAACGTTATACAATTGTCCAGAATCGGGACAGACAACCAATCCGGCTTCCATGGCTGATAGGCCACAATGTCAGGAGTTTGAATACTAACATGAATATTGTCTTTCCAGGTGCCCACATTATGAATCTTCTTCATCTGAAATATATTGTCCCTAGTGACAACGGGAATTGATAATAAGAAACAGATCTCCATTTTTATGGGATCAACATACAACGGTATTGCAATCCCCATGTTGAATGCCAAATTTAGCTGGATATCTTCTATTTTACTTCCGCTGACATTTTGCAGCATTCTACGGACGATATCATATGATACAAAATAAAGGGGAATACGTCCTTCTCTCAAATCTTGCATCCCACTTTGTACTTCATCGTGATAAACTTGGGTTTGGAAATCAATACGTTCTTTTAATAGTATAAGTTCTTGCTTAAACTGTTCATTACTTTGATGTAGGTTTATTGAACGGTCCAATAACCTTGAATGTAAGTTTGTAGTAACAATAGTATCCTGCACTACAGTATATAAATCCGCTAAATGTTGTTTCTGATTTTCCATCTCCGCGTGAATGCTCACCAAGGTACTCTTTAGTGAACTGATTTCAAGTTCCAAAGTTTTGATGGAGATGGAGTTGGCGACCGAAACACTTGTGGCAATGACAGCGCCCACCACGCTAAAAATTATAGCGGCTACGATAGCGGAAATAAATCGCTTTGGTCTTTGGCTTGTAGAGAATTGTTCTCTAGTTAAGGTTTTCCTTGCTTGCTCCAGGATCTGGGTAATCCGCTCTCGGGAATATCCGATGTGCATCTGGTACCAGGCTTGGATCTCCGGCGACTGGATCTCGGACACGTTGAATTGCCTTTCGACAAAAACACGTGGGTCCAGGCTGACGTAGACCTTCTGGGATAATATCCTCTTGTTCGTTAAGATGAATCCCGATGTATCCTGCAGCACGATTCCGGACGAAGGACCTGGCACAGCAGTTGGCTCAGCATGGAACTCCTTCCCCAAGATCAGGATGATGTAGATAATGGCAATCATCTTCGATGCCATTTTACGCCTATAAAATATTGTATGACACATATGAGTACATACATTTTTCAACTTTCTCCTGCAAGAGTTACTAATACCATATACTTTTGATTGGCATAAGTTCTTTTCTTGGACAGAATAAGTTCTGGTCTTAGAGGTGAGTCAAGAGATGTTTTAGTTACAGAGGAAACATACATCAGGATGGGTTAGTACACATGTACGCTCATACGATACCAATCCTTGTTTCCGTCTTTAGCTGGAACCGTCAAATCTCTTCACCTCTTTTCATCCAACTCCTTCAATCTCTCGAAGTCGTGCACTAGGATGACAAACACGTAGTTGATTAATGTGCACCCATTTTTCAATAAACTCATCCCCCTTAGGGATTTTGATCTTGTAGACCACTGGAGATAATTTGTCAGTGATGACATAGGGACCTTTCCAGGAAGGTAGGAATTTTCTCTCCTTCACTTGATCCCGAGCGAAGTTATAGAGATAAACCTGATCAGAAATTTGGAACTCTTTCTGAGTAGTCTTCAAATCGTAATACGTCTTAGCACTCACTGCGGCTCTCTCTATATTCTTCTGTGCAAACGCAAAAGCATGCTGAAGGTGCTTGCGTAAGTTCTCCACATACTGATGTGATGTTGTAGCATTGATCAAGTTATGGTCTGTCGTCCGGTAAAGTAAATGCTGGGGTAACACCATCTTCCTACCCGTGATCATCTCGAAGGGAGAAAGCTTAGTTGCTGCACTTGGAGTAGCTCTAATGGCCATGAGCACCAAAGGCAATTTGACATCCCAGTCCTTACCAGATTCATTGACAAACTTTTTCAGGATATTCACGATGGACTGATTGTAACGCTCTACTCCACCACTAGAGGCTGGTCGATAAGCTATGTGTAGCTTCCTCTTTACCCCCAGGATTTCCCACATCTTCGTCATCACCTCACTGGTGAAGTGACTTCCACGATCGGATTCGATGCGCTGGGGAAGACCAAATCTAGAAAATATATGGTTGATGAGTAGAGATGCACATACACTGGAACTGCATGTTTTACATGGCAAACATTCCACCCATTTCGTGAACAAACATGTCACAGTCAACATGTATCGGTTTCCTTTTGATGAAGTTGTTACTGGTCCGATGAAGTCAATTTGGATGTCTGACCATGATTATGTCGGGCATATTCATATAGACACAATAATGTCTGACGATATTAGGACCAAGATAGAGATTCTCATTGCCTTTAAGAGACCAAACTCTCTGTTTGAGTGAGCCTGAAAAAGGTCAGACTAAGTGTACCCGGTACGGCAAGTCACTGGGATACAGTGTGTATTGTTCTAAAAAGTTATTGCCGACAGATGTGGTTTGTCTTAAAGGATATAGTGGGTCTTATTTACACTGTCTGGAAGACACGACCATGTACCGAGGTCAAGGAAGGTTATTGTTTAAGACATCGGTATGCGGTGTCATTCCATAAACTCCACATATAAAGTATATATCCACGTGTGATTACATATAGTCTTAGTATATTTTAACCAATGATACACATAATGTTTGTATATTCATATCCTATTATTGGTAAGATATCATTATACTGATATATATATATATATATATATATATATATTATGCCATCCATGTATTAATGAGTAAACTCTCCAAAAGAACATATAGGCTGGTTTTGTAAGAACAGCTCAGTTATCTTGGGCACTATTAATCCGTCATTTGGATGATATAGTGAATGGTTTGAGTTCATTAGGAGCATTGTACTCGTATCTGCCCAATAAATTTAAAGATTAGGGAACTTCTAATAGCGCCAATTTGTCTGCCCCGAGGTGTCAGGAAGAGTACCCTTTAACCCCTTAAGGACACGGCCCTATTTCACCTTAAGGACCAGGCCATTTTTTCAAAATCTGACCATTGTCACTTTATGTGGTGATAACTTTAAAACGCTTTTTCTTATCCAGTCCATTCTGAGATTGTTTTTTCGTCACATATTGTACTTCATGACAGTGGTAAAATGAAGTCGAAAAATTTCATTTTTATTTATAAAAAAATACCAAATTTACCAAAAATTTTGAAAAATTTGCAATTTTCCAAGTTTCAATTACTCTACTTCTATAATACATAGTAATACTGCCAAAAAAAGTTATTGATTTACATTCCCCATATGTCTACTTCATGTATCGATCATTTTGGGAATGCTATTTCATTTTTGGGGACGTTACAAGGCTTAGAAGTTTAGAAGCAAATCTTGAAATTTTTCAGAAATTTTCAAAAACCCACTTTTAGGGACCAGTTCAGGTCTGAAGTCACTTTGTGAGGCTTACATAATAGAAACCACCCAAAAATTACCCCATTCTAGAAACTACACCCTCAAGGTATTCAAAACTGATTTTACAAACGTCATTAACCCTTTAGGTTTTCCACAAGAGTTAATGGCAAATAAAGATAAAATTTCAGAATTTCGATTTTTTGAAAAATTTTCCGTTTGAATCCATTTTTTCCAGTAACAAAGCAAGGGTTAACAGCCAAACAAAACTCAATTTTTATTGCCCCGATTCTGTAGTTTTCAGAAACACCCTATATGTGGTCGTAAACTGCTGTATGGCCAAACTGCAGGGCGCAGAAGGAAAGGAGCGCCATATGGTTTTTGGAAGGCAGATTTTGCTGGACTGGATTTTTGACACCATGTCCCATTTGAAGCCCCCCGATGCACCCCTAGAGTAGAAACTCCATCTAAGAAACTACACCCCTCAAGGTATTCAAAACCAGTTTTACAAACTTTGTTAACCCTTTAGGTGTTCCACAAGAGTTATTGGCAAATGGAGATGAAATTTCCAAATTTCTATTTTTTGTTACCTTGTCTCAAAAAAAGTGTAATATAGAGCAACCAAAAATCATGTTTACCCTAGAATAGTACCAACAAAACTGACACCTTATCCCGTAGTTTCCAAAATGGGGTCACTTTTTGGAGTTTCTACTGTAGGGGTGCATCAGGGGGCTTCAAATGGGACATAGTGTCAAAAACCAGTCCAGCAAAATCTGCCTTCCAAAAACCATATGGCGTTCCCTTCCTTCTGTGCCCTGCCGTTTGGCCATACAGTAGTTTACGACCACATATGGGGTGTTTTTGCAAACAAGAGAATCAGGGCAATAAATATTGAGTTTTGCTTGGCTGTTAACCCTTGCTTTGTTACTGCAAAAATGGATTGAATGGAAAATTTGCAAAAAATAGCTGTTTTGGGACTGTTTTTATTTTTGTTATTTACATAGTTGAACTGACAGGTTAGATTGTGTGCTATTTCTATAGAGCAGGTTGTTACGGACGCGACAATACCAAATATGACTACTTTTTGGGGTTTTTGTTTCAGTTTTACATAATAAAGCCTTTTTGAAAATAATTTTTTTAGTGTCTCCACATTCTGAAAGCCATAGTTTTATTTTATTTTTTGGGCGACTGTGTTATGTAGGGGCTCATTTTTTGCGGGATGAGATGGCGGTTTGATTGGCACCATCTTGGGGTGCATATGACATTTTGGTCGCTTTCTATGACACTTTTGTGATGTAAGGTGACAAAAATGGCTCTTGACACCGTATTTTTTTTTTTTTTGCTGTGTTCAGCTGAGGGGTTAGGTCATGTGTTATTTATATAGATCAGGTTGTGACGGACGCGGCGATACATAATATGTATACTTTTTATTTATTTATATAAGTTTTACACAATAATATAATTTTTAAAACAAAAAAAATCATGTTTTAGTGTCTCCATAGTTTGAGAGCCATATATATATTTTTTTTTGGGCGATTGTCCTATGTAGGGGCTCATTTTTTGCGGGATGAGATGGCGGTTTGATTGGCACCATCTTGGGGTGCATATGACTTTTGATCGCTTACTATTACACTTTTTGTGATGTAAGGTGACAAAAAAATGGCTTGTTTGACAACGTTTTTATTTTTTATGTTTACGGCGTTCATCTGAGGGGTTAGGTCATGTTATATTTTTATAGAGCAGGTCCTTACGGACGCGGCGATACATAATATGTATACCTTTTTTTTATTTATTTTGGTTTTACACAATAATATCCTTTTTGAATGAAAAAAACATGTTTTAGTATCTCCATAGTCTGAGAGCCATATATTTTTCAGTTTTTAGGCAATTGTCTCAGGTTGGGTATCATTTTTGCGGGAGGAGGTGACGGTTAGATTGGCACTATTTGGGGGTCATATGACTTTTTGATCGCTTGCTATTACACTTTTTGTGATGTAAGGTGGCAAAAATGGCTTTTTGACAAAGTTTTTATTATTTTTTTACAGTGTTTACTTGAGGGGTTAGGTCATGTGATATTTTTATAGAGCAGATTCTTACGGACGTGTAGATACCAAATATGTCTACTTTTTAATTTTTTTTACATTTAACACTAAAAAGCATTTTTGAAACAAAAAAATCATGTTTTAGTCTGAGAGGCATAGTTTTTTTATTTTTGGCCAATTGTTTTAGGTAGGGGCTCGTTTTTGCGGGATGAGATGGCGGTTTGATTGGTACTATTTTGGGAGGCAAACGCCTTTTTGATCGCTTTGTATTACACTTTTAGTGATGTAATGCGCCAAAAAATGGCTTATTTACACCATTTTTTGGGGGTTTTTTTTATGGCGTTCACCTGAGGAGTTCAGTCATGTGATATTTTTATAGAGCAGGTTTTTACGGACGCGGCGATACCTAATATGTGTAGTGTATTTTATTTTTTTTAGTTTTTATTCAGTGTTATGTGTTTGTTTCATTTTTACTTTTTTTTCACTTTTTAACATTTTTTTTTGACCCAGACCCACTTGGTTCTGAAAGATCCAGTGGATCTGGTGTCTGTATAATACAGTACAGTACACTATATAGTGCACTGTACTGTATTTTGTACTTTAGAAAGTCTGAATAGACCTTTAGCAGGTCTATTCAGACTTTCAGCACCATGGAGAGCAGGACGCTTCTGAAAGCGTCCTGTCTCCATGGCAACCATCACCCCCTGCCATAACTGGGCAGGGTGTGATGGATAGGAAGGGAGTGGAGCACCCTCCCTCTTCGATCCCATCCTGTTGGGGGGCTGCAAAGGCACAGCAGCCCCCCGATGGGAGAGGGAGGGAGCGCTCCTCCCTGTTAACCCTTTCCATACCGCGGTCCGCACGGACCGCGGTACGGAAGAGGTTAAACGGCTGGCATCTGCAGCACAGATGCCAGCCGTTTCTATCAGAGTGTCAGCAATGTGCTGACACTCTGATAGAACCACTAGACACCAGGGATAGATTACAGGGGAGGCGGGCGGGGGATCGCAATCGCGATCCCGCCCGCCGCACCGCCCGCCTCCCGCAACCACCCCCCCTGCACCCCCGCAGCCACAGTATGATTGGGGGCTGCAGGGGGGGTTAAAAAAAAACTGTTTGGGGGCATTAACTCTCTGATCCCCGCGATCAGAGATCGCAATGAAGCGCTGCAAACCGCAGGTCTGAATTGACCTGCGGTTTGCAGCGATCGCCCATATGGGGGGGTCACAGGACCCCCCTGGGCATTGTAACAAGGTACCTGCTGAATGATTTCAGCAGGTACCTTGTTCCGATCACTGCCGGCTGAGCAGCAGTGATCGGAACAACTCATGACGTACCGGTACGTCATGTGTCCTTAAGGACTCGGGAAACATGCCGTACCGGTACGTCATGTGTCCCAAAGGGGTTAAATGATATAATGGGTAAAAGGTTAGGAAGTCATGTGAACAGATTAGGTGCATACATTTTATATTCCTGGACGTTTGGACTTTAAAATATTATACAACAGTGCCATCAAGTAGTAGATGGACAGAAGTGTCTCAGGTATTTGGGTTGATGATATCATCCCCCTAATTAGTATACGTTCACACCCAACTTATCTTATTGGCAATCCCTAATCCAAGGCGGACTGGGCATAGATAACGATTAGCATATCTGATCCAGTTTGGGACAGACATAAAAAGAGGGAAGATCATCAGTTAAAAAGATCACATCATCATCACATCACAAAGGACATCACAGGACGTCACAGATCACAGAACATCTCCACCACGTCCAGCCCTGAGGAATTTTTCCAGGGATACGCAGACTCACAAAGAAACTTGCGGATTTAAATCTTGGAAAGCTGGGTCCCTTCTGAAAGCTCTCTGTCCCGAAGTCAGGGGTAACGTATAACTTATTTTATTTGCAGTAATTATAAATCGCTCTAAATTGGCATATAGTTAAGACTCCATGTTGAGTGGGTCATTAGTATTAAAACAGAATTTTATGGGAACTTTTAATGAAAGTGCACATCATTAAAATTCCTATAATATTTCTATCAGAGTAAGATCTCTGATCGGATTTTATTATCCGTAGTCAAGGCCAGCGGGCGGATTTATAAATTGTCTCTTACTGCTATATTCTTTGATTGAGCATAAGGGATTTTCCATAGATTCATTCCTATTGTTTCTTTGTTGGTTGTTCACGTGCTAAGAATAGCATTGTGCTGGTTGGCTTTAGCAACTTAAGTGAGTCTGGTGTGAACGGTGGAGCACCATCTAGCGGTCAATTTTGATATTGTATTCGGATTTTCTTTGTAACAATTTGTATGCCATTTGTTTGTATTTACTTGTAATAAATTATATTTTATATAATTAATTGCTTTGTTTCATTATCTGCACAAATTGACTTTAGATCTCATCGATAAAAGAACTGGCGTTATTATGTCCGCCAATTAAAATTTTTCAAAATTAATTGTTTTTTTTTTAATTTTCATAATTATTTTTATTTCATATTTTATATGAAATAAATATTTGACATTCTGGAGGTTCCACCGAGATTTGATGAGATGACATATTGCTAAGATTGTTGATGATATTATATATTGTTGAGATATTGATGAGATGACATATTAATGATTAATTGTCATATATTGTTGCTGGCATTAGAATGCTACAGCCAGATCACGTTTACAACCCTTAGAAGGGCGTGGTCCATATATAGTTAATATCACTGTCCTGGTATTGAAGGGGTTAAAGCCCATACCAGAGATGAATAGTTGCAGTAAAGTGTTATTACACGGATGCAACCAGTGCATGACATGTAAATCAACTCGAGGAGTTGTTTGTCTATGCTAAACACAAGTTATGTTTTTGTATCGCCAGAAATTAACAGTAAATTGTCCCAAGATAGGGAACCGATGTAGGTTTCGTTAGCCTAGGCGATACTGGGTCCGGTTCTAGTCCTTTGTATGACTCAGGAACCTTCCTATTAATTCCTGCCCATTAGCTCCCATAGTTGGAGATTTATCCCATATATGTAATGGACTCAGATCACAAAAGTTGATTTTATTGATGTCCCAGATTACAGGGAGGTTGAGTTTAGTAGCTCAGGGCATTACAGGATAATAGAGGGACTTTATACATAAAGTTCTGACCCGATGTTATTGATAAATAGAATCTATAAGAGAACAGTTTAAACAGGTTAATAATGTTGATGTAACCCTGTTCTTCTTTTTAATGTTCTTGATTCTAAATTGCATAAATGCAAGACATATAAACCGGCTATAAGAAGCCGTATTGTCTGTGAAACATAATTGTTTAAATCACATAAAAATTGATATAATTGTTCCCAAAAAGTTAAGTCACTTAAGGGAACCATCACAGGCTTTGCAAGCCTAGATAAGAAAGTGAGTCTATGGCTATCGTCCATATTTTGACTCAGAATTTTCATATAATCTGTAATTGCCACAGATATGATAATCCCCAAGGGGGGATGAGGGGTAGTTTGTGGTATCAGCAGACCACAGTATATTCCCAGGATCACAGAGCTGATCATATGTACAAGCAGTTTTTGCAGATGCTGTATTTCCCAAAATTTCTCCACCATCCTAGAGATGGGAGGGGGGAAGGAGCACATTCCTAAGTCCTAGGTACATGTCAGCGAAGATGTCAGAGGTCGCAAAGCTGCGCTGCACTCTGAGCTGAATCAGCTCAAGTAAAGGAGGAGTAAGATTCTCCCAAATCCATTGCATGTAAATTCTTTACTTCATGAAGTGAATAAAGAGTAAAGAAAAATTGTTTAATACTTCCCTGAGATGGGAATGTCCAGCAAATGAAACAAAACAAAGTGCTTCATTGATTTATTAATCATAGCAAGTCGATAAATGATTGATTATATTGATTATTAATCAAATTTTTCCACAGGATCATTAACATGATGTTTGTGTAGAGTTTTTATTTCAGTGCTAAAAAAAGGCAAGAGCTGAACTGATATTGGAAAATCAAAAATTTGAAGATGGAGACACATCATAAATTTCATGTGATTGGTGATGGTATCGTATAAAAAAAAAAAATTGAAAAGTTATACTAACCAATTGTGACTAATTTGTCATCATTGTATTCCATGCAGATGTATGGACACATATATATATTACTCTGTTTCGAGGTAGTCTCAAAGTATTGATTGGGTTATGATCCTAAATAGGCATAACACCTACGGCTGTATTAGCCTGGCAGAGGAAGAATAGTTATATCTATTCATGATACCCTGTAGTTTGTTTTTCTTTGGAAAAAAAAAACATAAAAAATCCTCAACTAGCTGCTGCTGGCTAAAGTATGGCATAAGTCAAAGGCCTAGAATAGGCAGGTATATGTTTGATAAAGTTTTGCTGCGTTTTACTCATACTGTCTGTTGTTTTCTTAAGTTTAGATGATTGCCCAATATGGGATCACATGTTGATGGCGGAACCCTAAAAGTCTTATTTTCCGGAACCAAGAGAAGCTGAGGTCAGGGCTTTCCGAGACGCAAGAGACGTCCAGTCGGAGCCACCCAGATGAATCCAAAAGGTATCCAGGAGTGACAAGTGGGCAGAGCCCCGGGGATTCGACAGCCACGACAAGAGTGCTTCATGCCGATTCAATATGACAAAGTATTTGAGATCGCAAATATGAAGATATGTTGCCAAACACCGCTCGCTAAAAAGAGTAACCAAGTTGCTGACGAGACAGGAAGCCATTACTTCAAGCTTTACATTTTTGCAGCAATGTTATTAAGTTAGAGGACCAAAGAAACATTTTCACTAAAGACACGTTTCCGGAAAGTCAAGGAAATTACCAGAACGTCTTTCTCTCTACAGTGGTCATAAAACAACGTAACATATTTGTAGTAAAACCAAACAGAGTGTGCGTTATATATGTGTCGTAAGAGTACACACAAAATTGTGATTCATTTATTGCAAGGAAAAATTGTGTTCCCCAATCCATAATGATTTGGAGCATTATGCCCTGTATTGCATTTCAGCCTATTCAACCTTCTAAAAACGAAATTGAATATGCTGAAAAGGGGGGATTTGTCGGGCATTTTCATAGGTATATATATTGATACCTGGTCATATTATATTCAAAATGCATGCTCATTGTCTTTAAGAGACAGGCTGAAGTTGAACCAAAGTTTTCATACACGGCTGGAACAGGCCAAGATTTGAAGTCACACAGAGTTCAGTCTGTGTAAAAAGTTTATACTGAATACAGAGAATATTGTTTTAAAAGTTATTGCCACAGATGTGGGCTTATCTGTTGGGAGTACACTGGATTCTCCAGACATGTCTGTCTGTAGAGAACAAGGCCCATTCATACCATAATGGCCCATAGATCAATAGTGTCAGAGAGACTCCAAGTTGTCTATCTTTAGTTGATACAAAATGTCTACATTAATACTTGTCTCTAATTTACGACGACAAGGGTCAAATGTATATAATGCAAAAGTACCAAAATTAAGTCTTTATAGTATGGTGCTAATAGCTTGCACAACAGTGCCATCCGGAGACAGATATCGATACCATTATACCATCCTCCATAGTTGCATTATGGGTAAACATGATCTCATAGGATCTTATTACATATGTTTACACCCCCTCAATTGATTGGAGAATACTAATCCAGGGGGTGGTAATGTTAGATTACAAGGGAGATAATTACCCTAGATAGATCAGCATCAGGAGGGCATGAGAGAGAGAGGAGAAAGGAAGAAGTGAGAGAGGCAAGAAGGAAAAGCTAAGGAGCAAAGGAGGAAGCATAGCATTCCAGGAGCCAACAACCAATATGAAAGCCATGGTGATGGACCATCCAGCTTTCCTAGGAGCAGAAGTGAGATTCCTGCTAGGACTTGGTAAGAGACACAAAGAATGATGTTTCATTTTATTAAGACTATTTAGATAATGTGGGTAAAATCATAGCATCTATGTTGGCGAACATATTCATTTATTTATCATCTCTTTATGAGATGTAGTCTTAGATATAGAATAATTGTGAGCCTTCATTCTACCTGCAGAAGAATCAAGTTTCATAATTTATCAGAGTATTAAATGATTGCATACATATATGCATAGATATAGATATATTGACAGTAGCATTCTTCGCCAAGCTAGATGATAAATTCCCACTGGAAGATTTGTTCCAAGTTCTTCCAATGTCTGTTGTCTTAATAGTCTTACAAGGTTATACAGATATGAAAGTAGTCCAGGATGGGGCGGGAGGATACAGTTATCTCTTCTAAGTTATATCCTTTGATGGATTTGCCCACTCCTGAAGCCATGTGAGGTGTAGTTGGTTAGAGGCGGCAGAATGTAGTTATCATTTGATATTGATGTCTAGGATTAGACATGCCCATCCTGATATCATGAGGTTTCCTCTGAACAGAAGTGATGTATATAACTTAACTTCTTGTTTTGATATCCTAACCAAATAATAGCTTTGTTATAATGTGACAAGTTGTTTCTACCCACATGTATTGCTAAGCTTATATTGCTTTATATCGATTATATATAACTGTTTATTTACTTATGATAAGCTTGAAATGCTTCATATATCATTGCCATATATATTCCTTGGCATATATAATCGTGTTTATATACCTATTTGTTTATAATCGTGTAACTAATAAAATCTGCATATTTTTATAATATCTGCGTATTATTTAATGTCAAAACTACATCTTTAGCATTAATGTCATCTCTCATGAAAAGAACTTATTATCTGAGGAAATAGTCGGCCTCAGATGTGAATTGTATCGATTGGGTTATCTACAATTCACCAGGTCATAATTTCGACAAGTTATGGAAAATTCTTGATTAATTTTTTTTATGACCATAATTAATAATTCTTAATTGAATTATTATAAACCCGACAGATCGGAGCAGGGGCGCATCGATTGCCGGAAGTGCCCCTCCCGAGACCAGGCTCTGGATCCGCCACTGGGTTGAGTACAACAATCCATAATATCACACTCTCTCTGACAACAAGTCACACTAAAATAGTAGACTAAGGGCTCATGCACATGACCGTGTACCGGCCGGGCCCGTGCTGCTGACCGCAATTTGCACGGGCACCGACCGTATGGCTATCGTATTTGGACGCAGAAACAATTTACATAATTGCGGTCGGCAATCCGCATCTAAAACTCTGCCAGACTACATGAGTGACCACAACAAGACACTGAGATGGGGATACTCTGCCACAGTCCCTGGGCCTCCAGCCTTCTGAGAGAGAGAGAGAGCGAGAGAGAGAGAGGGACAGCTAGCTCAGGCCTTTTCTCAGCATCAATCCCTTCTTCTGCCAGGGAGGAGACTGGAGAAGCCAGCCCTATGCCTTGCCTGTGTAATTTTGCACATGAATTCCTCCAGTAAAGAAGCACCCTGGTTCACTGCAAACCATGACTTTCTGGACATATTCGCCACTGGGGTGAACCACGCCTTATCATCCCTTCCGGAGCACAGCACTAGGGTGGCCACTGGCTTCACCCCAGAATGCCGGACCTCACCGACCACTCCTCCAAACTGATAAACCACACCCTCTTTCAGAAGGGAAAGTGAGCGGGGGGAAGGAGGGGGGGGGGGGCATTGGCAGGCCGGGCGCTTCTCTTCCCCTCAGTCAGCCCCAGGTAGCCATGTCTGCGGCTCTAGTGACTGACTGAGGGTGAAAGAAGCCCGTTCAGGCCCTGTCCAGGCTCTGTGCCAGACGGAGGACAGGGAACCAGAAAACCGGACTGCCCAACCTAAAACCGGACATCTGGCCACCTTAGGTGACACCTCGACGGTGTCAGAGCAATCCAGTGTAGCGTTGGAGCCACCCCAAACCCTGCCACTGCAGTAGCTTCCACTGTTTTTCTGACACCGGCAGAGAGCTTCCTTCGCCCATCTGTTTCAGTGATGTGATGAGAGGGGCTGGCTGTCTGGCTCAATTCCCTCATGTGTCTTTGCATTAGTTGTGATGGTGAAGGCGGGTGGCTTAGCTAATAAAATGAGCCAGTCCACCAGCCCCTCCATCACATCAATGACTGGGGAAAAAGCTCTCTGCCTTTGACTGGAAAACAAGGAAATATACACTTATGGGACTACATGAGCAGCACTGATATCAGGACAGGATAGGTCATCAGTCGATAAGGTGTTTGAAGAGGTCGCTGCACTTGTAGCACCCCCAAGTCAGAGCAATGTGTGAGACTAACCTGGGAAATGCCAGTGATGGAGAGGCCGGCACGCTGTTCCTCTGGGGCACTCTCTGGGTTCTGAAGGGACACAGCCAGGTGCAATGTGAGGTGCCCTGGGTGTTGTAGTTTAACGTGCCTATGGCTAAGTCCCTGATGTTTCGTGACGCCAGTGCCAGTAAACGGTGGCACACCGTATTTATAGTAGGAATAATAGAGGTGCAGACTTGTAGCTTGAAACAGAATTCAAACTTTACTGAAACAGTGGTAATACAGAAGGCACTCTCTTAAAACAGTTCTGGTTGCAGACAATAGGCTTTTGTACAGTCTCAGTTACAACAGGCTTATATCCAGCAAGGTAAAACAGAGGGTTAAATAACAGGACTTTGAATTGCAGGTGAACCTTACTTTCTTCCTGGCTTGTCCTGACTGGCAATTATTCTTCAAGGCCCCAATGCCCTACTTCTGGCTTATATCCTTGAATCTCCAGTTTGCAGTGTACCTCCTCTGACATTACAGTACCTCTTGCTCTAGGGATTGCCTCAGCTTGGCTCCTGCTGACTTGCCTAGGCCTGTGACATGTGGCCTTCACAGACTCCAGGGTCTGCACTCCTTCTAGCCTGTCCTGACTGGGCCTTATATAGACTAGGGCTCCCTATCTCCCTCTATTGACTAGAGCTGGAATGAAATCCCTAGCCGGCCTGCACATGACACATTTCACAGTAACAGGGAATTAAATACCATTACATTACATTGCATTTTAAGAATAGGACTTATACCAGCCTCCCCATGAATGAGAGGAACGACAGCATACAAGTGACCCTTCTGTAGTGACGGGTATTACAACTCCCGTACACTACACACTATGATGAGCTCTTTGGCTCCTTCCCAGGCCAGTTATGTCAAATACATGGCCTATGTTATGCCAGTTATGTCAGATTCATGTCACATGGCCTATGTGCAACTCATTCTTATTCAGGTGAATGGGCATGGGCTACAAAGTACAGCCACTATACAATGTACGGCAGTGTGCTTGGTAGGCTGTGAGGAGGCTGACATACTCACTAAAGTGCTGAATTCTCTTCAAACAGTTAATAGGTGCAAGGGCGGACTTGGAACTTAAAGGGGCCCTGGAAAAAATACTAAAAGTGGCCTCATTTGTAGTTGGGTCCAAATTGATGGAAGGCAGAGCCAAATACCACAGTCCATCACAAAATACTGCCAACAGCACAAAATACAAAAACTTCCACTGGCCGGCCGTGAGGAGGGCCCAGGCAGCCCCCTGGGCATCGGCCTGTAATAGGGGTACAGATGTGTGGGAGGATTAAAGAGGGGGGCGTCCGTTATTTGGGAAAGTGGTACGGTAAGGGAACATGTTATTTAACTGTTATTGTTGAATTGTTATAAAAATGTGAATTGTCATGTCTCTTGATCCCTGCAAGCCAGGAGGGGTGTAGTGAGAGAGTTGGCCACTAGAGGGACCCCTAGGATAAGAATAAAAGGCTTAGTGAGGGGAGGAGGAGTTCAGTTGGCAGTTGGCAGTTGGCAGTTGAGTGAAAATGTAGTTGCAGGACAGTTCAGGCCCCTGTGCCTGGTAAGGACAGGGGAACCTGGGCCTATGGCCTAAAAAGGGTGTGCAGTGTGAGAAAACAGCGGAAGGGTCTTGCCCGTAAGTGTGTGCCGGGGAAAGGAGTACGTCAGTGCCTAGGGCCAGGAGGTCAGGGCCGGCGCGTCCTATAAGCGGACTAGGCCGCCGCGTAGAGCGCCCCTTGGCAAGGGGCGCTGCTAGGAGCGCCGGCCCTGCCTCATGCTGCAGCCGCCCGAGCGCTCTGAATTGAGCCTCAGACGGCTGCAGCACTCCCCGGGCTGGCGCGTCCATGAGGACACACCGCCCGGGCTCAGCATGAAGAGAGGAGCTGACAGGAGGGAAGCGCTCAGCGCTCCCTCCTGTCAGTCCATTGTAGCGCGGCCGAGCTCTGGATGGCCGCGGGTACAGGAGCATGTGTCTCCTGTACCCGGCCGGACTGACATGAAGTGCGCACACAGTGTGCACTTCCTGTCAGTCCGTCAGGGTACAGGAATCTAAAGCTCCTGTACCCGTGGACCATAAAGCGCTCGGCCACGCTACATTACAGGCGGGGAGGGAGGGGGAGAATGACAAGAGTGGGGGAAGAATGACAAGAGGGGGGAGAAGAATGACAAGAGGGGAGGAAGAATGACAAGAGGGGAGGGGGAGAGAATGACAAGAGGGGGAAGGAAGAATGACAAGAGGGGAGGAAGAATGACAAGAGGGGAGTAAGAATGACAACGGTGGGGGGGGGGAGAATGACAAGAGGGGGGAAGGAAGAATGACAAGAGGGGGGGAGAAGAATGACAAGAGGGGAGGAAGAATGACAAGGGGGGGGGGGGAAATGACAAAGGAGGAGGGGTGAAGAATGACGGGGGGGAGAATGACAAAGAAGGAGGGGTGAAGAATGACGGGGGGGGGGAGGAGAATGATAAGGGGGGGGGGGCGGCAAACTTTTCTTTTGCCTAGGGCGGCAAAAATCCTTGCACCGGCCCTGCAGGAGGTATATTACCATTAGGCCGGGCTGAGAGACTGAGAAACAGACCAGGGAAAGAGGGAATCACTGGATACCAGCCGGACGGGGCTGAGGATACAGAGAGAGAGAGAGCAGAGCCTTTGTGAGGAGAAACGCGTGAAGTGTGCAGGGATCAGGAGACATATTGTCCATGTGCTGCATTGAAGGCCCGTTGGTGTACTATGTACTGAAAAGGTCTGCTGTGACGAATAAAAGTGATTGTTCCCTGGTCAAGTGTGTGGCCGGCAGAGGAATCCGCTTGATGTTGAGAAATGTTTGCAACCCTGAAGTAAAAGACATTGACAATTCAACTGATCCGCCTGGTCTTCAATTATTCCCACTAGCAGGGGAGTTCTACAGCTGCTAAACACTGTGACACCATCTTTACGGAGGACGGAAGGGATCCATAAGTATATTGAAAGCATACCTCTCAGGTGGGTGACGCACTGCACCACAACACCCAGCATGCCCTGGTCACCCCTGAACCCTGAGGTAGCTTACATTTTGGCGTAGTCGGCAGGATCCACGCGTTTCTGTGGTGCAGGGAAACGTGAACCCCGTGCCTTGAACTATTCTGCCCAGTGTGAGTAGTGACTGTGACTTTTATTTAATTCGGGCCAAAGAAAGTGTATCTGAAGTGCCCCAAGGGCGCTGTGTGGACTATCGCTAGTCTGGGAGAAGAACTAAACCGTTATAGAGTGATTGGTGCACGGTGGTGAAGCGGCTTGCTGTCAGTGAATTGAAGAAAAGTGGTTCCAAGATGGCCGCCAGCGCTGAAAGGATTCTGTCTGCGCCATCACTGATTACTAAGGCGCGAAACTTTGCCGCCAAATTCCTCCAGGGAGGGGGAGGGGACTGTATAACGTGTCTCTCCAGTGAAGTGAGATCCTGTGAAGATGCCGCCGGCCCTATTGCAGAGTATCTAGGGGGCGGATCTGTCTGGAGGCGGGGTCTTGTGTGCCTGCGTGTGGAGAGAGGAGAAGGAGACAAGATGGCGGAGTCCCGTGAGACAAAGGATCTCGAAAAAGGACTACCCGAACTGGCGGTGGCGGAGTGGGGAGCTACCCCACCTGATGCTCCTCTTGCTGGGGAGTGGAGTGGTCCCGAGGGGTGGGCCGGTGCGGTCCGGTGGCAGGACCCGAGTGACTGTGACGGAGAGCGTCACCCCGCGTGGTCGGCTCTTATGGAAGAGCTGCGTGCGGTAGTTGTGGCCTGGACTGTGAAAAAGAAGAAGAAGGAGGAAGAGAGGGCCAAATTCCAATATGATTTTCCGGCCAGCAGGACCCACCCCATGGAGCGGCGGATCGGAGTGGTCCTAGAGTTTGATACCGAAAGGGGTTACGGGTTCATTAAGGATCTGCAGACCCGAAGGGACTTTTATGTGAACCGGCGGTCTGTGAAACGATCGTATCTGCCGGGATACATGCATAATTTGGAAGTCGGGGAGACTGTGGGATTTACACCTGCCGAGGGTCCCCGTGGGGCCTACGCGATAGCGGTTAGTCGGCCCAGAGGCCTACCGGAAGGTTGGGAGGAGGATGAGAAGAACCGGCCCTTTCCCCTATCCGGGCCGGACAACCCTGCGGAGGGACTGCGACATCAAGTGAGACCGGCCAGTCCCCGAGTTCCTGTGACAGATCCGGAGATGGTCCTTGGGACAACACCGGGCGCCCTCTGGATGGAGGTGGCAGCGGAGTCCGGAGATGTACAGAGGCCTGCAGTGACAATGTCGGGAGCTGAGGAGGTTTTCGTGGTGCCGGAGCTACCTGCCAAGGGTAAGACGGCAACACCATCCCACAGGCAGCCGGTGTATTGGGTGGAGAGGATCCCCGACGGAGATGAGACCCGGCTGAGGCCTTTCCCCAGTTCCGTGAAGGAGGCCCTAGCAATACGGTGGCGGCCTTTGAAGATCGTCACTGCGGACGGGTTTCAATTGTGGCCGGCCCGCTCAGAGCAACTCTTGTTTCCCCGCAAAGATGACTCCTTGGATAGCGAGCCGGAGGAGTATGATACATATTTGTGAGGAGATGGAACGTGACTGAACTTGTTGCGTAACAGGAGCCATGTGAATGTCAGGCTGGTGGAAGCTTTCTGCCAGTTTCCCCACGGCCGGTGGCAGCGTGTTGAAGATCTGCCCCAGAGGTACCACTGCTCCCAGCCTGACCTGCTGTTTAATGTCCCAGTTGTGCCAGTTGCACTTTATTTTCCCTGTTCTAACCCCCATTTCAGGTTGACAGGGGTCTGCGTATGTCAGCATTTTATAGTGACCGCAGAGTTTGCCAGGATAACATGCCCCTGGTATTGTTAGAACTCTGCATTGTTTTAGATAAATGCTGCTGACATACGGTGTTTGCAACTGTTTTTAGGTAAAGGTGCCCAGAGGTGGACTTTCAGGTGTGACCTCTGTGTTTTATATCTATATTTATATAATATGAGAACTGTTGCATGTATTAAGGACTATCCTGACGTATGCTGCGCCAGGACAACACCTTGTTCCAGACCTGTTTCCTGTGAGAAGAGGACAGCAGCCCTGTTATTGAACTTTATCCCTTGCCAGTGTATCCGGATGTGAAAAGTTTGAGAGCAGATGTTATGCGTTGTTGGGTATATGCATATATGTGCCTGCTAACTTTTTATTCACAGGAGCCAGATAGGTAGAGCTAGGGAGCACGAGGACGTGCTCAATTTAAGCGATGGGGAAGTGTAATAGGGGTACAGATGTGTGGGAGGATTAAAGAGGGGGGCGTCCGTTATTTGGGAAAGTGGTACGGTAAGGGAACATGTTATTTAACTGTTATTGTTGAATTGTTATAAAAATGTGAATTGTCATGTCTCTTGATCCCTGCAAGCCAGGAGGGGTGTAGTGAGAGAGTTGGCCACTAGAGGGACCCCTAGGATAAGAATAAAAGGCTTAGTGAGGGGAGGAGGAGTTCAGTTGGCAGTTGGCAGTTGAGTGAAAATGTAGTTGCAGGACAGTTCAGGCCCCTGTGCCTGGTAAGGACAGGGGAACCTGGGCCTATGGCCTAAAAAGGGTGTGCAGTGTGAGAAAACAGCGGAAGGGTCTTGCCCGTAAGTGTGTGCCGGGAAAGGAGTACGTCAGTGCCTAGGGCCAGGAGGTATATTACCATTAGGCCGGGCTGAGAGACTGAGAAACAGACCAGGGAAAGAGGGAATCACTGGATACCAGCCGGACGGGGCTGAGGATACAGAGAGAGAGAGAGCAGAGCCTTTGTGAGGAGAAACGCGGGAAGTGTGCAGGGATCAGGAGACATATTGTCCATGTGCTGCATTGAAGGCCCGTTGGTGTACTATGTACTGAAAAGGTCTGCTGTGACGAATAAAAGTGATTGTTCCCTGGTCAAGTGTGTGGCCGGCAGAGGAATCCGCTTGATGTTGAGAAATGTTTGCAACCCTGAAGTAAAAGACATTGACAATTCAACTGATCCGCCTGGTCTTCAATTATTCCCACTAGCAGGGGAGTTCTACAGCTGCTAAACACTGTGACACCATCTTTTACGGAGGACGGAAGGGATCCATAAGTATATTGAAAGCATACCTCGCAGGTGGGTGACGCACTGCACCACAACACCCAGCATGCCCTGGTCACCCCTGAACCCTGAGGTAGCTTACAGGCCCACTTAAATAAGTGGCAGTGCTGGGTGTCAGAACTTCACCGGTCAGATAATCCTGATCTATCCTGAGTATAGGCCTTCAATATTCTGGTCCCAGAAAAGTCCTTTAAGGGCAGGTTCACACTTGCTTGAGGTTATTCTGTTAAAGGTTCCATTATAGCTTCCGTTTATAACGGAATATAACTGAATTCACAAAACGGAATGCAAAAGGCATTCCGTTTTGATCTGTCATAATAGAAGTCTATGGGCAATTATAACATCCCGGTCTGGCTATGCTAGCTATCTGTCCTGTCCCGTTTTGCATTCCGTCTTACAAATTCCGTTATATTCCGTTATAAATGGAACCTATAACGGAATACCCTAATGCAAGTGCAAACCCGCCCTAAGGTGTCTGTCTTCTTCACTCTTCCTGCCCCTGTTGCAGAAATGAATGGTGTGGAGTCTATAGGTGAATGTAGCTAATTAACAGCACAAAGAACTCTTTTTTTTATTTAATTTTTTAAACCTGAATTTACACACTGAGGTATAAATCCTTAGTTTGTACTGGTGGCAAGCTTTAAAATGTAACTAAACCTTTCATGAAAAGGTTACAGGTAGCAGCGCTGCTCAGAGCACTCTGCCCCTTTGGCTGTCTTTGGCTTTAGTGCTCATGCGCATGACCGTATGTATTTAGCAAAAAACACGGATGACGTCCTTGTGTATTCCGTATTTTGCAGAATGGAACAGCTGGCCCTAATAGAACAGAACTATCCTTCTCCGTAATGCAGACAATAATAGGACATGATGATTATTTTGCGGAACGGACATACGGAAACGTAATGCGCACGGAGTAACTTGCGCTTTTTTATGCGGACCCATTGAAATGAATGGTTCCACAAAAAAACAGAATGAACACAGTAAGAAAATACATTTGTGCACATGAGGGACTAACTTAACGTTTGGAACATATGGAGTACGGATCCCATATCATTTTTGTGATACCCATACTTTCCTCGTCCAACAGCTAAGTAGCTAAGCAGAGCCGATGAAAGCCGAAGGGACCCATTAGTGTTTTCATCAAAATTTTAGTTACCCTATTTTACACAAAATATGTCAGAAATAAACCGCTTATAGCTGTGTTCTACCCACAATATATTAATAATAAAAAACCCTATAACCAAACCTTACAATATTTAAACAGGAGACTTGTGATGACGACCAAAAAAAGAAACATGATAAATAGAAAGGTCAGAGCTGCTAGAATTACCGGGCCCTTGTGGTTTTGCTAGTTGACACTTCTAAAATAAAGGAGAAGAATATCAGCACCAGGGACGTCACTACCATAGCGGCAGACTATGAGACTGATATGGGGCCCCGGGCAAGAGGGGGCCCAGTAGGGATCATCTCATCTTCTGCTGGAGGTGAAAACTTGGTCAGGAGTCAGGCCTCTACCCTCTGAAGGAACAACTTTTAGCAAATGAAGCAGTGGAAAAATGGCCCAAGACCTAGAGTATTACAATATTGTACTCGAGATCATACAAGCATTATGTAGAAGGTACTGTAGCAGAGTTATTTCCTTTGGCTGTCCTCCATGACTCACACTAGCACGTCTTCTGGTCGAGCAGTCCATAGAAATAGGTTAATCTTCTGCCGGCTGCAGCCTCCTTAGTAACAACAGGCTCCTTACTCACTATTGGCCCCGTCTATCAATGGCTGCACATCTATTATTGGCGTGTTAGGAACCAACAATATGGCCGTGCAGGTCCCGAAAACCGCCTGATAGCATCAGTCATCTCGCCTGTACGAACCTTCTCTCTGCATCACTCGTCCACATACGATTTCATTCTTTGCCGGCAGCAGATTGATGATCTGCTGGAGGCAAACAGTTATGTGTCGCAGCAAAGATGCTTTCACCTGATGAACTAGTGTTCACCCCTCCAGCCCCTCTGATATGAGCATTTTATGCTCCAATGCTCTCCCTTGTCCTGTACTGAATTGCGCAGGGCAAGGGCTTTTTCATTAGATCCAGGGATATACCAGGCTATGCTAGGAAGAGGCCTCTGTCTAGCAGTGAGCCCGGTGATGTCACCGGTACGAATGGGCAGATTTTAGCACTGATCTCGCTTTTGCCTAGCAGTGTAAAAAATATAAACAAACAGCCTCGGCCCTGCGCAATACAGCATGAATTTATCCAATGCTCATATCAGAGGGGCTGCCTGGGTGAATAAGGGGATATGTCCGGGTTCAGCTCTGAACCCAGACAACCCTTTTAAGTAAGTGGCATTTATCATGTAGAGAAAGTTAATACAAGGCACTTACTGTATACTTTGCTGCCTTGATTCATTTTCCATCACATTATACACTACATGTTTCCATGGTTACGACCACACTGCAATTCATCAGTGGTGGTCATGATTGCTATACGAAAAAGCATCAGCCTTTCTGGTGGCCGGGATTGTGGTAGCGCACATAGGCTAGTGCTTTTTCCTATAGTGTGCAAGCACGACCACTGCTGATGGACTGCAGGGTGGTCGTAACCATGGAAACGAGCAGTGTATAATGTGATAGAAAAATGAATCCAGCCAGCAAAGGAAGCAATATGGACAATCACAATACATTAGTAAGTGCCTTGTATTAACTTTATCTACATGATAAATTCTATTTGCTGAAGTGAGAGGACCCAGTTAAGCCTAATAAGAAACATTCAGAAAGTTTTTTTTTTTTTTTTAGCACAAGAAAGAAACCTGCATAGCTTCTGTGAGGTCCAGTATATGTATAATAACCCTGAACTGCCTAAGACTAGGGACTGGAAGCGTTGTCATAGATTTTGTATGTGATTTTAAATGTGTCTTGGTTTTCTGCAGCTTATGAATATTTAATAAGCTTTACTCTTGGTTTTTGGCATTTTCTCCTTAGATCTCTTCAGTTCTGCTGCTTTGCTTAGTTCATTCGCATACACATCATCATCACTGATATGATCATCTAAAAATGAGAGACATTATTAGTGAAATATCAAATTTTTATATTCTTTTATTTTACAGAATGTAAAATGTTAGTTTAGCAACTTTTTTTTGCTGTTTTGTGTTTATTTCCCATTCAGATATATGTGCGATGAAAAAAAAAACACAAAGAAAAAATCTGGCCCCCACTATATCCAGCCTCCAGCTTCTCAATGTCTAATCTTCTGTCCCTTATATACCTTGAAATTCAAAACTGAACCAGATGAAAATTTCTACACGTGGTCAAGGGACTTTTATCTTTTATGTTGGTTCACATTAGTGCAGTCTGCATTGATATTCTTGCTGTCCAAAAACTGAAAGGCCCCTTTCACACGGGCGTTGCGGGTGCACTCCGTCAAACAGTGCGGGTGCGTTGCGGGAATCGCCACGATTTTTCCCTGCGAGTGCAAAGCGCTGTCATGCGTTTTGCACGCACGGGAGAAAAATCGGCACTTTTGGTACCCAGACCCGAACCTGCACTTCTTCACAGAAGTGCATGTTTGGGTCAGAAATTGTCCCGCTGGTATTATTTCACATTATAACATAGTTATAATGTAAAATAATACCCTTGGCCTTCTTCCTAATGTTTAGCATCACATGGCCCAATCACCTGCTCCTTTACTATGGTGATGGAGCATGTGATTGGTCCATGTGACCATGTGACATCATCACAGGTCCTTTTCCTACTAGCAAGCTAACGGAGAGGATGCCGGGCTTCGCGATCAAATGGAACAGGTAAGTTATTATTAGTTTATTATTTTTAACCCATTCTGCACCTGTTTAAACATTAGTAAGATGGCCAAGGGTATTATTTTACATTATACCTATGTTATAATGTGAAATAATACAGAACCGGTTACACATTCCGATGGTTGCATAGCAACCATGCGGGAACATCGCAAAGCATCCGCACTTGCTTGCGGATGCTTGCGATTTTCCCGCAGCCCCATTCACTTCTATGGGGCCTGCGTTCCGTTAAAAACGCAGAAGATAGAGCATGCTGCGATTTTTACGCATCACAAAAGTGATGCGTGAAAATCAACTGTCATGTGCACAGCCCCATAGAAGTGAATGGGTCCGGATTTAGTGCGGGTGCAATGCGTTCACATCACGCATTGCACCCGCGCGGAAAACTCGCCCGTGTGCAAGGGGCCAAACACATACAGAATCCAGTTGGACACAAAGGGGATCATTTTTCAACCTGAAATATGCCTATATTAGGCATATTTCGGACGCAGATTGCGGCGGAACTAATTTGTGACTTTTCCCTGCTCGCGCCAGGTCTAAAAAAGTGGGCACGGAGAAGGGGACGCACCAGTAGGCCAGTCTCATGCATCATTTTCTACGTCTGTTTTAGGAGTAGAAAATTGTCTAAATGTAAGCTGTCTTACATTTAGACTGGCACTGTATCCGCCGAAGGTATATAGAGGCCGGTGCCTCTTCAAAACTTCAGCGGATCTACCGCCACATATAGTGCCGGTCTTAATAAATGACCCCCAAAGTTTTATCAGTGGGATCCATCAGGATTCATTGGGATCCATTCAGAAACAGAAGGCATGACCATAGTGTAAGGGCTCTTTCACACGAGTGGATGCCCTGTGGGTAATCCGCTGCGTGAAAGAGAGCCAAGCCCTGCTCCGGACAGCAGAGACACGGAGCATTAACATGATTAATAATGCTCTTTGCCTCTCTGTGACCTTTTTACTACAAAATCACGGTGACAACTTTATCTCACTGTGATTTTGTAGTAAAAAGATCACAGAGAGGCATGGAGCATTATTAATCATGTCAATGCTCCGTGTCTCTGCTGTCCGGAGCGGGGCTTGGCACTCTTTCACGTAGCGGATTACCCACATGGCATCCGCTTGTGTGAAAGAGCCCTAAGGTACACAGGTGGATTTGGAAAAACTCACTCTGACAGCTGAGGAGCACTGGAACGTCTTTACTAAAGATGATTTTGCAGTACATTAACAAACTACTGTACTTGTGAAACTAGTAAATTTATCTTCAATAGGGACGCTGTCTCTTGAAAAAAAGTTGATAGCAAGGAGGATGTCACTACAGTTGTGTGGAATTGGTTTAATTTTATACAGTCTCTCAGGAGCCGCAATTCCTGTTCCTGCTACCAGGCGAGGGGCCCTCCTCGTGGTAGATCTCTATCTCTCTAAGGTGGGACCTTACTCTTTGCTGCAGTGGAGAATCTGGCCGAGCACTTCTGAGGCCTTGCTTGTCTGGCTTGTCACCCGGGCAGTGACCTGAGCCAATCCTAGATGATGTAGCTTATCATTCCGAAACTGAATTTGCACTTAACCAAGCGCCCCAAATTTTCTGGAATTTCTCCGGAACCCCTCTTGCGTCATACGTTAATTTATACATAGGTAGGGTCTCAGTTATAATTTGGATCCAGTGTGCCACACTCAGTTTTTGGGGGGCTTCCAGTTGAGCAGCATCGACTTCCTAGCATAGAACAGTAATAGCCCATACAGAATCCTATCATGTTTAGTTTGAAGAATCTCATTAACCAAACCTAACAGGCAAACTTCTGGGGAAACCACCGCTGTGAGTCCCAACCTGGCAGTAAGATACCTGTGCACCGCCGTCCAGAACTCCTTAATGACTGAGCATTCCCAAATCACATGAAACAAAGTCCCTCTCCCACCATTGCATCGTGTACAAGTATCTGAATCAAGTCTGCGCATAAATTACAGACTTTTTAAGTGATTAATGAGGGGGGGCTAGCCCCCCACATGCAATTTTCTGGTAAAATTTCATTTAGGCTAATAGGCCTTCGTTAGATCCGGTAGGATCAAGTGGTTTCAACGTTAGATCTCATATAATTACAGAGATATTTCACATGAATGTACAGATATTAGGTAGTATTAAATGGGGGGGGGGGAGTGGTCTGTTTTTATTAGTTTTATTTCTTTATAAAAGCAATAATACATGGAAATGACCACATCAGACAATATCTAGACATATTGAGAAATTAATAGGTCAAAGGAAATAATGAAGACAAAGAAATATGCAACACATCACTGCACGCAAAAGTGAGTTTCGCAAAGACTATGCTGAGATGTGTACATTAGGCTGGATCATAAGGAACAAAATATCTAAAAGAACTTAAAAGAACCTGCACCTAATGCCGCTAGCAATCACTCTAACTTTGTCTACATGATAAATGGCATTTGATGAAGTGAGATACCCCCTTTAAATGCCCATGATCCGAGTTGCCTTCTGCTTTGCAATACAGTAGTCTTCTGAAAAGATGTGTTTTTAAGGCACATTTTAAGGTAGGGAAGTCATGAATTAACCTGATTGTCAGGGACAGAGCATTCCAGAGAGTAGGTGCAGCCCGAGAGAAAGACAGGAGTGAGAGGTACGGATTATGAAGGATGTTAATCTTAGGTCACTAACAGAAAGGAGAGTATGAGTAGGGTGGTAGACGGAAATGAGGGAGTAGATGTATAGAGGAGTAGCACTGTGGAGAGCATGAGCAGGGTGGTAACCCTAACCCGACTCTTCACAAGCAAAGGGGTGACTCCATTACAGAGATCCCCAAATCTACCATATTTAGTGGCCCCTATGTCAAGATCCCATTCATTTACAAGTCTTAAGGATGTGACAGGGAAGACCTAAGCCAGGTTTCCATCCACAGACAGCTGTTTCTGGGTGTTGCCCCTCATCAGTGCAGAGTAGGATTCTGGCTAACCGGGAGCAAGGCCTTGGAGACTACTCAAACAACACAATAGCTGATCTTAGGGAGACCTGCTACAGAAAACACTGTGGAGCCTCATTTTAGAGTCTCAACACAGCAATCCAAAGTGCAAAGCTCCCAGGAAACAGTAATATGCTAAATAACTGAGGAGCCCCAGTATCGGGTCTACAACACAATGAAAGCCAGATATCCCTCAAAGGAAGGAAAACCGAGCAAAGGGGTGTCTCCATTACAGAGATCACCAAATCCACCATATTAAGTACAAAGATGGCTGGACCACTTCATATAATAATCAACTATAGCTTTTGTGTCACCCCCACCTCCTCATAGATTGTAAGCTCTTGCGAGCAGGACCCTCACTCCTAGTGTATCAGTTGTAAAGTAGCCGGTAACTTTGTAATGTCTTGTTTTGTACATGAACCCTCTGAATTGTAATGCGCTGCAGAATATTTTGGCGCTATGGAAATAAAGATTATTATTCCTAGGACAATAGAGTGAAAAGAGAATAAAAGCTTCTAAAGAAGTGTACACCATAGTGAGTATAGTCTTACTACTAGAGGCTCCGTATAATTTACCTTCCTTTCTTGGACCATCTTGAATATTCTTCCTTTCTTTATTCTTCATTACTAAGTTGTCAGACGTGTCGTCCTGCACTGTGTCCTTCAGCAAAGTAAGTCTATGTCCTGGCCACCATCAAATGTCACAATGAACCTTGTATTACTTATTACATGGGAGACCACAAGGAAAAGTAACAGTTACAACACTTCCTAAAATGTATTTCAGAAAACCAGTGACTGTCTGTCCACTGTCTCTGACATAATGTCTTCTCTCTATCTGTGACTGGATCTTTCAAAAACTGAACTTCTTGTGTTTTTACCATCTATTAACCTACCTAAACCTGATATCTCAATCTCAGTCAGCGGCGCTATCACCAAGCCTAAGCAGCGTGACTGCACCACGTCTCCGTGTTATTCGGTGCATTCCCTGATTTTAATGGCTGCCACTATGGCACTAAAAGCAGCAAAAGGCCGAGTGAACCCAGCATGCATGTGGAACCTGGATTCCCTGTATTTTATGGTGGCCAATATGGCACTATAACAGGCAGTATTTAGTTTTAGGATCCCGTCTAGAGATGAGCAAATTTCTCAAAAATTTGATTCGGCTGTTTGACGAATTCTCCGAAAAAATTTGCTTAGATCCGAATTTATTTGTTGCGAATTGCGTTAAAAAACGGCTATTTCCAGGCTGCAGAGAGCCTTTCTAGGATGGGTAGAACTGCTGTGGTAGTGAAATAATACTATGAGTCAGTATGACATGCAGATGACATGCGTCGCTCTTAGAATCACTGCACACTTCACTTCTTTGGGCAGTCACGGGGCCAAAACTGACCAAATAACTCAAGTGTGAACTCAGTCTTACAGGTCCATGTTAGCGTCAAGAAGGCCAATGACAGAGTCAGGAGTTGGCAACAGCATCAGGAGGCCACAGAATGGCACAATGACAGAGTCTGGATTAAAGACTGAGGGCACAGATTGTTGAGAAAGATGCCGATGGAAAGTTATCTATAGAGCTCTACAACGGTAACCTGCAGATTAATGCAGCCCTCAAAAGTAAGTTTGGTTTGTCGTTTCCAAAACCCAAATTAGATCGTGGGGTGGGTGATCAGTCCAAGACTTCAAGTGCAGCAGCAGCAGCATGATACCACTGAGAGGGAAGCTGACATTGTTCTGTTTCTGTATTCCTCATGTTGATGGACATTATTTGCATCCGCAAGCTATTGTTAATTTATACAATTTCATTGTATGCATATTCAGTACATAGTGGTATCTACCGATACCAGACGGGGAGTGTTCTGTTTCAGTATCTTGCATTGTGTATTGGCATGTTCCTCTCCCCCCCCCCCCTTTGTTTCATCTTCTAGTTAGTTCAGCCAAGCCACTCCCTGTTTTCCCAGCCATGCATTGCTGTTAATGTGTGCTCAGCTTTCTGAGGAGAATCTCCATCTTCTTAGCAAGGGGATATTGTTGTCAAAATTCCTTTACCATCTGGATTCCCTGCAACATCTTGTAATACAATCTCTGGATTAAAAAGCTACTTGATTAACTCCTGGGTGTCTGATGCGTAAACTGTAAGTGGAGAATGTCTGATTCAACAAGTCACCTCCGTGCGCATAGAGGCTGCTCTCTCACAGATGCGTGATTGTATAAAGCTGACATTTTGAAACGCCACAGACATAGCGCGGAGATGACAGAAACAGCAGCAGCATGATACCACAGAGTGGCAAGGTGACATAGTGTGGAGATGGCAG
Organism: Bufotes viridis; assembly: GCA_033119425.1. Classification (NCBI taxonomy): domain Eukaryota; kingdom Metazoa; phylum Chordata; class Amphibia; order Anura; family Bufonidae; genus Bufotes; species Bufotes viridis. The sequence continues at coordinate 50,280,722 of CM065590.1, read as the reverse complement.
CAACAGCAGCAGCATGATGCCACAGAGTGGCACAGTGACATAGCATGGAAATGGCAGCAACAGCAGCAGCATGATACCACAGAGTGGCAAGGTGACATAGTATGCAGATGGCAGCATCAGAAGGCCACAGAGTGGCATGGTGACATAGTGTGGAGATGGATGATCTAATCTGATGGGTCAGGCATCGGTGGGTTAAAATCCTGGCTGATCCATGCCTGATTCATCTTGACAAAAGTAAGTCTCTCCACATTTTGGGTGGACAGGCAAGTTCTTCTTGGGGTAACTATGGCCCCTGCCGTACTAAACACCCGCTCTGATGCCACACTACTGGCCGAGCAGGACAGCTTTTCCAGGGCAAACTCTGCCCAGTAGTCCAGCGGATCTTCTATGACGGCTGGCAGGGTGCTGTCTAAGTATACCACCATCTGCTGGTTCAGGTCCTGCTCCAGGTCTACCTGCTGCTGCTTATGAGTAGTTTCTTCACTATGCGGGTGAAGAAAGCTGCCCATCATGGACTTTATGATGGAGCTGGTACTGTTCCTGCCACCGCACCCCTCCCCAGCAGCCATGGTAGTGGAATGTGAGTGCAGAGGGCCCCCATGGTCAGTCCTGCGAGAGGATGGATGATGGCTCAGATAGGCAGAGGCCAACTGACTGCATATGATGTCTCTGTAGTACTTCAGTTTGTCCTCCCTCTCAGTGGGTGTAAAAAAAGCCCCCATTTTGGACCGGTAGTGAGGGTCTAACATGGTGGAGAGCCAGAAGTCACCCCTCTGCCGAATGGTGACAATTCTGCTGTCACTACGCAAACAAGTGAGCATGCAGCTGGCCATTTGTGCAAGTGACTCAGAGGGATTCCCTGCCTCCATCTCGACTGCATACTGCCACTGTGTGTTTGGGTCCTGTGATTTTTATGATGTCTTGCAGATGGGTGGAAGACTTCAGGAACCGCTTGACAACCAGATTGAACATGTGTGCCATGCAGGGCGCATGGCTCAGCCTTCCTTGACGCAGTGCTGACACCATGTTTTTCCCGTTGTCGGTTACCATGGTTCTGATTTTCAGTTGTCGCGGAGAAAGTTGATTTCTTTCTGAAGGACACGGAGCAGTTCCTCCCCTGTGTGACTACATTCACCCAGGCAAACCAGGTGCAAAACTGCGTGACGTCGCCCTGCCCTGCACATGTGGTATGCTGGAGGGGCACTGTGACTCTTCCCTGCAATGGAGGCTGAGGATATGGTGGAGGATGAGGAGGCAGTGACAACGTGGAAGCGGCGTCAACTGGCCAAGTTGCTGGTGTGGCTGTGCAGGAACCACATCCACCCAGTGGGCCGTAAAGGACATGTATTGTCCCTGACCATAGTTACAGCTGCGCTACCCTGCACTTTGGCAGACACCGACAGGCTCAAGGACTGGCACACCTTCTGTTCTACATGTGTGTGCAGCGATGGTACTGCCTTTTGGGAAAATAAATGACGGCTTGGGACTCTCCACCTTGGCTCGGCACAAGCCACCAGTTTTCTGAAAGGTGCAGAGTCCACCCCTTGGAAAGAGACTGCAGCACCAGCAACTTGGCCAGGAGCACGTTCAGCTTCTGCGCCGTTGGATGCGTGCATGTTGCTGCGGCAAGCTGGACCACTACATCAGAGCCACTATTGTGCCAGGCCACTTTATGGTGTTCCTGCATATGTTGTCGCATGGCAGTGGTGTCAACATTGGCCCCCTGGCCACGCTTCGCCTTCGGCCCACAGATTCAACATATGGCCATGTTCACCTCCTCTGGAGTCTTGACAAAAAAACTGCCACACCGTCGAGTAGCTTATTTTCCCCCAACACTCTGCACTGACTGACTGATAGTGCCGCTGGTTCCGTGAACCCGTGCACCACTCCTTTCCGGGCAGCTAGGCTGCTGCGAAGCGGGTGGTCTACCTTCCGCTGCTGCCACCCTGCTGACTCCCAGCCATGCTACCATGTTGCTGGCTCAGCCGCTGCCTTGTGGGCAACCTGCCACCCTCTTCTCCCAATGCTGATGAAGCCCCTTCTTCACCCTGCTCCCAAGTGCCTCCGGCTTCATGATCATCGAGTACTGTCTGCAAGTCACTGGTGTCCTCCTCAACGCTCTCTGGGTCAGGAGCCTGACCGCTCGCAACACCACCTCCCACGCCACTCTCCTCATAACTAGGGATGAGCGAACCCGAACTGTATAGTTTGGGTTTATACCGAATTTTGGGGTGTTCAGGACCCGGACCCGGACATTTTAAAAAAAGTTTGGGTTTGGGTTCGTTGTTCGGCAATTTCTTCCCGCTTTCTGAAGTGCTGCGCAGCAGCCAATCAGCTAGCGTTTTACTTCTTGCCCTAAGAAGCCATCACAGCCATGCCTACTAATGGCATGGCTGTGATTGGCCAAGTGCAGCATGTGACCCAGCTTCTATTTAAGCTGGAGTCATGTAGCACCGCACGTCACTCTTCTCTGATTAGTGTAGGGATAGGACGCAGCTGCTGTGAGGGCGACATTAGGCAGGGAAAACTCAGCAAAAACAACTAATGAAGTGATCGATTTACAGCTGTGAATCATTCAACTTCTGCTAGTTAATTGCTCACTGGTTTTTAGGCTGCACAGAGCGTTTTTCTGTCACTTTTTTCTGGGGTGATCAGCGGTCATTTTGTGTCTTGTGGTACCAAGGACTATCAATCCATCAATACTAGGTTTTTTTTTTTTTTGCTATATCCTACATCAGGGGCTTGGCTGTGCTTATTGTCACCCCTAGAAACTCAGGATAGAAATGTCTATATTTTATTGAGGGGTTAAATTCAATTGCCAAAATAGCAATCCCCTAAATCTGGTGTCCCTGCAGTGGCTGGCCAAGTTTAATAGTGTCTGGAAAAGGATATATTTTTTTCTGGGGTGAAATTCAATTGCCAAAATAGCAATACCGTAAATCAGTGGTTTCAGCTGTGGCTGGCCAAGTTTAATTGTGTCCGGCAAAGGATATATTTTTTTCTGGGGTGAAATTCAATTGCCAAAATAGCAATACCATAAATCAGTGGTTATAGCTGTGGCTGGCCAAGTTTAATAGTGTCCGGCAAAGGATATATTTTGTTCTGGGGTGAAATTCAATTGCCAAAATAGCAATACCGTAAATCAGTGGTTTCAGCTGTGGCTGGCAAAGTTTAATAGTGTCCGGCAAAGGATAGATAATTTTCTGGGGTGAAATTAAATTGCCAAAATAGCAATCCCCTAAATCTGGTGTCCCAGCAGGGGCTGGCCAAGTTTAATTGTGTCCGGCAAAGGATATATTTTTTTCTGGGGTGAAATTAAGTTGCAAAAATAGAAATACAGTAAATCTGGTGTTCCAGCTGTGACTGGTCAAGTTTCATAGTGTCCGTCAAAGGATATATTATTTTCTGGGGTTAAATTCAGTAGCAAAAATAGAAATACCGTAAATCTGGTGTTCCAGCTGTGACTGGACAAGTGTAATAGGGTCCGGCAAAGGATATATTTTGTTCTGTGGTGAAATTCAATTGCCAAAATAGCAATACCATAAATTAGTGGTTTCAGCTGTGGCTGGCCAAGTTTAGTAGTGTCCGGCAAAGGATATATTATTTTCTGGGGTGAAATTGCATTGCCAAATATGTTTCTTGATGATGAGGACATGAGAATACCACCTCATTGGAGTTCACACTCTTATGATGACGAAACACAGGTGCCAACTGCTGCGTCTTTTTGCAGTGTGCAGACCGAACAGGAGGTCAGGGAGGAAGACTGTGTGGAAGACGATGCAGGGGACAATGAGGTCCTAGACCCCACATGGAATGAAGGTCGTGCCACTGACTTTCATAGTTCAGATGAAGAGGCAGTGGTGAGACCGAGCCAACAGCATAGCAAAAGAGGGAGCAGGGGGCAAAAGCAGAACAGCCGCCGCCAAGAGAGTTCGCCTGCTACTGGCCACCACCACCAGGGACCGAGCACCCCAAAGGCAGCTTCAAGGAATTCCCTGGCATGGCACTTTTTTAAACAATGTGCTGACGACAAGACCCGAGTGGTTTGCACGCTGTGCCATCAGAGCCTGAAGCGAGGCATTAACGTTCTGAACCTTAGCACAACCTGCATGACCAGGCATCTACATGCAAAGCATGAACTGCAGTGGAGTAACACCTTAAAAACAAGGAACTCACTCAGGCTCCCCCTGCTCCCTCTTCTGCTGCTGCCTCAGCCACCCACCAAACAGAGGATGTGCCACCAACACCACCACCTCTGTCACCAAGCATCTCCACCATGTCACACGGCAGCGTTCAGCTCTCCATCTCACAAACCTTGGAGAGAAAGCGTAAGCAGCAGCAGGCCATAGTGGAGTTTCAGCTGCAGTACGCACGGGTCAGTCGCACTGCGGAACAGCACCACTTCACCACCAATGATTGGGCCTCCATGCGAGACCTGTGTGCCCTGTTGCGCTGTTTCGAGTACTCCGCCAACATGGCCAGTGGCCATGACGCCGTTATCAGAGGTACAACACCACTTCTATGTCTCCTTGGGAAAACACTTAGAGCGATGATGGAAGAGGAGGTGGCCCAGGAGGAGGAAGAGGGGTAATTTTTAGCACTTTCAGGCCAGTCTCTTAGAAGTGTCTCAGAGGGAGGTTTTTTGCAAAAGCAGAGGCCAGGTACAAATGTGGCCAGCCAGGGCCCACTTCCGGAGGACGAGGAGGTGGAGGAGTATGAGGATGAAGCATGTTCACACCGGGGTGGCACCCACGCAGCTCGGGCCCATCACTGGTGCGTGGCTGGGGGGAAATAGAGGACGATGACGATGCGCCTCCCACAGAGGACAGCTTGTCCTTACCTCTGGGCAGTCTGGTACACATGAGCGACTACATGCTGCAGTGTCTGCGCAACGACCGCAGAGTTGCCCACATTTTAACGTGTGTGGACTATTGGGTTGCCACCCTGCTGGATCCCCGGTACAAAGACAATGTGCCCACCTTACTTCCTGCACTGGAGTGTGATAGGAAGATGCGCGAGTACAAGCACACGTTGGTAGATGCGCTACTGAGAGCATTCCCAAATGTCACAGGGGAACAAGTGGAAGCCCAAGGTGAAGGCAGAAGAGGAGCAAGAGGTCGCCAACGCAGCTGTGTCACGGCCAGCTCCTCTGAGGGCAGGGTTAGCATGGCAGAAATGTGGAAAAGTTTTTTCACCACGCCACAGCTAACTGCACAACCACCTGATATGGAACGTGTTAGCAGGAGGCAGCATTTCACTAACATGGTGGAACAGTACGTGTGCACACCCCTCCACGTACTGACTGATGGTTCGGCCCCATTTAACTTCTGGGTCTCCAAATTGTCCACATGGCCAGAGCTAGCCTTTTATGCCTTGGAGGTGCTGGCCTGCCCGGCGGCCACCTTTTTTGTCTGAACGTGTATTCAGCACGGCAGGTGGCGTCATTACTGACAAACGCAGCCGCCTGTCCACAGCCAACGTGGACAAGCTGACGTTCATAACAATGAACCAGGCATGGATCCCACAGGACCTGTCCATCCCTTGTGCAGAATAGACACTTATAACTACCTCCCCTTAACCATATATTCTTGTACTCCAGGGCACTTCTTTATTGATTCCTCTTTTTTTAATGTTACCATTATTTTGCGGGGCAACCCAAAGTTAAATGAACCTCTCCTCCGTCTGGGTGCCAGGGGCCTGAGTCTGTGAATGAGGCCTGTGGCACTGCAGACAGACAGGAATCCTTTTTGGCTGTGATGAGAACACCAACTCCCATAGCATTCCCACCTGATGCCACCATAACTTCCTATTCTACCTCCTCCAAGTTGGCAATTGATATTGGTATTTTTTATTTATTTTATTTTAAGTCATTTCCCTATCCACATTTGTTTGCAGGGGATTTACCTACATTTTGCTGCCTTTTTCAGCCCTCTAGCCCTTTCCTGGGCTATTTTACAGCCTTTTTAGTGCCCAAAAGTTCGGGTCCCCGAACACAAACATTTTCGGGAAGTTCGGCCGAACTTCTCGAACCCAAACATCCAGGTGTTCGCTCAACTCTACTCATAACTACTTGCCCGCCTAGCGGAGAAAGCGGCGGATGTCTCCTCCTAATCTTGGCTGGGCAGTAGCTGCTGACTGTCCTCGAGTAGCTCATCCTCGCTGAATAGTAGAGCTGAGCCCACAGCAGATAGTACTTCTGTGCCTGAGGGAACAGCAAAGGACAGAGGCAGTTTGAGGACAGGTGAGGGCACAGGGCCTGCTCCCGGGCCACGCCAACTAAGGGTTGTGTCTGACAAACCCACCGACTATTGGCTGGGGTGTCCGATGTCACTTGGGATGAATTGGATGAGCGAGTTAACCAATCAATAACCGCGGGGTTGCTGGTCAAGACACGACCAGTAGATGACATCAGGAGCTCAGGCCTCTCGTTGGGACTCCTGCTCCCACGCCCCCTTAATCTGCTGCAACCTCTGCCTGCGCCAGAAACATCTATGCCTCTGCCACTCATCTGTGCATGGCCTGGCACTACTCTGTCTGACATACTTTTAGCTGAACTAAAATAATTGATTAAATAATTAAAAGCAAATTAAACATAGAAACATAGAATGTGTCGGCAGATAAGAATCATTTGGCCCATCTAGTCTGCCCAATATGCTGAATACTATGAATAGCCCCAGGCCCTATCTTATATGAAGGATGGCCTTATGCCTATCCCATGCATGCTTAAACTCCTTCACTGTATTTGCAGCTACCACTTCTGCAGGAAGGCTATTCCATGCGTCCACTACTCTCTCAGTAAAGTAATTCTTCCTGATATTACTTTTAAACCTTTGCCCCTCTAATTTAAAACTATGTCCTCTTGTAGCAGTTTTTCTTCTTTTAAATATTCTCTCCTCTTTTACCGTGATGATTCCCTTTATGTATTTAAAAGTTTCTATCATATCCCCTCTGTCTCTTCTTGCTTCCAAGCTATACATGTTAAGGTCCTTTAACCTTTCCTGGTAAGTTTTGTCCTGCAATCCATGTACTAGTTTAGTAGCTCTTCTCTGAATATCCTTCTGCAGATATGGTCTCCAGTACTGCACACAATACTCCAAATGAGGTCTCCCTAGTGCTCTGTAGAGCGGCACGAGCACCTCCCTCTTTCTACTGTTAATGCCTCTCCCTATACACCCAAGCATTCTGCTGGCATTTCCTGCTGCTCTATGACATTGTCTGCCCACCTTTAGGTCGTCTGATATAATGACCCCTAAATCCCTTTCCTCAGATACTGAGGTTAGTACTGTATCACTGATTTTATATTGTGCTCTTGGGTTTTTACGCCCCAGGTGCATTATCTTGCACTTATTGACATTAAATTTTAGTTGCCAGATTTTTGACCATTCCTCTAGTTTTCCTAAATCCTTTTCCATTTGGTGTATCCCTCCAGGAACATCATCCCTGTTACAAATCTTTGTGTCATCAGCAAAAAGACACACCTTACCATTGAGGCCTTTTGCAATTTCGCTGATAAAGATATTAAACAATATGGGTCCCAGAACAGATCCCTGAGGTACCCCACTGGCAGTGGTGTACACACAATCCATGGGGCCCCGATGCGAAACTGAATCATGGGCCCCCCCCCCTCAAACCCGCCCCCCTCGGTCATTTGCCAGGGCCCTCAGGCCAGCGAGGCCACTCAAGGCTACCCCTCCCCCCCTGGTCATCTGCCAGGGCCCTCAGGCCACTCAAGGCTTACCCCTCCCCCCCTCCTCGGTCATTTGCCAGGGCCCTCATGCCAGTGAGGCCACTTAAGGCTTACCCCTACCCCTCCCGGTCATCTGCCAGTGCCCAGGCCCTCAGTCAAGGCTTTTCCACCTGACCTTAGCCAAACCCAACCCAACCCAACCCCCCCCCCCCCCCTCAGAGGAGAGCCTTTTGCTCATTGGCAGCCGCATTGCTCATGCTTTAGGTTTGATTCAAATTCCAACGAACATCCACCCTCCCCCGCCCACGCCCGCCCGCCCCCGTGCGCTTAGCAGCATCCAGCACAACAAGCAGAGATTCGTGCTGCAGGTGCAGCGTTCACTTTTCTTACCGGCTGGGGCTGGGCGGCTGGCTTTACTGCGGGGCGGTACTGGGCAAGGCTCCTGCTGGCTGGCAGTGGCTCGCGCGACGTGACTCCCTCTCAGGCGTCTCTCCCTGGTCTGGTCGGGTCCCGTTTGCTGCTGGCGCCGCCCACGTGAGTTCGCGCGCATGTTCCCGCGAGACCTGCCGCAGGCAGTTCGCAGGTCTCGCGGGATGATCGAGGACTGGAGGACTCAGTATTACTTTGCGCGCAGCTGCAGGGCCCGGGCCGGGGCCAGGGGTCTGCAGGCGGCCAGGCCCCCTGGGGAGCCGGGCCCGGTCGCAACTGCGACCCCTGCGACCCCTATATGTACGCCCCTGCCCACTGGTAACAATACCATACAACCCTAAAAGCCCAGAATATATTTCTCTTTTTGGACAGCAATAGGCCACTAACCGCAGGCCACTAACAAACGTGACCTGCGTATATATATTTCTCGTATTCGATTGAAAAAGCCCACTAAATTATTTTAGCGTAAATAACAGAAAAAGTTAACTGCGTATATTTTTCTCTTTTGTTTCTTACATATGGCAATAAATGCTTTTAGTGCAAATAACACCCAAATGTGAACATGGTATATTTTTCTCGGGTTGTACTGAACTGGCAATATACGCTTTTAGCGCAAATAACACCAAAATATCAACAGGGTATATTTTGCACGGGTTGTACTGAACTGTCAATATACTCTTTTAGCGCAAATAACACCCAAATGTGAACATGGTATATTTTTCTCGGGTTGTACTGAACTGGCAATATACGCTTTTAGCGCAAATAACACCAAAATATCAACAGGGTATATTTTGCACGGGTTGTACTGAACTGTCAATATACTCTTTTAGCACAAATAACACCTAAATGTGAACAGGGTATATTTTTCATGGGTTGCATTGAACTGGCAATATACGCTTTTAGCGCAAATAACAACAAATGTCAACGGTTTGTATTTTTCTCATTTTTTTCTTTAGAAATATGACAAAAAACACTTATAGCGCAAATAACACCCAAATATGAACAGAGTATATTTTTCACGGGTTGTACTGAACTGGCAATATACTCTTTTAGCGCAAATAACACCAAAATGCCAACAGCGTATATTTTTCTCGGGTTGTATTGAACTGCCAATAAATGCTTTTAGCGCTAATAACGCCAAATGTGAACTGTTTATTTTTCTGCTGTCTGACGCCCATTTTCTTTACTCTGGGCCGCAGAGGACTCGCCATCTTGTCGTCTTCTGTCTCTCTGGCACACACTGGTAAAAGGAGCGTAGTCTTGGAGGTGGAGTCTTCACTTCCTTCATTTGCATGGGGCAGTTCCCGGTGGGCAGGGGTGTAGTCTTGGAGGTGGAGTCTTCACTTCCTTGATTTGCATGGGGCAGTTCCCGGTAGGCAGGGGCGTAGTCTTGGAGGTGGAGTCTTCACTTCCTTGATTTGCACGGGGCAGTTCCCGGTGGGCAGGGCTGCTCTTGAGCTGGGCATATCCCGCTCCCGCTCTTGGGCTGGGCGTCTCCCTGTTTTCCCGCTCTTGAGGTACAAGAAGAACTTGCGTCATCACTAGCAAAGATGGCGGATTAACCCCTCAGATGCTGGCGCACACTTTCCTGCGCCTATCGCTCCGCAATAAACGTAGTAAAGTAATTTCTAGGCGGTTTTCTGACAAAGGCCTGTAGGCCTTGTAGCATAAAGGCATGCCAGTAAATCCTGTTTGTGATGCCAAATTTGCAACTTGCAGCCTCCCCTCCCTGCCATGTTTGTTGCCATCTGCTGGTGAACCAGGCATATTACATGAAATAAACAATTACAAACATTATTAGGAATGAACATTGTGGTGAATCTGGAACAGAATGCATAAATGACATTAATGTTAGCAGACACAGATAGACGCAGGGTGCAGAAGTGGTAACACTACTCTGGGGTGTTACACATATATGTTCTATGTATCAGTGGTGTATGTGCATCATGTGACATATGCATCAGTGGCATGTGTACAGTGTTCATTTTAGGACATGGTCAGATATCATAGTCAAGTATCAAAATAATGCCATTGTGACACCTGACCCTGACACCTGAGTTTGAATAATGCTCTTCATAGGTCAGGGTCAAAGTGAGAATGAGTTATAGATATACTATGTATTTGTATGCAAAATTGCAATAATGAATAAAATGCCATGTTAACACCAACCAAACTTATAGCTCAGTGATAGTGCACTTGTCTTGAGTCCAGTGGGCATGTGTTCAAGACCCCTTTCAGCCTTTAAAAAATGTAACATTTTATTAAGCCCTAGAGATGAGGCAAATTCAAGTCATGTGTGACGCTGATGTCTGACTACTGACCTAAGTCAGGCGTCAGCCTCGCTCCTAATTTTAGGTTCATTCTACTTTTTATATACTGAATGGCATAGATGAATAAAATGCAATGTTAACACTAACCAAGCTTACAGATCAGTGATAGTGCACTTGTCTTGAGTCTAGTGGGCCTGGGTTCAAGACCCCTTTCAACCTTTAAATTTTTTTACATTTTATTAAGCCCTAGATATGAGGCAAATTCAAATCATGTGTGACGCTGATGTCTGACTACTGACCCAAGTCAGGCGTCAGCCTCACTCCTAATTTTAGTGTCATTCTACTTTTCATATACTCAATGGCATAGATGAATAAAGTGTCATGTTAACACTAACCAAGATTATAGCTCAGTGATAGTGTATGTCTTTTGAGTCCAGTGGGCCTGGGTTCAAGACCATGTTCAGCCTTTAAAAGTTTTTTACATTTTATTAAGCCCTAGATATGAGGCAAATTCAAGTCATGTGTGACGCTGATATCTGACTACTGACCCAAGTCAGGCGTCAGCCTCGCTCCTAATTTTAGGTTCATTCTACTTTTCATATATTGAATCACATAGATGAATAAAATTACAGGCTAACCCTAACCAGCTTATAGCCCAGTGGCAGTGCACTTGTCTTGAGTCCAGTGGGCCTGGGTTCAAGACCCCTTTTAGCCTTTAAAAGATTTAACATTTTATCAAGCCCTAGATTTGAGCCAAATTCAAGTCATGTGTGACGCTGATATCTGACTACTGACCTAAGTCAGGCGTCAGCCTCGCAAATAATTTTAGGTTCATTCTACTTTTAATATACTCAATCACATAGAAAAACTAATTCCTTCAACTTGCTGTCCAAACCTGACTAAAAAAAACATGGTATTTTATTCATCAATTTGCCTCATATCTAGGGCTTAATAAAATGTTAAATTTTTTGAAGGCTGAAAGGGGTCTTGAACCCTGTCTCACTGGACTCAAGACACATACACTATCACTGAGCTATAAGCTTGATTAACGTTAATATGGCACTTTATTAATCTATGCCATTCAGTATATGAAAAGTAGAATGAACCTAAAATTAGGAGCGAGGCTGACGCCTGACTTAGGTCAGTAATCAGACATCAGCGTCACATATGATTTGAATTTGCCTCATATCTAGGGCTTAAAGGGCTTCTGTCACCCCCACTGACGAATTTTCACTAGCTGACATTAGCTACTTGCTAATGTCAGCTGAGTTCAAACATATGTTTAATATCTTTTTTTCTGTTTGCAATCTTCTTAAAAACTTAATTTTGTCATATGTAAATTAGCTTCGCTACCAGCAAGTTGGGCGGGTACTTGCTGGTAGCCGCCGCATCTTCATGCCCTTGGAACGCCCCCTCTTCTTTTGATAGACAGGGCCAGCGCGCTCTCCTCCTCCCGCTGGCCCTGTCTGCAGCTGCAATCCCGCGCCTGCGCCGTATCGGTCTTTAGTCGGCGCAGGCGCTCTGAGTGAAGGCGCTCGCTTAGGCGCTCCGTCCTCAGTGCGCCTGCGCCGATGACGTCAGCGCTACACCCGGAAGAGAAGACGCCGGCATCCCTGGTAAAGAGCGGGCGTGCCGGCGTCTTTTCTTCCGGGTGTAGCGCTGACGCCATCGGCGCAGGCGCACTGAGGACGGGCGCCTAAGCGGCGTCCTTCACTCAGAGCGCCTGCGCCGACTAAAGACCGACACGGCGCAGGCGGGATTGCAGCTGCAGACAGGGCCAGTGGGAGGAGGAGAGTGCGCTGGCCCTAGTCTATCAAAAAGAAGAGGGGCGTTCAAGGGCATGAAGATGCGGCGACTACCAGCAAGTACCCGCCCAACTTGCTGGTAGCGAAGCTAATTTACATATGACAAAAGTAAGTTTTTAAGAAGATTGCAAACAGAAAAAAAGATATTAAACATATGTTTGAACTCAGCTGACATTAGTAAGTAGTAGTAGGGGTGACAGAAGCCCTTTAATAAAATGTAAAACATTTTAAAGGTTGACTTGAATTTGCCTCATATCTAGGGCTTAATAAAATGTTACATTTTTTAAAGGCTGAAAGGGGTCTTGAACACAGGCCTACTGGACTCAAGACAAGTGCACTATCACTGAGCTATAAGTTTGGTGGGTGTTAGCATGGCATTTTATTCATCTATGCAATGTTGCATACAAATGCATAGCATATCTATAACTCATTCTCACTTTGACCCTTACCTATGAAGAGCATTATTCAAACTCAGTTGTCAGGGTCAGGTGTCAGAGTCAGGTGTCAGAGTCAGGTGTGAGGGTCAGGGTCAGGTGTCACAATGGCATTATTTTGATACTTGACTATGATATCTGACCATGTCCTAAAATGAACACTGTACATGTGAGCCATGTTTAAGTGTCTTGTGTCCCACATCTGTCCAATGAGTGATTGGTGTGTGCTGCATGTGTCTTGTTTCTGACGGACTTAAAGGTAATCTGTCACCTGGCTATCCACAAATTCTTTTTTTCCTTTAGCCTAGGGCAATAAAGTACCTTATATCCATATGTGTTCTTCTTTTTGCCGTGTCTCTTGTATGTTCTGTTAAAAACCGCTTTATCCATTATGTAAATTAGGCTGTAAGGAGCCAAGAGGGGCGTTTTTTTCTTTTCCAAGGAGCCCAGGAACGCCCCCCCTGATGTGCCCAGACCGCCTAAATTTGAATCTAAAGAACGCCTCCAGCAGCTGAAATCTCCTCCCAGAGGCGATGCTAACGGCTCCGCCCCTCGGCTACCTCTGCTCTCTGCCCGGAATACATCCCTGATCTTCTTCTCTGCCCGGAAAACATCCCTGATCTTCTTCTCTCTAACAGCAACCATTCAGTTTGATCCTTTAATTAATTATTATTATATTTTTTTTGAAACATGGGAATTTGATTGGTTGTTATGGACACGTAAGTTTTGCTAAACCTTTCCCCCAGTAAGCTCCTAGCGTCACCCGCGATTCCAGGGAGGCTCGTTCCAATCACCCTCCTGCCATTGGCTGCTCAACCCCTTATGTGTAACGCACTAGATTGGCATTATTACTTCTGCACCTTGCTACTGTCTTTATTGGTTAATCTCATGTCCTCATGGGTATTTATGTCAGGTCCTGAACACTGTGTATTTCCTACTTTGCAACGGTTGTGTTCAAACGTAATGTGCCTAGGTGGCAGCAAACATGGCAGAACTACAGTTAGGTAGAATGGAGCTTTAAATTCCGTTATAACCTCCCACTGCCCCTGTGGAGGAGTGGGCAAGTCCCGTTTCCTGTTGGAAGGCTAGGTCTTAGTTAGAAGTCAGTCTAGGGCACCCCCAGCTAGGGGAAGGGTGTGCAGCCGTGCCCCAGCCAAGCAAAACAAGCCAGCTAGAGCACCTTTAGCTCTGCTGGATATAGAAGCCAAAGCTTGAAGCCTCATTAGCCAGAAAGTTTCCCCTGGCCTAATCTAGAGACAGACCAGACTACTACAAAGTGAAGTAAAGCATAAAGAAAACGCTGAGTTCTATAGCCAGCATGTCAGTACAGCAGATCCAGAGAGAAACAGATCTAGCAGAGACGAGTATGCCTGCCAGAGTTCTTAATGCTGAAGCCTGCTGGGACCAAGACAAAGTTTGTAAACCGTTTGGAGAAATGTTTATTGAAAGTAACACTGCTTTTTAACTTCAACACAAGGTCTGGACTCAATTTATTCTTCATCCCCAAGTTAACTTTTCCCCTTTTTATGCTTCGGAGCCAGCACCTGGGGTCCAGCGTATCCAGGTAGGAGCACCGTGACACAACATTACTTAAAGTGACATTATAGGCCACCCTATACCACTCGGCCATTCATACACCTGGGTTCCAAACATATTATAGGGCCCTAAGGGGCAGCACCCGTCGCATTTGTTTTCATCTGCACAATGGGAGAAGCAGGTGGGGCAGTGCAGGGACCAGGAGCGACGTGGGGAGTGGGCAGCCAGGTAAGTAGAATCAGTGTAAGGGGACCGTTCATATGGGGGGCCATTTCTAGCCTCGGATAACCCCTTTAAGAGAATACAGATAATTTTATGATTTTAGGATTCAAAATAGGTATTAATGATTGTCCTCTATGAAGCTTTAGTGTACACAATTTATTACAAAGGCCTCTCTGACAGTAAAGACCTCGTTCCAATGGCCAATTATGGAACCTAGTAATATGTCATTGCCTCTCTTGAGACAGTAGGAGCAAATCAATATTTTCTCCCAATATCGCTTAAGTTTAGGACAGTTCCTTATGAATAATATCAGCAACTAGTACACAGCATGAACAACTGGCCTAAGATCCAAATGATACAACAGAGCAGAAGATGTAAGTACTATATACATCTCTCTTAATGATACCTGATAACCATCCTCTATGGGTACCGAATCATTCTCCTACTTATTTCTTAGATGAGGCTTAACCAAGCTCTTATCAACTTGTTGCAGTTGGAGGTATTGGTAAAGATTGTAATGTGATATCTCAAATATGGATTGACCATATAGGAGTACATCTGTTAATTCCCCATATACTGTATTAGATAGCCTCTTTTATAACTTCATGAATGGCCAAGTGGCTCAGGTTTTCGTGACCTTGACCAAGTGAAAGTGCCTTAACCCCTTAAGGACACGGCCCTATTTCACCTTAAGGACCAGGCCATTTTTTCAAAATCTGACCATTGTCACTTTATGTGGTGATAACTTTAAAACGCTTTTTCTTATCCAGTCCATTCTGAGATTGTTTTTTCGTCACATATTGTACTTCATGACAGTGGTAAAATGAAGTCGAAAAATTTCATTTTTATTTATAAAAAAATACCAAATTTACCAAAAAATTTTAAAAATTTGCAATTTTCCAAGTTTCAATTACTCTACTTCTATAATACATAGTAATACTGCCAAAAAAAGTTATTGATTTACATTCCCCATATGTCTACTTCATGTATCGATCATTTTGGGAATGCTATTTCATTTTGGGGACGTTACAAGGCTTAGAAGTTTAGAAGCAAATCTTGAAATTTTCAGAAATTTTCAAAAACCCACTTTTTAGGGACCAGTTCAGGTCTGAAGTCACTTTGTGAGGCTTACATAATAGAAACCACCCAAAAATTACCCCATTCTAGAAACTACACCCCTCAAGGTATTCAAAACTGATTTTACAAACGTCATTAACCCTTTAGGTTTTCCACAAGAGTTAATGGCAAATAAAGATAAAATTTCAGAATTTCGATTTTTGAAAAATTTTCCGTTTGAATCCATTTTTCCAGTAACAAAGCAAGGGTTAACAGCCAAACAAAACTCAATTTTATTGCCCCGATTCTGTAGTTTTCAGAAACACCCTATATGTGGTTGTAAACTGCTGTATGGCCAAACTGCAGGGCGCAGAAGGAAAGGAGCGCCATATGGTTTTGGAAGGCAGATTTTGCTGGACTGGATTTTTGACACCATGTCCCATTTGAAGCCCCCGATGCACCCTAGAGTAGAAACTCCATAAAAGTGACTCCATCTAAGAAACTACGCCCCTCAAGGTATTCAAAACCAGTTTTACAAACTTTGTTAACCCTTTAGGTGTTCCACAAGAGTTATTGGCAAATGGAGATGAAATTTCCGAATTTCTATTTTTGTTACCTTGTCTCAAAAAAAGTGTAATATAGAGCAACCAAAAATCATGTTTACCCTAGAATAGTACCAACAAAACTGACACCTTATCCCGTAGTTTCCAAAATGGGGTCACTTTTTTGGAGTTTCTACTGTAGGGGTGCATCAGGGGGCTTCAAATGGGACATAGTGTCAAAAAACCAGTCCAGCAAAATCTGCCTTCCAAAAACCATATGGCGTTCCCTTCCTTCTGTGCCCTGCCGTTTGGCCATACAGTAGTTTACGACCACATATGGGGTGTTTTGCAAACAAGAGAATCAGGGCAATAAATATTGAGTTTTGCTTGGCTGTTAACCCTTGCTTTGTTACTGCAAAAATGGATTAAAATGGAAAATTTGCAAAAAAATAGCTGTTTTGGGACTGTTTTTATTTTTGTTATTTACATAGTTGAACTGACAGGTTAGATTGTGTGCTATTTCTATAGAGCAGGTTGTTACGGACGCGACAATACCAAATATGACTACTTTTTGGGGTTTTTGTTTCAGTTTTACATAATAAAGCCTTTTTGAAAATAATTTTTTTAGTGTCTCCACATTCTGAAAGCCATAGTTTTATTTTATTTTTTGGGCGACTGTGTTATGTAGGGGCTCATTTTTGCGGGATGAGATGGCGGTTTGATTGGCACCATCTTGGGGTGCATATGACATTTTGGTCGCTTGCTATGACACTTTTTGTGATGTAAGGTGACAAAAATGGCTCTTGACACCGTATTTTTTTTTTTTTTTGCTGTGTTCAGCTGAGGGGTTAGGTCATGTGTTATTTATATAGATCAGGTTGTGACGGACGCGGCGATACATAATATGTATACTTTTTATTTATTTATATAAGTTTTACACAATAATATAATTTTTAAAACAAAAAAAATCATGTTTTAGTGTCTCCATAGTTTGAGAGCCATATATATTTTTTTTTGGGCGGTTGTCCTATGTAGGGGCTCATTTTTGCGGGATGAGATGGCGGTTTGATTGGCACCATCTTGGGGTGCATATGACTTTTGATCGCTTACTATTACACTTTTTGTGATGTAAGGTGACAAAAAAATGGCTTGTTTGACAACGTTTTTATTTTTATGTTTACGGCGTTCATCTGAGGGGTTAGGTCATGTTATATTTTTATAGAGCAGGTCCTTACGGACGCAGCGATACATAATATGTATACCTTTTTTATTTATTTTGGTTTTACACAATAATATCCTTTTGAATGAAAAAAAAACATGTTTTAGTATCTCCATAGTCTGAGAGCCATATATTTTTCAGTTTTTAGGCAATTGTCTCCAGGTTGGGTATCATTTTTGCGGGAGGAGGTGACGGTTAGATTGGCACTATTTGGGGGTCATATGACTTTTTGATCGCTTGCTATTACACTTTTTGTGATGTAAGGTGGCAAAAAAATGGCTTTTGACAAAGTTTTATTATTTTTTTTACAGTGTTTACTTGAGGGGTTAGGTCATGTGATATTTTTATAGAGCAGATTCTTACGGACGTGTAGATACCAAATATGTCTACTTTTTAATTTTTTTTTACATTTAACACTAAAAGCATTTTTGAAACAAAAAAATCATGTTTTTAGTCTGAGAGGCATAGTTTTTATTTTTGGCCAATTGTTTTAGGTAGGGGCTCGTTTTTGCGGGATGAGATGGCGGTTTGATTGGTACTATTTTGGGAGGCAAACGCCTTTTTGATCGCTTTGTATTACACTTTTAGTGATGTAATGTGCCAAAAAATGGCTTATTTACACCATTTTTTTTTTTTTATGGCGTTCACCTGAGGAGTTCAGTCATGTGATATTTTTATAGAGCAGGTTTTTACGGACAGCGATACCTAATATGTGTAGTGTATTTTATTTTTTTAGTTTTTATTCAGTGTTATGTGTTTTTTCATTTTTACTTTTTTTCACTTTTTACATTTTTTGGACCCAGACCCACTTGGTTCTGAAAGATCCAGTGGATCTGGTGTCTGTATAATACAGTACAGTACACTATATAGTGCACTGTACTGTATTTTAGTACTTAGAAAGTCTGAATAGACCTTTAGCAGGTCTATTCAGACTTTCAGCACCATGGAGAGCAGGGCGCTTCTGAAGCGTCCTGTCTCCATGGCAACCATCACCCCTGCCATAACTGGGCAGGGGTGATGAATAGGGAGGAGGAGCACCCTCCCTCTTCGATCCCATCCTGTTGGGGGCTGCAAAGGCACAGCAGCCCCCGATGGGAGAGGAGGAGCGCTCCCTCCCTGTTAACCCTTCCATACCGCGGTCCGTACGGACCGCGATGCGAGAGGGTTAAGCGGCTGGCATCTGCAGCACAGATGCCAGCCGTTTCTATCAGAGTGTCAGCAATGTGCTGACACTCTGATAGAATCCACTAGACACCAGGGATAGATTACAGGGAGGCGGGCGGGGATCGCAATCGCGATCCCGCCCGCCGCACCGCCCGCCTCCCGCCCGCCTCGCGCCGCCCGCAACCACCCCCTGCACCCCGCAGCCACAGTATGATTGGGGGCTGCAGGGGGTTAAAAACTGTTTGGGGGCATTAACTCTCTGATCCCCGCGGTCATAGACCGCGGGATCAGAGATCACTGAAGCGCTGCAAACCGCAGGTCTGAATTGACCTGCGGTTTGCAGCGATCGCCCATATGGGGGGGTCACAGGACCCCCCTGGGCATTGTAACAAGGTACCTGCTGAATGATTTCAGCAGGTACCTTGTTCCGATCACTGCCAGCTGAGCAGCAGTGATCGGAACAACTCATGACGTACCGGTACGTCATGTGTCCTTAAGGACTCGGGAAACATGCCGTACCGGTACGTCATGTGTCCCAAAGGGGTTAAGACTCCTCCAGGCTCGGACTGGCCCACCTGAGAGGCGGGGGATTCCTTGGTAGGCCCCGTCTCCTGCACCCGGAGATAAGATGGAGGAGTAATTATTTCTCTTGTTTCTCAGGAGAGATAATTATTGTAGCCACTAGGTGGCAGTATCACACAGTGATGCAGCCTCCTACTGGTGTAGATTGCACAGGAGGCCCTGCAGTATCTTCTAAACTTCCCAGGCTGCTGGCAGTGAAGGAGGAGAGAACATGTCTGGCCATCCTCGTGGACTCACTGCTGTCATAAAACAGGCTGCTGGAGAGAAGGACTCCTCTGCCGTGCTGGGCTGATTTCTCAGGTGTGTGACAGTAGTGAGCTGTAGGAGACTGTAAGGGGGAAATAGGAGATTTGTTAATATCAGACACAGATCTGTGAATGTGTGCTGCTCTCTGCAAAGTTCAGAGTGGCATTGGGGGGACTCTGCTCTAGGTCCCCCAAATGCCTCTCCTTTAGGTGCACCCCCATTAGTGCCACAGCTCCAGATGCCACCCAATACCCCCACTCTAAATGCACCCCTAATATTGCATCTTTTCCAGTTGCCCCCCTAATACCTCTGCTCCAAGATCACCACTATTACCCTGCCTCAGGCGACCCTAATGCCTCTGCTTTAGGTGCACCCTAATAAATGCCCCAGCTCCAGATGCCCCCACTCTAAATGCGCCGCTAATATTGCCTCTTCTCCAGTTACCCCTGCTCCAGGATCCCCACTATTACCCTGCTTCAGGTGACCCTAATGCCTCTGTTTTAGTTACGACCCTCCATTTGTGCCCTTTGCTCACGTTGCTCCTCTAGCACCTTTGCTTGGGCTTTGTTAAAGGTTGTGACCTGCAAAGGGGGTTGGACCTATGCCCGAAAAATTCTGCACAGTGCGTCACATTCTCCAGTATTGACACGTATGGTTTACATGGCGGTAGTGATGATATTCCGTATTTACAGGCATCACTGCTGCCATGTAAAGAGATACTGGTGGTGGAGTTATGGAGGATTTAAAGGGGTTGTCCAGGTTTTCAAGTCATCCTCTCCACACCATAGGGCATAACTATATGATTAGCGGGGTCCGATTCTGTGACCCCCTACTGATTCCAGGAACGGGTCCTCTTCCCCCTTTTTGATGGTGTGGCAGGCCACACATACGCCCTGCTGCTCCATTTATTCTCTTTGGGACCACTAGAAATAGCCAGCGCTATACTCTGCCATCTCCAGTGACCCCATAGAGAATGGATAGAGAGGCAGGGCATATGCTCGACCTGCCACTCAGTCAAGAAGGGGGATCAGTGGGAGCTCCAGCGTTCAGACCCCACAGATCACTTAGTTATCCCCGATCCTGTGGATAGAGGATAACTAGAAAAGTGGACACAGGCCCTTTAACAGGCGAGCAATTCTATTTTAGTTTGACACATATTTTGGGCCAGATTTTTAATTTTAATTTTTTTTTTCTTACACCCAAAGAAAACCTTTAAGTATAGGGAATGTGAAAAGGTCCAACAGCTATAACACGACAGGTGATACGTGTCTGATTGGTGGGGGTCTGACTGCTGGGACCCCCATGATCAAGTAAACATGGTGTTAAGACCCTTGTGTACACAGATTGGCGGTAATGTAATTGAATATCTCAGGACCCCTTTTTTCATGATCAGTGGGTGTTCCAGCAGTCAGACCCCAGCAATCTGATATTTATCACCTATCCTGTAGATAGGCGATAGGTCATTATGGTAGGACAACCATTTTAAAAAGACTGTAGATTATGTACAATCTGAGGAGGTTAAGATTTGGTCAATTTCATGCCAGACATTTATGCTTAAAGGGGTCTAAGGGTTTGTCTCACTTCAGCAAATGGCATTTATCATGCAGTTAATACAAGGCACTTACTAATGTATTGTGATTGTCCATATTGCCTCCTTTCCATCACATTATACACAGCACGTATCCGTGGTTATTACCACCGTGTAATCCAGCAGTGGTGGCCGTGCTTACACACTATAGGGAAAGGCTGGAAGTGCGCATAGGCCAACACCTTCACCTATAGTGTGTAAGCACGGCCACCGCTGCTGGATTACAGAGTGGTAATAACCACGGATACGTGCTGTGTATATTGTGATGGAAAGGAGGCAATATGGGCAATCACAATACATTAGTAAGTGCTTTGAAGGAACTTTCTCTACATGATAAATGCCAATTGCTGAAGTGAGACAACCCCTTTACGTGTGCTACACCTAATAGGGTTAGGCATACATGTCTTGTTGTGCGCATTGTGTATTTCCTATGTGATTGGTGTGTGCTATATATGTTCTATGTATCAGTGGTGTATGTGCAGCATGTGACCCATGTATAAGTGTCTTATGTCCCACATCTGTCCGATAAGTGATTGGTGTGCGCTGCATGTCTCTTGTTTCTGACTGACTTATGTGCAGGATATCCATATATGTGTAAATTCTGCCACATGTATATTAGTGCATTTTGCTGTGAATGTCTGCCATCATACTTCATCTTTAATATTTTTGTTATTACTGTGCAGCGTCCCACATTTGTGTGAAAGGGACAGTTTAAATCTCTGTATTCATCAAATGTACTGAATGTATGGTATTTCCTGTTTATCAGGCTGGCAATGTCATATTACCCATTCGCGCCTAGGTGGTGCTGGCGCCACTCATTTATATTGCTTGGGGTGTGCTATAACAGGAAGTGAATTCAGTCTGGCTCAGTGCATCAGAGTAGAAGGTAGAAGGATGAGTCAGTGTTTCAGAGTAGAGTGAAGAGGAGAGGAATGTGTATGGAGGAGAGAAACAGGCCCAAACCAACATGTAGCTGTTCTCCTTTCCTCTGGGCTCTGATCAAGCCTGGATAAGACCAATACAGCAACCAAGCACCACTGAGTCTATGTATAAATATAGAGTAAGCCTAGTGAGGATTAGAGCTGAACCCAGCCTATGGACTTCACCAGCACCAGTGCCTGAGAGTAACTCTAGAAGTGCCGGGACATGTATGGATAATTTAGTGGCCAGAATTGTCCTTATCCACTACTCAATCCCTCCGGGACAGAGTGGAAAACTTAAACCTTTATAGAAGAGCATCCTGCAAATAATGAAGCAGAAGACTGATGCCTGCCACGAGGGAGATCGTCCTAATTGGATAGCTAAAAAGTAAGCAGCTTATTTAGCATATTTAGTACCACAGTGCTATGGTTTGGACTTAGAATAATTACAGAAGTCTTGCCTGTAAAGTGTCACCCTAAAGGGAACTCCTCAACTGACAACTGACAATTGCCTAAACTTGATAAAAGGAATACAATTGAACCTATTTCTGAGCCATCACTATTGCCATATGAATGAACTGTGTCTGTAATGACTGCCTGGAGACAAGTGATTTAGTAAAGTTCAACTGTTTTGTTACCATCGACTCCTCATCATTTCTACTACTAAACTCATCATTTGCACCTAACAGTGCTGGCATCACGAACACAGGGGCCCAGCCGCCAAAGCACCCTAAACACCACCACTACCATCAAGGGCACCTCAACGAACATCTGGCTGGTGTTCCCTGCAACCGAGAGCGCCCTGGAGGATTTAGTGCTGTCTTCCCATCCACTGCACTGCCGGGCTGGCCCAGGGAGGCTCGGCTAACCGTGAGTAACCAAAGTGAACTATTACCTCCATCGGCCCACCGTAGCCTCACGTGTTCTCCCCTGTGACTTGGTCGTTGCAACTGTAAGTGCTCATAAACACGACCGTTGGATATTTTGCAGACCACGAAGCATGGATACCGGGTGTGTGCATTCCACATTATGCAGAATAGAACAGCCGGCCCCTAATAGAACAGTCCTATCCTTGTCTGTAATGTGGACAATAATAGGACATTGCGGCCCCATTGAAGTGAAGGGAACGGTACAGGCATGGAAAAAAATAGGTGAGTGTGCAGGAGCCCTAAGGTGGGCCCCCAGAATCAGTTACACTGGTGGGCCCTAAGTACCCCAGTCTGACACTGGAATCCTCCCTGTAACCAGTAGGCCTTTGTAAATTCTACTAATTTTTCCATAGATTCTCATTCCGACCTTGTGCTAAAAAACCCTTATTGCGTGTCCTTGGTTAAGATTTCTGTGTAGCCCTCTTATTCAACAAGCAATGGGACAGATTTGGTGCTTTAATAGAGACCTTTATCAACATCATTAGTCTTGTGAATTATTGTGAATTAAGACTGCATGTGAAAAATGTGTAAAAAAACTAAATATTGTGCCCCCGCCCCATCCAGCCTCTATTCCCATTTGAAATTATATTGCTGAGCTTTTTTCTGTGATAAGATGACTGATGTATGGTAGTAGAGATAATCTTCTTGAAGTCAGATGAGCTTTGGTTCAGAAGCTATAAGTACGCTAGACTCAGCAGCAGCACCATTTCTTGCAAATATACTGCTTTTTACTGTTGCAGGGCTGATTATTCCAGAGCCCATTCAAGGATTCAACACATTGTTTCTTATTTGATGTGTTTGGATTTCCATTATTCCAGTTGCTAAAGAAGGATAAAAAAAACAGTAAAAAATGAATATTTTTTTGCTAGAAAATAATCTACATTCATTTCCTGCTTCAAAACAAAACTAGAGAGAGAACATTCGATCCTGGGATCCCCATCATTGCATAGAGAGACAACACATTAGATAGGTAGAAGTCTAATTGATCGGGATAACTTCTTACCTCTTCCTAGAGGGACGAGGGATTAAGATACGTAAAGTTTGGCAACACAGGGGTACGCAGTTCATGAGCCCACTAATCAATACAATACATTCCTCTACAAGGCCAACAAAAGCAAAATAAATCATCATAGGTATAACTAAAATCAATGTAATGCACAGAGGTCCTGGGGGCTCCAGAGTGAGATGATCTCCTTTCTGGCTCATAATGGAGAGTCTGGGTGCGAGACCCCCTCCTTTATTATAGGGCTGCCAGCTGGGGTAATTGAAAATGTATAAACCAAATACCAAGGGCAATAAGGACAAAGTGCATAAATAAATTTGATTAAATTTCACCATTTTCCCAAAATGATGGTGGGGAATCTACACCGACCAGTAAACCCTGGGGCACATCCCAAAAGTATTAAAAGTAACCATGTTCCCAAAGTCTAGTTTTTATTGGTAAAAAAAAGTGCAAGTATTACCAGATATGCACCAAATGTACTTGTCGTAGATTTAAAATGTCTAAAAGGTATCTTAAATGCCTGGTCTTGTCGGAGGTCCAATTGGACTATGCCACCAAACTGGAAGGAGTGAAACATCTGGTGTGTAATGCTTGTCCCTTTAAGTTAAGTAGAAGTCATATTTACCCGTCAGACTCAGGCAACACTGATCCATCCACCCATTTCCATATCCCAAGTTTTGTATCACGCCTCAGTCCAATCCAGTACTTGCCATTTTTAAGGAAGGAATTCAAGGCATCCTAGAATAATATACAGCAGGCCTGTAAAATGTTTACCTGAACTTCTTAACCAAAGCGAATGCATCAAAAAACTGCTTGATTATGCAAATTGCCTGATTCTAGGGAAGCTCAAGAGCACTCCTAGTGGTTAGATTTTTCCCAGGCACATATGAGGGAATGTACTATTCTTGTGTGTCAGATTTTAGGTTGTATTTTCATAATGTACATATATATATAAATATATTTAGTGAATAAATAGTAAAATTTCTCGGATACATAAACAATATGGAGGTCATTTACGATCAGAAATACGCCTATATTAGCAGGCCCGACTCATTCATCATTTTCTAATCATCATTTTCTGTTTTAAGCATAGAAAATGATCTAAACATGGTCTTACATTTAGACCGGTGCTGAATACGCCAAAGATATATAAAGGCTGGCACCTCTACATAACTTTAGCGTATCTACTGCTAGCACAGAGACTTATTAAGACGGTGTAAATAAATGATCCCCTATGTCTTTAGATTGCTATGTCTTTGGTTAGCTCAGTTTCTAATATACAGGTTGTCCCAGCAGGTCGATTCCCACCCAATGTCCTTTTAGTGCATAGGGACATCACAGATCTGGGCTGGAATGAGATTACCAAGTAGCCCTGGCACACAAACCTCACCAGCACGTAAGTGATTTTGTGGAAAAATAATGGCGTGCGATGCACATTGCTGCATTTTTTGTTTGCTTGGTCATGTCTCCATTAATACAAGAAAGGAAATATAAGTGGAATACTAAAATGCCTGATCACAGGGTCAGGCAGACAATAGACCTCATCAATATGTAACATACCATGGCGAAGATCAAAATAGCTCCACAGCAGCATCAGATACCAATGTGCAGCACAAAATTCCACCCCAATGGCACAAAAATACTAAAATTCAACATAAAATTCCTCTGCAACAGCATCAAATAAATTCCACCACCCTCCATAAAATACAATCCAAGCATTACCAAATACCACAATGCAACACAAAATACCACCCCAGCGCAAAATATCTCACAGCAGAATTATCCCTTGACTAACCCTCCCTCATTGGCACTAGTATATAGTCCCCCTTACCATCCGTCTCCCACTGGCAGCAGCATTGTCCCCTAACCACTTCTTTCACACTGACAGCATTATTGTCCCCATTTCAGTCCCCCCCCCCCCCCCCCTTGCAGACTGGCTGGTGCAGTGACACTAAAGGTGTAGGCAGAGTGTCTTTCTTCTACTTCTCCTCCATATAGTAACACATATAGTATATTGGCTGTTGAGAAGTTTAGGTCATATGAAGAAATCAAGTGACTCTGAGATAGGTGGTGGTGAAAAATAGCATTTAGACAAGTGTTCTGTTTTCAAGGGCCATGGAATATCATTCTAGCTATTCTGTGTAGTCTGTTATATGTGTTAGAATTAGGTTTAAAGTAAAGTCTGTTTCGTGGGGGACATTGGTTCTTAGAATGATTTGGGGGCAGAGCTAGATTCTCATAGAAGTCCATACATTTATGCTCTCACTAAATGAAGGACCTGTAGTGATGGCATCACAGGTCCTTCAGCTGTTCCAACCTCAGAAATGCACTGATACTGAAGGGCTTACTTCAACTGTGCAGTTTCTTCTTAGGCTAGTTTCACACTACCGGCAAAACAGATCCAACAGACTGTTCACCTGATGGAACAGCCTGTCGGATCCGTCCTGCTGCTAGTGAACTTGTGCCCCAGGAATACCGCTCCAGCCCCATTGACTATATTCGGGGTGGGGTGGAGTTTCGGCGTAGGCACGGCAGCGCACGGCGAGAGGCTGCCGGAATAAAACTACAAGGCTCGTCTATTATAGTCAATGGGGCCGAAGCGGTAGTCCGGGGGCACACGTTCACTAGTGGCAGGACGGATCCGACAGGCTGTTCCATCAGGCCGGATCTGACAGGCTGTTCCGTCGGATGAACAACCTGTCGGATCTGTCCTGACGCTAGTGTGAAAGTAGCCTTAATCCTGTCAGGCGGCCGCCCTGACAGATTGTCCCACTGTGAATCTGCCCGGCAGGGATGTCTGCAATGACCCAGAGTGCCCTCACCACTTCGCACCCCGCTACTGTCTCCCATGGGCTAAGACAGTGTCATCTTATGCATTTACTTCAGTCGACTACAATGTGCGTTGCTATTTCTATGCAACTGTTATTGTTTATGTAATGTACCTGGTTCACCACATTTGCAGAGGATGGAACCATCTTTCAATTCTCTTCTCTCCCTTTAAGGAGGAGTTTAGTTAAAAGTCAGTGGCGAGTACCCCCTGCTTGGGGAAGGAAGCAGGTCCACGTCCCTGCTGGACGTGTCCTGCCTAAGCCAGCTAGAGCACCTTCAGCTCTCCTGGACACAGAGACCAAAGCCTGAAGCCTCTGAAGCCAGGAGGAAAAGATCCCTAGTACTGATCTAGAGTCACACTACAGAGAGAAGTTGCAGCATAAAGAAAGAAGCACAGTTATACAGTAAGCTTGTCAGCACAGCAGAGCCAGAGAGCAACAGATGTAGCAGAGTTGAGTTTGTTTGCCTGCAAGAGTTTAAGGGGTTCTGCAGTTTGTTTAAACTGATGATCTGCGGGAGTCCGACACCCGGGACCCCCGCCGATCAGCTGTTTGAGAAGGCAGCGGCGCTCCTGAAGCGCCTCGGCCTTCTCACTGTTTACCGTAGGGCCAGTGACGTCACGACTTGTATCAACTGGCCTGGGCGCGGCTAAACTCTGTTCACTTGAATGGAGCCTAGCTGCGCCTAGGCCAGTTCAAACAAGTCGTGACATCACTGGGCCTGCGGTAAACAGTAAGAAAGCCGCGGCGCTCCAGGAGGGCCGCTGCCTTCTCAAACAGCTGATCGGCGGGGGTCCCGGGTGTCGGACCCCCGTCTATTAGATGCTGATGATCTATCCAGAGGATAGATCATCAGTTTAAACAAACTGCAGAACCCCTTTAATGCTAAAGCCTGCTGGAAACCAAGACAAAGCCTGAAACTGTTGGAGAAACATTTATTCAAGTAAAGCTGGTATTAAACTTCATCACAAGGTCTGGACTCAATTTATTTCTTCAAATCCCTCGATTATTCCCCCTTTTTTCTCTGCTTTGGATGACAATGCCTGGATTCCAGTGTATCCAGATAGGAACACCGTGACATGTGCACCAGCATTAAGGGACATTTAGGCCACCCTACACCACTCTGGCATTCCTACACCTGGGTACCATCTACTATATCACTAAAAGGGGTCCTGTGCCCTTGTTGCTTCACTGCAACTGGTGTCATGTAAAACAGGGACCCATGGCCGTTGCCGTGTGTCGTAAGTCTACCAGTCTGGGCCTGTCACAGAAGGTCATGCTACTCGACAGGACTATTGGCCAAAGCAGCTACTTAGGTAGCAGATGTCATTGTGAGAAAAGGTGCCCCATGCATTAATGTAATGCATCATTCTGAATGTATTCTAACGGATGTTAATGATAATGCCTACTGATCACCAAGGCTAAGACCATCTCAACACCTTCAGTAGTTCTGGTATAGTTCTTAATCTACCATGGTAACCTCTATGGATGACTCGTTCTGCAGTTTTATTGTCACACGTGCAGTGTCCCACATTGTATCATTAGTAGGGCCCTGTATGTTTAAGGGTATTTGCGGAATGTCATTATGTATATTGCTGTAATTCTTTCTAACAGGCTGGTGTTCTTGCATGTAATTACATCCATTCACCCCTAGGTGGTGCTGGCAGCACATATATGTACAACAGGGGAGAGGCAGGAAGAGAGAAGTTAGTAAGTGCAGCAGTGAGGGAAGTGCAGCAAGGGCAGCACAAGTTTAGCTCCCAGCCAAGGAAGGCTGCCTCCAGCATCAGACCCACAGAAGTCAGACGCCTCAGACAGACTGAAAGGGACATATAAAGGAAATGGATGACCAAAGCTAGGGCTAGACCCGAAGTGAGCTGACAAGTAACTACCCCTCGCGCAAACCAAGGGTAAACCTGAATAAGAATCGTAGTGTGTTCAGAGAGTATGAAGTGAGCCTAGTGGAGACAAGAGTGTTGGCTCAGCCTATAGACTTCCTTAGCACCCGTTGTGAGACAGGAGTTAGCCTACGGTGCCCGTTTACACTCTACAGTTAGTTACAAGCAGTATGCAGAGCCGCATTCATCTATGGACACTTATGGAAATTGTGTGTAAGCCAAGAAGGCAAGATATATGTGTAATGGCCATGTGAAGCAGTTTATAGATGTATACTCCACCCCTGGAAGATAGTCAGTTACCACAGCTTGTGTGTGAGCAGAACCTATATATACCTCACCCAGAGCCTGTTACTAGGATCACATCCAAAGCGAAGTGTAATGTGCTTTGTATGGATTACAACCAGCTCTTCCATGCCATTGAACCTGTACATTTACCTCAAGACAACTGATTATCAGTAAAAGTTCCAGTTAGCTATACGAACTGACTCCACTTCATTTCACACCTCATTTGCGAACACCAGGGACCCTGCCTTCCCTGCACCTAATACCCATACCACCAAGGGCATCTCAACCAACATCTGGCAGGAGAATCCCGACCAATCCAGTGACTAGAGATGGAGATCTGACTATTAAGATACAAAACTTCGGAAGCACATATAGGGACATTTACTAAGACCAGCGTATTACAGGTCGGTCTGAATCTGTCTCCCCCTGGCATAAAATGCACCATAATTGTTAAGAGAAACACAGTTATGTGATCGTGGTGCATCTGTGCAGGTGCGTGCACCAACAAAGAAATCTAGAACAGCATGGGAAGTGGGGTAGATTTCTGCTATAATCTATTAGTTTAGGTTATAACAAATGTGACGAGAAAGCTTTGCTTGCCCCACAATGACCGCTTCTAGATGGCTCCGAGGGATATATGTAGGCGGCATTGACTGCAGAGAGGGTCAGGCATTAAGGGGTTAATAGGAACAAGCTAGAGGCAGCTAGGCATTGGTGTGGCCAAAGAATAGAAGTTAATGGCAGATCCCCCCCCCCAGCACTGATTGTTTGAAGGAATGGTAGGGGCCGAGGGTTAATAGGGTGAAAAAAAGGGGGGGGCCCGGCCTCTTACTCTACGGCATCCAGGCAGCGTTCATCTCTGCGTCAGGTATGGCCACAGAGCAGGATCTTTTAGCTGCGCTCACGACGCACTTGCAATCTGAAGGGCCGGTGTTCCGTTAAATTGCCCTTCTCGTAAAATTTCCCTACCCACGTGATTTCCGGTTCCGGTATGCGGGTGAGGGAGGAGTTGTGTCAGGCCACTAGCTTACTGATTGGCTGAGTAGGATTCGGCGCAGGAGAGCGCCGCTAACTGTGAACGCGCATACAGTTGTGTTCAAAATTATTCAACCCCCACTGAAATTGAGTGTTTTGGCCAGTTTGACATTGATTTTGATCATTTCAGTCGTCTTGTTTACAATTAAATCAAAGAGGCCCTTGTAAGTCAGACAAATATAACATAACATTTATAATGAAATAACCACAAATGTCTTTTCTGTGCTCACATCATTATCAGTTTTATTCAACCCCCAAGTGACATTCAATCTTAGTACTTAGTACAACATCCTTTTCCAGTTATAACAGCTTTTAGACATGAAGCATAGCTTGACAACAAGTGTCTTGCAGCGATCTACGGGTATCTTCGCCCATTCTTCATGGGAAAAAGCCTCCAGTTCAGTCACATTCTTAGGCTTGCGCGCTGCAACTGCTTTCTTTAAGTCCCACCAGAGGTTCTCAATCGGATTTAAGTCTGGTGACTGCGATGGCCACTTCAAAATGTTCCAGCCTTTAATCTGCAACCATGCTCTAGTGGACTTGGAGGTATGCTTGGGAACATTGTCCTGTTGAAAGGTCCAACGTCTCCCAAGCCTCAGGTTTGTGACGGACTGCATCACATTTTCATCCAATATCTCCTGGTACTGAAGAGAATTCATGGTACCTTGCACACGCTGAAGCTTCCCTGTACCTGTAGAAGCAAAACAGCCCCAAAGCATGATTGACCCCCCGCCATGCTTCACAGTAGGCAAGGTGTTCTTTTCTTCATAGGCCTTGTTCTTCCTCCTCTAAACATAGTGTTGATCCATGGGCCCAAACAGTTCTAATTTTGTTTCATCAGTCCACAGAACACTATCCCAAGACTTTTGTGGTTTGTCCACATGACTTTTGGCATACTGCAGTCGACTCTTCTTATTCTTTGGAGACAGCAAGGGGTGCGCCTGGGAGTTCTGGCATGGAGGCCTTCATTACGCAGTGTGCGCCTTTTTGTCTGAGCTGAAACTTCAGTACCCGCATCTGACAAATCTTTTTTCAGTTCCTCAGCAGTCACACGGGGACTTTTCTCCACTTTGCGCTTCAGGTAGCGCACAGCAGTCGAAGTGAGCATCTTCTTTCTGCCACGACCAGGTAGCGTTTCAACAGTGCCCTTTGCCTTGAATTTGCGAATGATGCTTCCTATGGTGTCTCTTGGTATGTTTAACATCTTTGCAATCTTCTTATAGCCATTGCCCTTCCTGTGAAGAGAAATCACCTCTTCTCTTGTCTTCCTGGACCATTCTCCCTGTCTCATATTCATTATTGAAGAGCATTTGGTTGCAATGCGTTTTTCACTGAAGCCCCATTCACTTCTATGGGGCCAGGGCTGCGTGAAAAACACAAAATATAGAACATGCTGCGATTCTCACTAAATTATGGCTAAAAAAGACAACATCCAGGATAAATCATTGAGAAAGAGAAAAAGGGGTTTGGATCCTAATGGACCTAGTGGTTCAGCACCACCCGGAATGCGTGGCGGAGCTCTTCGTCTATATGGACTCCATTCATAGCGCACTTAAAGAGGTTCTTCACTTTGTTACAACTGATAATCTATCCTCAGGAATGATCATCAGTTGTAACAAAGTAAAGAACCTCTTTAAGTCACACGGGGTTTCTGCGTGGTGGCGTTTTGATGATGAGTTCTGCCGTCTGGCGCTTAATTCAGAAATTGGTTGGGGGGTAAAGGGTGCAGAAATCACAGCCCTTTCCTCCTGTGGCCCCTGCCTCCTCAGCAACCGTGGGGGGGGCGGTGGCCGTGCGTAGAGGGCCATTGCAAATTTTTTAACCTCTGTAAGTGCAAACATGAAAGCTCCGTGTGTGGTGGAGCGCACGCTGCTGTCCGTTGCAAGCGTAACCAGCTCAGGCAGAAACCATTGCCACCCGCTGGAGGGAAAGACACCGGTGAGCGTGTCCACGATGTCCCCCTGGCTCGACCAATACCCCAATAGGCAGGCGGCGGTGCAACTACGTTTTGGTTTTAAATTTGGGTTTTTTATCCCGTTTTATTTTTCTGCATCTCCTACATTCGCTGACAATTTGAAGTCGGCAAAGAAGAACCCCATACATCTGAAACAAAAAAATGATAAGGAAGTGGCGTTAGGCAGAATAATGGGCCCGTTTGTAACTCCCCCTTTCAAGAACATCCGCATTTCTCACTTGGGCCTTATCCCTAAAAAGGAGCCGGAACCTTTCGATTGATCCACCATTTGTCCTTCCCCAAAGGGGCGTCCGTGAATGATGGTGTCCCTAAGGATGAAGCCTCGGTGTCCTATGTTTCGTTTGATAGGGCTGTGGTGCTAGTTAGACAGGCAGGGAAAGGCGCTTTATTGGCCAAATCGGACATTGAAGCTGCTTTCCGATTGCTCCCAGTACACCCTGATTGCTACCACCTCCTCGGGTGTATGGTGGATGACTGTTATTATTATGACACTTGTCTACCGATGGGTTTGCCTTATTTCATGCCATTACTTTGAATTGTTTAGCACCTTTCTAGAATGGGTCATACGTTTTGAGACGGGTTCCCAGGTGATCATCCACTACCTGGATGATTTCCTATTTGTATCCCCCGGTAATTCTACTAAATGCCAATTCCTCCTCAACACCTTCCGTTTTTTCATGTCCTGTTTCAGGGTCCCCCTGTCAGAATACAAAACGGTAGGTCCGGCACCTCAATTACATTTTTGGGTATCGAAATCGATACCTCCTTGATGATTTTCTCCTCCCAACGGACAAATTAGACAAATTGTCAGACATGATTTTGGGTTTTTCCGCCGTTAAATCGGTGACCCTGCGGCAAATGCAGGCATTGCTGGGCCTCCTGGTTTTTGTGTTGCATCATGCCCATAGCCTGCGTTTTCTCTCGGCGCTTGTCGTTGGCTACATGCGGCATAAAAAAACCCGACCATCACATACGGTTAACCAAGCAGCTGAAGCTAGATTTAAAAGTCTGGAGTGACTTTTTGGCCCAGTACAATGGCCACATTTGCTACCAAGCCCCGGAGGTTACCACAGCATAGTTGTCATTATTCATGGATGCGGCGAGTTCTACTGGTTTCAGAGCCGTATTCGGCTGCGAGTGGCGCGTCTCCATGTGGCCGGATAAGTGACACGATTCCGGTCTGTGCTCCAACATAACCCTCCTTGAGATGTTTTCCATCATTGTGGCCATTAATTGATGGGGTCATAAAGTCCAGAACAGACGCTTATGTTTTTGGACTGATAACATGGCGGTAGTTTATTGTATTAATAAATTGACCTCTTCATCCCTCCCGGTCCTCTCATTATTGCACCATTTGGTCCTCCGCTGTTTAGAATTAAACATCTGGTTCTGGGCTCGTCATGTACCGGGTGTTCAGAACTCCGTGGCTGATGCTCTTTCTCACTTTCGTTGGCAGGAATTCAGGGACCTGTTACCTGGAGAGATCCAGGAAGGCATCCCCTGCCCGCAGCAGCTCTGGGACTTGCCGATCATCGGTTGATGTCTATGGTACAGGCTTCGGTGACGCCAGCTACTTGATCCGGACATGTTAAGGCGTGGGCGGAATGGTGGGCGGTGGCAGGGGCTACTGCGTAGCGCGACTTACTGGCTGCTTGCTTGGAAGTGACCATTTCATATCTATTGGGCTTGCGCGAGCAGGGGGTCACTTCAGTAGGGATAGGGGGAGTTGCAGGGGTCAAGTCCTGGGAAAAAAAGTATGGGAACTCACCCAAGTGCCTCCGTGTGACGTCACGGCGCGCAGTGTACGCAAAGGGCAGGGGAGGTCGGGAGGAGGAGCAAGCAATTATGGTATTTTTCACCCTATAAGACGTACCTAGGTTTTAGAGGGGGACAATAAGAAAAAAATATTTTTCATTACATATCAGGTCAGACCGCCAATGTTAATCAGACCTCAGCTAACAGCCCCAATAAGATCCCCAATGGTAATAAGACCCCAATAAGACCTCAGATCACACCTCAGCTCAGCCCCCAATATAAATGACCCCCAATCAGACCTCAGATAAGAGCCCCAAGCCTTATAGCAGCCCCCAGTAGCCTCATAGCAGCCCCCAGTGCCTCTCCACCAGACCCCAGTGCATTTCCACCAGCCAGCAGTGTTTCTCCACCAGCCCTAGTGTCTCTCCATCAGCCCCCAGTGCCTCTCCATCAGCCCCCAGTGCCTCTCCATCAGCCCCCAGTGCCTCTCCACCAGCCCCCAGTGCCTCTCCACCAGCCCCCAGTGCCTCTCCACCAGCCCCCAGTGCCTCTCCACCAGCCCCCAGTGCCTCTCAATCAGCCCCCAGTGCCTCTCAATCAGCCCCCAGTGCCTCTCCATCAGCCCCCAGTGCCTCTCAATCAGCCCCCAGTGCCTCTCAATCTGTCCCCAGTGCCTCTCAATCAGCCCCCAGTGCCCCCTCCATTATCCCCAGTGCCTCTCAATCATCCCCCAGTGCCTCTCAATCAGCCCCCAGTGCCCCCTCCCATCAGCCCCCAGTGCCTCTCCATTAGCCCCCAGTGCCTCTCACCAGCCCATAAAATATAAAATAAAAAAAACACTTACCCTCTCCTGCTCCTGGACGCTGCCGCTCCTCTCTTCCTGCTGTCGGCTGTGCTGTGAAGGCTGCTCACAGCGTGACGTCACAGAGCGCCTCATGCCTGTGCGCAGCCCTGACAGCCGACAGCTGAGGACCAGGAAGCTGTGAGTACAAAGCTTTCACCGCTTCCTGGTCCTTTTGCCCTGAAAGGGAACGGCGTTCCTGCTATGAAAAAAGGGCAGGAACGCCGTTCCCACCTGTTCCCACAGGACTCGAGCCCTGGGGAGTTGCTTTAGTAGGGATAGGGGGAGTTCCTTTTCACCTTAAGTTGCATGGTTGGCCGGATGTGACTAAGCATTTCTTGATCCGCCAGGCCATTAGAGGCAGGAGCAAGGAGCATGTCCGGCGTGAGTGTAGGCGCCCTGTTTCATATTCATTATTGAAGAGCATTTGGTTGCAATGCGTTTTTCACTGAAGCCCCATTCACTTCTATGGGGCCAGGGCTGCGTGAAAAACACAAAATATAGAACATGCTGCGATTCTCACTAAATTTGCCTAAAAAAGACAACATCCAGGATAAATCATTGAGAAAGAGAAAAAGGGGTTTGGATCCTAATGGACCATGGATCAGATTAGATCCAGACAGCTCATAACAGATTTATCAAATGAATTATTACACATCTTGTCATATTTTAATGGCTCTTTTAAAAATGGAAGCAATGATGCTAGAGAATCCACATGACTGAAATCCATACAGATTCTTACCGTTTCTTCCTTAGTTTTAAGAAATGCAAGAGCTGATCCATTTGTGACACACTTTTCTTTAGCATTGTCCCAAGACAATTTGTCTTTAGAGAAGAAGTAACAGAAGAGACCTATTGGCTTCCATCCAGAGGGGCAAGTTCTGCAGACAATCTCTGAGTGGGAGAAAAAATTATAAATGATGTAGAGCTACCTACAGAAGAGAAGACGACAGATTACTGCTCTCTTTAGGCTACGTTCACACTAGCGTTTTTTGCGGATCTGTCACGGATCTGCAAAAACGCTTTTGTTACAATATTACAACCGCATGCATCCGTCATGAACGGATCCGGTTGTATTATGTCTTCTATAACCCTGACGGATCTGTCTTGAACACCATTGAAAGTCAATGGGGGATGGATCAGTTTTCTATTGTGCCAGATTGTGTCAGAGAAAACAGATCTGTCCCCATTGACTTACATTGTGTGCCAGGACGGATCAGTTTGGCTCCGCTTCATCAGGCTGACAGCAAAACGCTGCATCAGCAAACGCTGATACATTCTAAACGGATCCTTTTCCATTCTGAATGCATTACGGCAAAACTGATCCGTTTTGGACCACTTGTGAGAGCCCAAGACGAATCTCAAAAACGGAAAGCCAAAACGCGAGTGTGAGAGTAGCCTCAGACAAACCTTTAACCTCACATGACAAGTCATTTTTAATTTAACAGAAGCTAGGCCAAAATGCAGGAGCTGTGTGTGAAAAATTAAAAGTGCCTTTATACCCTGCAAATTTTGTTGCAGAATTATCCACAACTACAAATCAGTTCCATTCATTTGAATGAGGCAGCAAGTACATGGATTTCTGCAAGCCCCATTCAGGGGAATTGAATTGATTTTTACATGTAGTTTGGCAACAAAATCCTCAGCGAGTGAAGGAATTAAGAGGGTATGTAGCTGTCAGGTGCTACCAGTGCAATACCCATGATTTACTTCTTCAGGACTTTGAGATTTTCTATTTTTTTGTTTTTCACTCTCTGCCTTCCCGAAGCCATAACTTTTTTATTTTTCCATTCACATAGCCATATGAGGACTTGTTTTTTACAGGACAAGTTGTACTTTCTAATGGCACCATTTATTATTGCAATATTGCGGAATTCATACGTTTAGGAAAACTTTGATTCACAGCGAAGTTGAATTTTCTAGCGCTTCGTGGTTACAAATCAGGTTTCTCTAAAATGGCAGCTGCACGTGTTACAAAGTAAAAAAGTAAGAGGCCTGGAAATGTGAGATCACCCATAACGCCGTGGAGCCAGCCAACTTGCAGATAGCCATCCCCTGTGATGTCACAGCCCAATAAAAGCCTCATCCCGTATGGTCTCTGCCATTGTCTTGTGAGCTGAGCATAGGGAGAGACGTGACAAGTGCTCATGCGCTAAGGACAGTGTTGCTACAATAATCCAGTGATCATGTTTGATCCATCGACCATGTTCGGCATCTGGTTTTAACCCTAATAATTTTAAAAGAGAAATACCATTAGGCTCATAGTAGGGAGGGATCCTGGACTTTATGGAGGGATCCACATGGCATTATGGTCATCCCTATTGGGAACCCCTCAATTTTATTGCTTTGAGGAAGGTTTTATCACCTCCATGATGTGTACCATCTCTGGTACCATCACACAGGACAGGGGCTGCTGCATACGTGCTCCAGTTCCCCCGATTCCTGCCAGGGGGATCCAGAGCGCACCCAGATGACCACGGCATCTGAAGAGTTAAAAGTCTGCGACTGGCATTACCACCAATCATGGACATTAGTGCCAAGTGTTTATTTAAAACAGCAGACACCCAGTGGCCCAATCTCAGTGTGAAGGCTTGGAAGTTAAACCTTTCCCGACTGTTGACTGTAAATTTATTCCGGCGTGGAAATCCATTGTCGGGCCTCTAAGCTGGAAAGAAACGCTTCAGTTACAGATGATACAACCGCATGCATCCGTTTGAATGGATCCGCTTGTATTAACTTTAACTATTTTTTAACATTGCCAAGATGGATCAGTTTTCTATTGTGGCATCTATTGTGGCACCGCATGCTGCGGTATTTTCTCCGTCCAAAAAACGTTCACATACTGAACGGAAGACATCCTGACGCATCCTGAATGAATTTCTCTCCATTCAGAATGCATGGGGATAATCCTGATCAGTATTCATCCGGCATAGAGCCCCGACAACGGA
This sequence comes from Bufotes viridis, assembly GCA_033119425.1. Lineage (NCBI taxonomy): Eukaryota > Metazoa > Chordata > Amphibia > Anura > Bufonidae > Bufotes > Bufotes viridis. Next base: position 50,243,525 of record CM065590.1, on the reverse strand, counting down.
TCTCGACGCCGGAAAAGAAAAACGCTAGTATGAAAGTACCCTTACTGCGATTCGTAATGAATTAACTTCAGCGAATTAGCCAAATCAAATTTTTTAAAACTTGACTTATCTCTACTCCTGACTTTTATACAGAATTATCAGTAGACTTCTGTAGACCCCATTAGTGTCATATCTTTACACTGAGGCTAGTCTGACACTAACAAAGGATATGCAACAAACTGATGCATAAAAACTTCAGAGGACCCTTGTTTTTATATGACTTACCCAACTTCTTGTTAATAGCTTGGATATCCTGGGAGAAATTATGTTTGACATTTTCTGTAATAAAGATTTATGTTTAGTTAGTTTGAGAAATAGCACAGGGTGGACATCCTTGAGATGAGATATGAAGATTAGGAACCATGTCATCCAAAAATATATGGTGCATTTGGAAAAAGTGGTAAGCGATTAAATCATAGCCCAACTCCACTTGAAACCTACAAATTTGGATGCAACTGTGGTTACCTAACCATCTGATCCCTCCTCATCACATGATTTCCCTATAGCTTGTATAGCTTACCTGCCATATTTAACTGCAGGACACTTTATAACGATGACACTAAATCAAGAAAAAGTTTGCCCTCATGCCAGCCCCAGCACTCCTGCCACCCCTATACTATGTCTAAGTTTATATTTACCCCATTTACAAATTTACCCAGATGCCTATCTTTACATTTATCCACAATAAACCTTATTTGCCAAGTGTTTTTTTCAGGTTTGGTAGCAATCTCTGAACATCTTCCATAGACTGCAAACAACTCTCTATAGTCAGCTTCCCTTACACTTGTAGAGCTTGGTGAGAGTTGAATAAATGGTAGTCACAAACGAATTACTAGGGGTGTAAGGTTACTTTTATGCAGTCAGTATTTAGTCAGTATTTTGCACTAGTATTTGAAAGCCAAATAGGCGGGAAACCATCATGAATGAAATCTACTCATGGAAAGATTTATGCCGATTCCAGGTTCTGGAACCACTTGAAAATACTGACTGAATAGTGACTATGTGATAGTGGCCTGCTCAGATTCTCAATTACAAGGCTGTGTCCAAATAGGAATGATTTATTTCAAGGAATAGAATATAAGGGAGGGGCAAGATATGACCAATTAAAGGGGTTGTCCAGCCCGTTATATTGATGACCTATCATCTGTTTGAAGAAGAGGCAGTGCTTCATGCAAGCACCACTTCCTATTCATTACACCACACTTTGGTGCAGTGTAATACAAGCACCCGCTTTTCACGGTGGGGAATGGGGGAAAACTCCCCACTGTACAATGTGAACTGTTACTAGGTCTAAAAACAAGGAAAGGGAGCAAGTCACCTCCTACAGCATCCCTAATCCAGGCCCTGGTCTCCTAACTGTATAGGCCGACTCAGATGGTAAGAGGGCCCATACTCAGGAACTTCAGAACCCTGGAATCCCTGAGAAACCATAGGCATAGTGAGAGGGCAAGAGACCACCTGTTCCTCCAAAACACGGAAGAACCGGCGTCTTCCAGCAGCCTAGTAACAAAAGGGGAAAAGAGATTGAGCAGCAACTGAATGGCAGGTAAGCACAAAGAGTAACAACAGCTCACCAGAAATATAAACATTTACCTGCCACAGCAATGATGGAACAACAACTCCAAAACTCCAAGACCCCCATGCGGACACCAGATGCACGGTGGTTCAAGGCACGTCTGCTCATAGTCTTTTGATTCACCCCTCCGGGAAACCATAGAGCCCACTTCCGCAGGCCACAACAGACAAGGGGATGTCTAGCAACCATGCCGGGCATTACACCAAACATAGAATTTTAACACCTACAAAACCTCACTATTACCATATAGCTAAATATGCACCTGGCAGATAAATCACATTTATGCATAGCCAAAAAGATACCAGTGCTGTCTAACAGAATCACAGACAATATGAGATAAAATATCACCATAGACTTTATTGACAAAAAATCACATGCAAATACATGAGAGTGACACTACTACTAAAAGGCCCGTACCTGGACCAATCCTCAGAGACTAGTACCCGAGAAACATATATGGGACATGGGGAAATATCAAAAAATAAAGATAATGATAGCTATCATAGTCCTGCTCAAACTGCATGTCAATAACAGGGCACCCAGTAGAAATGTAACCTAAGGTGAAAAAAACTTCTAACCAAAGTGCTCTATCAGGGAAATGCCCACAGATAAATATATCATATATAAAGCCAAAAATAGGCTAAAGTGCAACCCAGCAGAAACAAGCAGACATGAAACCATTATAAAAAAGTAAATGTATTACCCATTATCCAGCTTATATGTAGCCCCGGTACACCAACATCTCGACGCGCGTTTCACCACACTGAGGGCTTCGTCAGGAGGCCTCCTGACGAAGCCCTCAGTGTGGTGAAACGTCAGGGGAGAACAAACAACAACAATAGGTCACGGGAGAACAAACAACAACAATACCATGACACCGCTCCATTCAAGTGAGGCGAAGTGCAGTGTAATACAAGCAGCCGCTCCATTCAAGTGAATGGAGCAGGTGCCTGTAATTACACTAATGCACCACTCCATTGGAGATGAGATGTAGTGTGATGACGAGGAAGCATTGCTCACATGGAGCGCCGCTTCCTCGTCTCACAGCTGATCGGCAGGGGTCCCGTATGTCAGATATTGATGAGGATAGGTCATCAATATAATGGGCTGGACAAACCCTTTAAGGTCAGTGGAGATGGGTCTCTGAAAAGTTCGAAGACAATACCTTTTGGTCACCATTATGGTTACCATTGGTTGGTAGAATGGTTTACCGGGATACACATATTGATTATCTAATAATACAGAAAGAGATGACAGACTTTATGAATCTTTTGAAGGACCCACCTAAATCATTTTTGAATGTTTTGGCATCTTCATGGAGCATTCCTTGTTGATCGTCTGCTGGAAAGGAATACCAGAGCATTACAGCACTGAGAAGTTAACAAGTCAAGTAGATAGATAAACTACGAGGCTTCAAAACCCATCTCTGGGCCAGTGAATTTCATGTTAATTCATATTAGGTGAACTGTTTTACATACCATATGTTGTAATGGTAAGGTAGCAATGTAAAGTTGCATGATAAATTTCGTCTTAAAGCAGTCAACAGAAGAAGCCATCTTGTAGATAACCTAAATGAACTGCCTACACTAAAAAACACAGGGTTGAGTACAACAATCCATAATATCACACTCTCTCTGACAACAAGTCACACTAAAATAGTAGACTAAGGGCTCATGCACATGACCGTGTACCGGGCAGGCCTGTGCTGCACAATTCGCATGGGCACTGACCCTATGGCTATCGTGTGTGGACGCAGGACCTATTCACATAAATGCGGGCTGCAATCCACATCTAAAACTCTGCCAGATTACTTGAGTGACCACAACAAGACACTGAGATGGGGATACTCTGCCACAGTCCCTCCAGCCTTCTGAGAGAGAGAGACAGGGGGGGGGGGATAGCTAGCTCAGGCCTTTCCTTGGCATCAAACCCTTCTTCTGCCAAGACTTGAGAAGCCAGCCCTATGCCTTATCTGTATTGTTTTGCACCTGAATTCCTCCAGTAAAGAAGCACCCTGGTTTACTGCAGACCCCGACTCTCTGGACTTCTTCCCCACTGGGGTGCACTATGCCTTATCATCCCTTCCGGAGCACAGCAACACGTTGTGACACTAGGGTGGCCACTGGCTTCACCCCAGAGAGCCAAACCTCACCTACCACGCCCCCAAACTGTGAAGCCACGCCCACATTGCTGGCCAGGAAAAAACACGGGGAGGAAAAGGAAGAACTTTCAGAAGGGAAAGCTTCGCGGCCGGGGTGTTGGTAGCCCGGGGCGCTTCTCTTCCCCTCAGTCAGCCACAGGGAGCCATGTCTGCGGCTCTAGTGACTGACTGAGGGTGAGAGAAGCCTAAGTCAGTTGCTGCAGCTCACACTCAGACATCACAGTGCTGTCTGAGAATGAGCTACTGAAAAGGAGGACATCCCTGCGTCCGTCCAGGCCCTGTGCCGGAAGGAGGAAAGGGAACCAGAAAACCGGACTGTTTGACCTAAAACTGGACGTCTGGCTACCCTAGGTGACACCTCGACGGTGTCTGAGGAACCCAGTGTAGTATTGGGGCCACCCCAAACCCTGCCACTGCCGTAGTTTCCACTGTTTTTCTGACACAGGCAGAGCTTCCTTACCTTATTTTACACAAAATTTGTCAAAAATAAACAGCTTATAGCTGTGTTCTACCCACAATATAATAATAATAATAATAATAATAATAATAATAATAATAAAAAGCCCTATAACCAAAACTTACAATATTTTAACAGGAGACTTGTGATGACAACCAAAAAAAGAAACATGATAAATAGAAAGGTCAGAGCTGCTAGAATTAAACGTGCCTTTGTGGTTTTGCTAGTTGACACTTCTGAAATAAAGGAGAAGAATATCAGCACCAGGAACGTCACTACCATAGCAAACGAAGCAGTGGAAAAAATGGCCCAAGACCTAGAGTAATACAATATGTGGGGAGTCGCTCTGGTAGACAGCGGTGCGGGTGCAGTTTAGAGGCAAAACAAGGAGTCCAGATTGTGCATCAAACAGTGTTTTATTCACACTTGCACACCAGAAATGAAAACAGTCTCTTGGTGACAGTTCATACACAACAGAAATCATGTGGAAAAACCAAAAACAGGCCAACACACGGTCCAGTCACCTTGGGTGGTTTAGGTGCGGGTTCACACCTAGCAGTCGGCTCAGCCGCAGGCGATTCCACCTTCAGGTCGCAGGGCAACACCACCTTGCTGAGCTCCTTCCTCCAGGACAGAGAATTCCTCAGCCCTGTTTGCAGGCTCCAGGATAATCACACACACCCAGACACAGCTGCTGGCTGCGTTTTATACCCAGCCCCAAAACATGGACTGGACCGTGGGAGCAGCCACCCACCCTACTCTTTAGCTGCTCCCAGTAAGAGCCGGCCCGGATCGGCTTTGCAGCCATGCTATTTAACAGAGCAGCACTAGCTGCTGCAGACCAAAACCCCGGCTCTTACCTCACCGAGGCCAGCAACCTCGGTGACACGTACCTGCTATCAAAAACAACACCTTGCACCCTCTTACACACCCCCTTTGTTCAACCCTGAGGGGTGAACACACGTGAGGCAGTGGACGCGGGACAGGGCATCTGCGTTGCCCTGCAAGCGGCCTGCCCTGTGTTCCACGAAGAATTTGAAATTCTGAAGAGATAGGAACCACCTGGTGACCCGAGCATTCCTCTCCTTGGCCTGACTCATCCATTTGGGGGAATGGTCGGTCACCAGACGGAACCTCCTCCCTAACAAGTAGTAGCGGAGAGATTCGAGTGCCCACTTGATAGCCAGGCACTCCCTCTCCACTATACTATATCTGGACTCGGCGGGATTGAGCTTACGGCTCAGGAAGACAACGGGATGTTCTTCCCGTTGACCTCCTGAGACAGTACCGCACCGAGGCCTACCTCCGAGGCGTCGGTCTGTACGACAAACTCCTTGTTGAAGTCGGGTGTCACCAAAACCGGGGACCCACACAGGGCCGACTTCAACGCGGCGAAAGCCTCCTCTGCCTTCTCACTCCAGCTAACCCTCCCAGACTTTCGCCCCTTCAAGAGGTCTGTCAACGGCGCTGCTATTGTGGCAAAGTGGGGCACAAACCTCATGTAGTAACCTACAATCCCCAGGAACGACTTTACCTGCCTGGTGGTGACCGGTCGGGGCCAGTTACGAATGGCCTCTACCTTGGTTACCTGAGGTTTGATGACTCCCCGCCCAATTACATATCCCAGATATTTTGTCTCCTCTAACCCTATGGAGCACTTCTTTGGGTGTACGGTCAGTCCGGCTTTCCTCAGGGCATCCACTACCGCCTGCACCTTGGGTAAATGGCTTTCCCAGTCGGTGCTGTGGATGACTACATCATCTAAGTAGGCCGAGGCGTACCGACGATGTGGTCGCAGCACTATGTCCATTAACCCTTTGGCAATGAGCCTAGCTGAGGTATGTCGCAGAGGCACCGCCTCCGGATACCGAGTGGCATAGTCGAGAACTACCAGAATGTGTTGGTGGCCCCTGGCAGACTTTGGTACAGGCCCAATTAAATCCATAGCGATTCGCTCAAACGGTACTTCAATAATTGGCAGAGGTACCAGAGGACTACGGAAATGAGGCTGGGGGCTAGTTATCTGACAGGTTGGACAGGACTTACAATAATCTTCTACCTCCTTGAACACACCGGGCCAATAAAACCGCTGCAGTATGCGGTCCTGGGTTTTCTGCCACCCCAGGTGTCCCCCAAGAACATGTTGGTGGGCAAGCTCCATGACAAGCTTGCGATACGCTGTGGGCACCACCAACTGTTCAACAGGTTCACCTCGGACTTGGTTCACCCGATACAACATATCCTGTAGAACAATAAATCGTGGGAACATTAATTCAGCCCCTGGTTTCTGGGGTTTACCATCAATTTCCAGCACATTCTCCCAGGCCCTGGTTAGGGTTTGGTCCCGGTGTTGTGCGGTCCCAAAATTTTCCCCGGAGACATTGAGGTCTGCCAACTCAGGTCCCGGTGGCAAGTCCTCCGTGTCTCCCACCATTACACTCAGTGGGGTTGTTTCCCTCTACCGCCGGAGCAGTGGTCACCCCTACCGCCGGCCCTTCAGACTCGGGCTCCCAGGGTTCTGGCCTTCCAGCGGTATCAGGCCACTCTGCTAGGGTCACCCCTATCTCGGGTCCCTCAGATACCTTTATTGCCGGCCACAGCGCCGGAAAACCGGGGAAGTCCCTCCCAAGTATTAGTTCGTGTGGGAGTGTAGTAGCGACAGCCACCTCGTGGGTCCACCTACCTGCCGCTGTGGACAAAGTCACTAGTGCAGTGGGATAGTCTTTCAGGTCTCCGTGGATGCACAGGACCCCGACTTTACGGCCAGTATACTCCGCAGGCCGTACTCAGGGCAGCCCTTACCAGGGAGACTAAACTCCCGGAGTCCAGCAGAGCCACCGCCAGCGAATCTCCCACCTCTACCTGACACAGGTGGTTATGGTCTTGTACCTCACGGGTGCCAGTTGCGCACAGCTTCCGTGCATACAAGGAGTGGCGACCCCGTAGTTCACCTCCATCAGCTCATCCCGACGCGGACAGTCGGCCCTGATGTGGCCTGGCTCCTGACACCTCCAGCATACCACGGGAGGCGGGCTCGCAGGGGGTATATTCCGTGCAGGCCGCTCTGTCGCCGGACGTTGGAACTGGGGCAGAGGCCTCCGGGGTTTAACTGACCCCTTCCCAGCAAGACTCCCTGCAGGTTTCTGGTGGCCTCGCACCGCTCCACCAGGTCGACCATCTCCAGGGCATTGGTGGGCGATACCTGGCCGATCCAGTGCTGGAGAGGGTAAGGCAAAGCCCTCCAGAAGACATCGGCTAACAGACGGTCGAGCATAGCAGTGGGAGTCAGTATGTCTGGCTGCAGCCATTTTTGCAACCGTTGTAGCAAGTCATAGTATTGTGGCCGGGCGGGTTCAGCCGGGTTAAACTCCCACTGATGCACCCGCTGGGCCCGGACCAAAACATTCACCCCCAGTCTTGCCAGGATCTCACCTTTCACAGTCGGGTAGTCAGCTGCTTGGTCACCTGGGAGGTCAAAAATACTTGCTGGGGTCCAGACGCCAGGAACGGAGCGATGACCTCTGCCCACTGTTCTCGGGTAATTTCTCCCTCACGGCCACCTTCTCGAACACCGCCAGATAGGTCTCAACATCATCCGAGGGGTCATCTTAGGGATCGCGGTACGGACAGCTTTCCGGGCATCGTGGACGCGGTGGGACGCTCCTGCCGCTTGCAACGCCATCACGTGCTGTAGCAGTAGCTGGTTGGTCTCCCGCTGCTGCACGTTAGCCTCTATGAGGGCTTTCACAGCCGCCTCCATTTTGTCGGGGATCACAGGCTGCAACTTTGCCGGCTTAATATAGGACATTCACTTTTGCCCAGCAAAAACAAAGTTCGGCGTTCACGCCAGCCTCACTGCGCATGCCCGCATCCGACACCAAATGTGGGGAGTCGCTCTGGTAGACAGCGGTGCGGGTGCAGTTTAGAGGCAAAACAAGGAGTCCAGATTGTGCATCAAACAGTGTTTTATTCACACTTGCACACCAGAAATGAAAACAGTCTCTTGGTGACAGTTCATACACAACAGAAATCATGTGGAAAAACCAAAAACAGGCCAACACACGGTCCAGTCACCTTGGGTGGTTTAGGTGCGGGTTCACACCTAGCAGTCGGCTCAGCCGCAGGCGATTCCACCTTCAGGTCGCAGGGCAACACCACCTTGCTGAGCTCCTTCCTCCAGGACAGAGAATTCCTCAGCCCTGTTTGCAGGCTCCAGGATAATCACACACACCCAGACACAGCTGCTGGCTGCGTTTTATACCCAGCCCCAAAACATGGACTGGACCGTGGGGAGCAGCCACCCACCCTACTCTTTAGCTGCTCCCAGTAAGAGCCGGCCCGGATCGGCTTTGCAGCCATGCTATTTAACAGAGCAGCACTAGCTGCTGCAGACCAAAAACCCCGGCTCTTACCTCACCGAGGCCAGCAACCTCGGTGACACGTACCTGCTATCAAAAACAACACCTTGCACCCTCTTACAAATATTATACTCGAGATCATACAAGCATTATGTAGAAGGTACTGTAGCAGAGTTATTTTCTTTGGCAGTCCTCCATGACTCACACTAGCACGTCTTCTGGTTGAGCAGTCCATAGAAATAGACCAATCTTTTTCCGGCTGCAGCCTCCTTAGTAACAACAGGCTCCTTACTCACTACTGGCCCCGTCTATCAATGGCTGCACATAAGGAGCTTTATTATTGGCGTGTTAGGAACCAACAATATGGCCGTGCTGGTCCCGAAAACCGCCTGATAGCATCAATCATCTCGCCTGTACGAGCCTTCTCTCTGCATCACTCGCCCACATACAATTTCATTGTTTGCTGGCATCAGATGTGTCGCAGCAAAGATTCTTTCACCTGATGAACTAGTGTTCACCCCTCCAGCCCCTCTGATATGAGCATTTCATGCTCCGATGCTCTCCCTTGCCCTGTACTGAATCGCGCAGGACAGAGGCTTTTTCATTAGATCCGGGGACGTACCAGGCTATGCTAGGAAGAGACATTCGCTTAGCAGTGAGCCCGGTGATGTCACCAGCATTAATGGGCGGACTTTAACACTGATCTAACCTAAAGCCCACCTATCAGTGTCGGTAACGTCACCGGCACTGCTAGGTGGAAGCCTCTGCCTAGCAGTGTAAAAAATATAAACAAACAGCCTTGGCCCTGCGCAATACAGCATGAATTTATCCAATGCTCATATCAGAGGGGCTGCCTGGGTGAATAAGGGGATATATACAACCCCGTTAAGTAAGTGGCATTTATCATGTAGAGAAAGTTAATACAAGGCACTTACTGTATACTTTGCTAAATTGATTGATTTTTCCATCACATTATACACTACTCGTTTCCATGGTTACGACCACACTGCAATTCATCAGTGGTGGTCGTGGTTGCTATAGGAAAAAGTGTCGGCCTCTCTGGTGGCCGGGATTGTGGTAGCACACATAGGCTAGTGCTTTTTTCTATAGTGTGCAAGCACGACCACTGCTGATGGACTGCAGGGAGGTCGTAACCATGGAAACGAGCAGTGTATAATGCGATGGAAAAATGAATCCAGCCAGCAGGCAATATGGAGAATCACAATACATTAGTAAGTGGCTTGTATTAACTTTCTCCACATGATAAATGCTATTTGCTGAAGTGAGAGACAACCCAGTTAAGCCTAATAAGAAACATTCAGAAAGTTTTTTTTTTTTCTAGCACAAGAAAGAAACCTGCATAGCTTCTGTGAGGTCCAGTATATCCATAATAACCCTGAACTGCCTAAGACTAGGGACTGGAAGCGTTGTCATAGATTTTGTATGTGATTTTTAATGTGTCTTAGTTTTCTGAGGCTTGTGAATATTTAATAAGCTTTACTCTTGGTTTTTGGTGTTTTCTCCGTAGATCTCTTCAGTTCTGCTGCTTTGCTTAGTTTATCCATATTCACATACACATCATCATCACTGATATGCTCATCTGAAAATGAGAGACATTATTAGTGAAATATCGCATTTTTATATTCTTTTATTTTACAGAATGTAAAATGTAAGTTTAGCGATTTTTTTTTGCTGTTTTGTGTTCATTTCACATTCAGAGATATGTGCAATTAAAAAAACGCAAAGAAAAAATCCGGCCCCCCAAATTATCCAGCCTCCAGCTAATATTCTTGCTGTCCAAACACTGAAACACATACAGAATCCAGTTTGACACAAAGGGGGTCATTAATCAACCTGAAATATGCTTATATTAGGCATATTTCAGGCGCAGATTGCGGCGCAACTAATCTGTGACTTTTCCTACTCGCGCCAGGTCTAAAAAAGTGGCCACGGCATGGGCAGAGAAGAGGACGCACCAGTAGGCCCATTTTCTATGTCTGTTTGAGGCGTAGAAAATGGTTATAAATGTAGGCTGTCTTACATTTAGGCTGGCTCTGTATCCGCCGAAGTTATATAGAGGCCGGTGTCTCTTCATAACTTCAGGGAATCTACCGCCACATATAGGGGTTATTAAGACCAGCATCTAAAATTCCTGTCTTAATAAATGACCCACATAGTTTTATCAGTGGGATCAATCAGGATTCATTGGGATCCATTCAGAAACAGAAGGCATGACCATAGTGGAAGGTACGCAGGTGGATTTGGAAAAACTCACTCTGACAGGAACACTGGAACGTCTTTACTAAAGATGATTTTGCAGTACATCAACAAACTACTGTACTGGTGAAACTGGTAAATTTATATTCAATAGGGACGCTGTCTCTTGAAAAACGTTTATAGCAGGGAGGATGTCACTACAGTTGCTGTAGAATTGTTTAACTTTCTACAGTCTCTCAGGAGCCGCAATTCCTATTCCTGCTACCGGGCGAGGGGCCCTCCTCGTGGTAGATCTCTATCTCTCTAAGGTGGAACCTTACTCTTTGCTGCAGTGGAGAATCTGGCCAAGCACTTCTGAGGCCTTGCTTGTCTGGCACACGTGCTCCACACTCTGCTCCCTTGCACTGAACTCCTCTCCTTCTTCAGGCCCTGGCTGAACTTCTCGTCCTGTGCTGCAGGATTTGTCTTCCCCTGTCATCTCTAGGTTGAACTGGCTCCCTCTGCTGGACTGGTATGATGACAGCAAGTCCCTATGTCCCAGGACTACAACAGCAAATCCTTTCACTAGTTTGAAAAGCCTTTTGTGTTGTTCATCCCATATATAGGGAGTGAAGTGCTGGAGGTCAGAAGAGGGATCATGTGCAGGATTAGACTACACTGGGTCCAGGGACGTGCACACATAGGGCTAAAAGGGGGCTTGAGCCCTTGCCCCCTTCTGCCCCTGTCCCTTAAATGCCCTTTTTTTTTTTATTGTCAGGCAAGCAGCGGCACTTTTTAAAAAAAAATGCGCTGAAACCGCCGAAAACAGCCGGGCCCGTGCAGCGCAACAGTATTCAGCAGCAAGTCACGTGACGTGGCTAGAGCAGAGAAGAGCTGCCTGCAGTGCACTGTGCGACTGCCGACTGCTGCTTTGCTCAGTCACTCACCGCCGGGCGCCGGTCAATCTACCCCAGGCCCAGGCCCAGATCCAGTCCACCCCACGCCACCATGAGTCCAGTCTGGTGTGAAGAGCCTGCTGCCTGGGTGAGACCTGCACTGCACTGTCTGACTACACCGCACCCGCACCGCCACCTGTCAGTGCCATTCCGGCCCAGCATTGTATGTGGGCACTGGCAGGCAGTGTGAACTGTGACGTCATGTCTGTGGGGGCACTGGGCAGAGGCAGACACTGACAGTGAGTGTTGCATTTATGCATTATGTATGTGGTCAATCATAATCAAATGTGGGGTGGCTGACATGTGGCCTTATGTATGTGGGCAGGCAGTGTAACATCATGTGAGGCAGACAGGCAGACATCTGCCTCACATGATGTCACACTGCCTGCCCACATACATAAGGCCACATGTCAGCCACCCCACATTTGATTATGGCCACATACATAAGGCCACACTGTCTGCCTCACATGATGTCACACTGCCTGCCCACATACATAAGGCCACATGTCAGCCACCCCACATTTGATTATTTTGTTTTTATAGGAAATTTTGTTAGTTACAAAGTTGTATTTAAAGGAATATACATTACAATATCAACGAATTAATGGAGAACAAGGTAAGACTTTTAGAAAAGTAAGCTTCGTGGTACAAACAATTTTTCAAATTATGTCAAGTGCCCTTTTTTTTTAACATAAGCCCCTGCCCTTCAAAATGTCTCTGCACGTCCCTGACTGGGTCTTTTTTGTAGTCTGCAACCATACTAACAGATAGGAGATAAGTACACAAAATAGTAGGAGAGCTGTAATTAAGACTGCGTTTTAGGTACATTGGTGTCATGAAAAAAAAAGGTTGCATAAATATAATGAAAGATACTTTACAATTGGCTGTTGATACTTCATCAGTTTCTATGGATCTGGACAGTGTTGGTTCTTTGTTTAGTTCATCCATAGTCTCATACACATTATCCTTGTGACTGTGCTCTAAGGAAAACACATGTATTATGGCATAAAGAAAGAGAGCAAACACTTGTATATGGTGAGCTACATAAGCTTATAAACATCCCTATAAATAAAACAAAATAACTTATAAATGTATTGTTCATTAGCTTCCTAAATGCAAAACTGAGAAACATTTGAAATAGTCTTTAAAAATGTCCTCCTATTTTACTATTGTAGAGTGTGTGTAACTCCTTAACATAGCCAGCGGTGCTGCTGTATCTGAAATAGCTCTGAAAGTATACACCTTCTGGCAGCTGAGGCCTAGAGGCAGATTTAGTAAGGGGTGATTTACTCTCGCCCCCCCAGTCCACTCTGCTGCACTGGATCATCCTGAGAGTCCTGGCTAAGAATAAATGTGACTGCCTCTCCTGCTTCTGCTCAGTTTGAGAAGCTGGCCCCTCTGCATCATTACTTCTACAGTAGAACACTGAAGGGCATGAATGAGCTCATAACCAATCTGTCCCACCTGAGTAGAGGAAGAGGTGGCTTGGAAATCAACCGCACACACAAGCAGAGGAAACTATGTAATGCTGGAGCTGTTACGCACACTTCATGTAAGAACACAGCAGAGAGTGCACCATCTATTGGTCATAGGGTGCACTGCAGCCTGCAGGGTCACAAGTTATTGAAGAATAGGATAGGAAGAGCTATTTTTTTTTCCAGAAGACTCAAGAGACAGTGATGTACTGCACATATATTATTATATCACATAGTTGGCAAATTCAGATTGTCGTGGACTGAATATTGACAGGGCTTATGTAATTCTTACCCATAAATTGATGGTCTTGTGTGGGTTAGGGCCATTCCTGGGGGTGGAGATAAATTTCTCAAATTTCTCAACTACAACAACTAATCACAGCCAGGCTTTCAGTGTGCTACAGGGAAATTTCCCGGTGGACCGATGCCCAGGGAGCCAACTGAGCCCTCCTCATGGCTGCTAGCCAGGTACATAATGATCTGATGCTCCCACCATTAGTTAATGCTAGGAGCACCAGTTACTTATGTACCTGCCCAGCAGCCTCAGGTGGCCTCCTGGATTCAACTGTATCGACGTCCTGGGTCTGGTGATATGGCAGTATTTTGTGCTACAGTATGGTATTGCTGTCCCAGTCTACTTCTGTTGTCCCTCCTTATTTGTGGGTTGTGTTGGCCGTACCTACCTGTGTTGCCCTGCATCCTGTCATTTTAGACCTGCCTACAACTTTGGGCCACTTTAGGTATTTTTTTCCAGGGCCATTTTAAGTTCCCAGTCCGCCCCTAGTAGTGGGTGAGCCTGATATCACAGCTGCGTTCAGGATATACTATCATGGCATCGGCCTGATATAGGTGTGACACATGAGTAGGTTTCCTGTGTACAGACCATAGTCAAGTAGTCAGGTGTCAGAGATATTACTTTGCCTCACACTAACATTATTCTGATACTTGACTATGATATCTGACCACGTCTTAAAATGAACCCTGTACCTGTGACACCTGTGAGTGGGATACCAGTATATGAGTTTGTGCGTTCCTCTTTTAACCCCTATACCAATTATACATTTTTAATTTTCAAGTTTTCTCGCTGCCTTCCAGAAACCATAGGGTTTTTATTATTTATTTATTTTTATATATTTGAATTTTGAATGTTTTGTTTATTTATGTAATATTTTAATATTTTTAGGCTGTATTCATTATCACATTTTGGTCCCAAGTTTAATGTTTACCCATGAGCTATATGTTAAACTGATGTCCTAGGCGGGATTCCATTGTATTAAAAAATAAATAAAATGCATTAACATATATGTTTTTTGCTGGACTTTGAAGGATGGAAAAGTGTTGTGTACTATGCATTTGCATCCTTTGTTTCCCAACGTATATGTTAAAGGGGCTGTCCCACAATACTTTTGTAATTGCATGTACTTATATTTTTTTTATAGCCGCTGAGTTATTCAATAAAATGTATCTGTATATCGCCACCTGCTGTTTGTTTTCTTTCTTACTTCTTTGACCTGCTCACCAAGATGGCTGCACATGCTCAGTTTTATCCTTCAACTGCCTACTGAGCTTTGATAGGGAGAGAGCTGTAGCAGAGGCTGTAACCCTAACCCTAAACTGACTCCTCACCGTTTATACACCCCCCCCCCCCCAACCTTCCATCTTCTGGCAGTAATCCCCACACCCAAACCACTAGCTCACACGGTTCAGCCTGCACCACTGCTTTTAGTACAAAGATGGCTGGACCGCTTCTTATTATTATTACTAGGACAATAGAGTGAAGAGAGAATAAAAGCTTCGAAAGAAGTGTACACCATAGTGAGTATAGTCTTACTACTAGAGGCTCGGTATAATTTACCTTCCTTCCTTGGACCATCTTGAATATTCTTCCTTTCTTTATTCTTCATTGCTAAGTTTTCAGACATGTCGTCCTGCACTGTGTCCTTCAGCAAAGTAAGTCTACGTCCTGGTCACCATCAAGTGTCACAATGAACCTTGTATTACTTATTACATGGGAAACCACAAGGAAAAGTAACAGTTACAAAACTTCCTAAAATGTATTTCAGAAAACCAGTGACTGTCTGTCCACTGTCTCTGACATAATGTCTTCTCTCTATCTGTGACTGGATCTTTCAAAAACGGAACTTCTTGTGTTCTTACCATCTATTAACCTACCTAAATCTGATATCTCCATCTCAGTCAGCGGCGCTATCATCACGCCTAAGCAGCATGACTGCACCATGTCTCCGTGTTATTTGGTGCATTCCCTGGATTAATGGAGGCCACAGCAAAAGGCAGAGTGGACCCAGAATGCAGTGGAACCTGGATTCCCTGTATTTTATGGTGGCCAATATGGCACTATAACAGGCAGTATTTAGTTTTAGGATCCCGTCTTATAGAGATCGCCTTGAAGCCGGCGGACAGGCACAAATAATTTGGTACAAAATGTGTTTGCCAAGAATCTCTAATTTATAAAAAAAAAAAAAAAGCGTAGCATTAGCACCAGAATATTTTCTATAACTATGGCATTATTGTACATTATTTGTGTTTGCAGAGTGCTGTTGCATTGTGTTTTTTTCTTTGTGCTTTTAGCCATGGCGACATGCACCTGCACATTGGGATGTGCTGACTGACTTTCTTTTTATTTACCCCCTTTTTCTTTGCACCACGTCATGGTGTTATCTTTAATGCTAATCTTTCATTTGCCACCTATTTTCGATCTCTTGCCCACTCCTGCTGCCTGAACCTCAAAAACATTTTTAGAATTCACCCCTTTCTTACTGAGGAAACAAAAAAACTCTCATTGTTGCCCTGATCCATTCCCGCCTCGATTAGTGTAACTTATTGTTAATAGGTCTCCCCCTCACCAGACTTTCCCCTCTCCAATCTATCCTGAACGCCACAGCCAGGGTCATCTATCTGTCTAACCGCTACTCCGATGCCTCCAACCTGTGCCAGTCATTGCACTGGTTGACAATACAGTGCAGGATTCAGTTTAAACTGTTCATTCTCACCCACAAAGCTCTCAGCCTACCATCTTACCCATGCTCTCCGTTTAGCCAATGACTTACGACTGACATCACCATAATCCGAACCTCTCACTTCCGTCTCCCAGACTTCTCCTGAGCTGCACCAGTTCTCTGGAATGCCCTAACCCAATCTATTTGGTTAATTCACAACAACCACAGTTCAGGTGCTTCCTAACAACTTTTCATAATTCACCAACCCTTCATCATCATTCTTCTGAACCTGATCCATAATCTAACACTTTCCGCCGCACCCCATGTACTCAGAAGCACTACAGATATTGGCTGCTGGCTGGCTGCCCAGACATCTTTATATCTACTCTCCTATTGTGTTAAGATGGCTGACACATTGTACAAAACAAGCTATTCTTACCCTTTGTGTCACCCCTATCTCCTCATAGATTTTAGGCTCTTGTGAGTAGGGCCCTCATTCCTCTTGTTTTAATTGTTGACTTGTTTGTTGCTGTGTAATACATGATTTTGTTTGAACATGAACAGTATTGTAAAGCGCTGCAGAAACTGTTGGCGTTATTTTAATAAAGATTATTGTTATTATATTATTGAAATGTAAAATTATGAAATTAAGCACTGTTTACCTTTCAATAGCTGGCATTGGGAAACGGAAATATAATTCTTCGTAAGGTAAAATTCGAGAAAAAATGGCAATTCTTTTAAGGTTTTTGGGATTCAATTTCGCATTGTTCATGGTTCACTAAAAGTGTCATAAACTTATTTTGTAGGTCAGTGTTATTTAAAGATGAGTTTACCAATTTATACTGAAAATTGATATTTTTCGGACAGGAGACAAACCCAAATATTTTCAGGTTAATTTCTGACGAATGCACTAAAACAATGCGTATCGCCATTTTACTGAACTTGTTGGCAGAAAAAAGAGCTATGGAAGAAGAAGGGTTCTCACATGACCCAGAAAGGAAGAGGGGCTTGCCCTGATTGGCTCCCAGGCCAAGAGACAGCATGCATGAGACAATTAGTGCTGCAGCAGACAGGGAGGTGCCGTAGTACAACCGGCAGAATGTCATTCTGTGTTTCGCTCTGAATGAGTGTGGTTGTGTCCAGGGCCGGCGCTTCCATATAGGCAAGGGGGGCAATTGCCCCCAGGCGCCCGAGTCCTTAAGGGCCCCCAAGCCCACCACCCGCCCGACACCGGCGCCGGGCCGGCCCGCAGGTAACTACAAAGTCTACAATATTAGGGGGCCCGCGGCTGCTCTGAGCCCCTCTCTGCCTCTTTACGAGAGCAGCAGGGCGTACTGAGCGGTCAGGCACTTCGGACGTGGTACGAGGGCCCGGCCGGGAAGGGAGCCCGCGGCAGCAGGGCACAGGGAGATAAGCGCTTCTATTGTGTAAGCGTTCATCTCCATAGTCATCTGTATCGCAGTCCTCAGCACTTGTTGCTGGCACATGGTGTGGGAGTTTAAAGAGGCAATTGTTACTGGCACATGGGGTGGGGGGTTAAAAAGGCACTTGTTACTGGCACATGGTGTGGGGGGGTTAAAGAGGCACTTGTTACTGGCACATGGGGTGGAGGGGATACAGATGCACTTGTTACTGGCTCATGATTAGGGGGCATCTATGGGGGGCACTTGTTACTGGCACATCATTATGTGGCACTATGGGGGCTTCTACTGAGGCCACAAAGAAGGGGTATTTTATATGGGGGCTCTGTGTGGTACTAGTATTATCAGAGGGTTCATTTGTTTCTGCAGTATAGTATTGGGGAGCATAGCGGCACAGTATTAGGGGTAGTAGGATGGTTTGTCCAGAAGATGGGAGGAAAGTAGTAAACTAAGATTTTTTTTTGTTGTCAAACTGCAGAGACGGAAAATGGCGACAAAATGGTGGTCTGGTCTGAAGGTCTGAAAGGAGAAGGAGAACATCTACATCAAAGGTGACGTCACTGGATGTAAGAGGTATGGGGCGCTGCATTTCTGTATGCTGCCATGGAGGGGGGGGGGAGAAATAATGTGACGTGAAGGGGGTGATGTAAAAAGGAGGGGGTGATGACGTGACATGGAGGGGGAGAAATGTGCCATTCGGGGAGGGGGGGGGGATTGAGGGTGGGAAGTATGCTGCCATGCACGGGGGGGGAGAAATAATGTGACGCAAAGGGGGTGATGTAAAAAGGAGGGGTTGATGATGTGACATGGAGGGGGGGGGGGCTCTTATTGTTTTTCGCCCCAGTGCCCCATTTCACCTAGAACCGGCCCTGGTTGTGTCTTAGACTTTAATTTCAGATTTGAGATCTGGCAGAGGATCTCAATACCGGGATAAAACTGATCCGTTTTGATTTTGAACATCAGAATACATCAGTTCTGTTAGAATTCAGTTGTGTGAAATCAAAACGGAAAAAAACGGATCCATCACCATTGACTTACAATTAGTGTTAAGCGAACCCGAACTGCAAAGTTCTGGTCTGTACCAAAGTTTGCGAGTTCAGGTACCCGAAACCCGAACTTTGCCACAAAAGTTTGCGTTCGAGTTCGGTGTTTGGGCATTTAACAAAGCTTGTTGAAAGGCTGCAGAGCAGCCAATCAACAGGCTTTTAAGGTGTGGGCACTTAGAAGCTATCACAGCCATGCCTAGTAATGGCATGGCTGTGATTGGCCGGTGTATCATGTGACCCAGCCTCTATACAAGCTGGATCAAGTGTAGCACCGCCCATCAGCTCTGAGAAGTGCAGGGACAGGAAGCAGGCAGCTGAAGAGAGGGAGAGTGTTAGGAATTTAATCTGGCTATTTATTCTGTGGGTGACCTATAGTGATTTTTGTGGGTGCAATGAACCATCTTT
Organism: Bufotes viridis; assembly: GCA_033119425.1. Classification (NCBI taxonomy): domain Eukaryota; kingdom Metazoa; phylum Chordata; class Amphibia; order Anura; family Bufonidae; genus Bufotes; species Bufotes viridis. The sequence goes on along the minus strand of CM065590.1, from coordinate 50,224,478 downwards.
GCACCACTGACACAAAAATATAAAAGTTAATCTGTCTGTTAGTTCGGTGGGTGACACATACCCATTTTTGGTGTGAGGTACACCTGTACTGCATCCGTGACAAGGAAATTAATATAGTTAATCTGTCAGTCAGTTCCTCAGGTGCATGTAGGCAACAAGATGTTCAGCGTCATTTTGTAGGCCCGAAAACCAGTGTACGAATGGTGAGGCCAGAACAAGTAGAGGCGGTAGTAGATTGGATGGCTGACAGTGCCTCTAGTTCCTTCACATTGTTTCCCACCCAGTCCCGTGCTGAAAGCGCAGAGTTGGCACCTGCAGCACATGGGCATCTGTCTTTCACCTCACCCCCTTGCAAATTAGCCAAGAAGTCTGAGCCCCAAGTCATGCAGCAGTCTCTTATACTTTTTGATGACTCTGCTGGCGGGGTTTCCATGGGCCATCCACCTAGCCCTGCCCCAGGAAAAGATTGAGTGCACTGATGCCCAACCACTTATGTTTCAGGATGTGGAAAAGGGAGGACCACCGCAGCACGTCTCTGATGATGACGAAACACAGGTGCCAACTGCAGTGGCTTTCTGGAGTGAAGAGTGGGTGGAAGATGATGTGGAGGATGATTAGGTCCTAGACCCCACATGGAATCGAGTGACGCGTGCAGTTCGGAGGAAGAGGTAGTGGTCACAAAGCGCCAGCCGCACAGCAAAAGAGGGTGCAGGGTGCAAAAGCAGAGTGGCAGTCCCCTAGCCAGTGCACCTAATATTGCCCACCGCACCCAGGGACTGAGCACACCGAAAGCCAGCTTCAAGGAGTTCCCTGGTGTGGCAGTTCTTCAGACAATGTGCGGACGACAAAACTCGAGTGGTTTGCACGCTGTGCAATCAGATCCTGTAGTGAGGCATAAATGTTCTAAACCTGAGCACCACCTGCATGACCAGGCATCTAAATGCAAAGCAGGAACTGCAGTAGAGTACACACCTGAAAAACCACAAAAGATCTCAGGCTCCTCCTGCTCCCTCTTCTGCCGCGGTCTTGGCCTCTTTCTCCCCTTCTGGAGTGACAGTGGCACCTACCTCCCCGCAAACAGAAGATGTGGCAGCAACACCACCACCTCCACCACCGTCACCAAGCATCTCGATGCTGTCCCATGGAAGCATTCCCACCTGATAGCGGGGGCTCAGTGGAAGCACAATGTGAAGGCAGAGGAGGAGGCAGAAGAAGTCGCCTATGCAGCTGGGGCAATGCCAGCACCTTAGAAGGGAGGTTTACCATGGCCGAAATGTGGAAAAGCTTTGTCAGCATGCAACAACAACCAGCACCACCAGCTGATACGGAACGTCTTAGCAAGAGGTAGCATGTCAGCAACATGGTGGAACAGTACGTGTGCACACGCCCACACGTACCGACTGATGGGTCTGCCCCATTCAACTTCTGGGTCTCCAAATTGGGCACATGGCCTGAGCTTGCCCTTTACGCCTTGGAGGTGCTGGCCTGCCCTGCGGCCAGTCAATTATCCAAATGTGTGTTTAGACCGGCAGGGGGGGTAATCACAGACAAGCGCAGCCACCTGTCCACAGCCAACGTGGACAAGCTCACGTTCATTAAAATGAACCAGGCATGGATCCACAGGACTTGTCCATACCTTGTGCTGAGTAGACAAGTATACCAGCCGCACCTAGCCATTATTATACTCCAGAGCACATTCTCTTTGCGTTCTCTTTTCCATTTCCCAATGTTTGGGGGCTTCCCAAATTTATTTAAAAAAAATAAACGAAGGAAAAATAAAAGAAAAAAACGCTTTAAAAACAGTGTTGGCTGCCTACTCCACCGCCGCTTTCACCTACACTGCCACTTCCACTGCCTCCTACTCCACTTTGACCTCCAACTCCTAGTTCAAGATAATTATTTTATTTGTTCTATGTTATTTTAACTCATTTCCTTATCCACATTTGTTTTCAGGGCAATTGTCCTGCTCTTACCCTCATTTTGCTTCCTTTTGCAGCCTTCCAGCCCTTAGTACTACTATTTTATAGCCATTTAGGTGCACCAAAGTTCTGGTCCCCGTTTGAGTTCGGATCATGTTTGAGTCTCGAACCCGAACTTTGACCCAAAGTTCAGCTGAACCCGGCGAACCCGATCATCCACGGGTCCGCTCATCCCTACTCACATTGTTTTTAGTGACGGATCCATTCTGATTCATCGTGAACGGATCTCTTTCCATTCAGAATGCATGAGGATTAAATGGAAACATTTTTTTCAACAACCGATGGTGAAAGTAGCCTTACAAGGTCTTCCAGAAAAGAACTTATATAGTCAGGGAATCAAGCTTGTATTCTACTGCGACGGACAGTGAAGGGAAAGACTAGAATTACCAAGAAGAAGAATTGTGTATGTAGAATATGGACAGCAAGAAAAGCTGTCAGCCAGGTAGTGAGAAGTGAGGAGCTGAGGCTGGCTTTACCTCCTAGCAGAACTGCAGCTACTGCAAACCTCCAAATCAGCTACCTGCAATGATATTACTTTCATTTTTTTCCCATTTCAACAGAAATCCTTGTTTGGGGGAGCTGGGGGTTTACTAAGCACAAAACTGCACAACACGTATTCTACCATCAATCTAGCATAGCATATAAAATATGAGTGTGAATTTCATGTCAGGGCATCTCACATAATTAAAAGGGTTTTCCGAGATTCTAATACCCATAATCTATCCTCAGGATAGGTCATCAATATCTGATCAGTGGGAGTCCAACACCTGACTACTTAAAAAGGCGCCAGCTCTCAAGCTTTTCTAAAGCCACGCTCATGTGATCTAGGAGCATCTCAGCTCATAGAAGTGACCTGGGCTGAGCGCGATACCAAGCACAGCCGTTAGGTATCATACAGCACTGTGCTCGGTATGCTGTAAGAAACTCTTGACACTCATAGGAGTGTGCCTTCTCAAATAGCTGATCGGCCGAGGGACGAGGGTGTCAGATCCCCACTAATCAGATACTAATGACATATCCTGAAGATAGTTCATCAGTACAAAAATCTTGGAAAACCCTTTTAATCATATAAAATATGAAGGGGAGTGGACAAAAACATCAGTGATTGATAACGTAATATTAAGGCTAAATCTGTTTATCTCCACACAGTTCCCAATTTGTTTTTGTTTTTTTTGGATATTGAATTTGATAGCAGCACTAGCATATAGGTGATCAGTAGACCAATATACAAGGCAGTGCACCACATTATCTGTGAGTGATTACTTGATATTAAATGTCAGGCCTGGCCTTAATCATCCGTTTCTGTTTATTCTATATCCAGATTCCACATGGTTGAAATTTAATATTTTTTTTAACTTGGTCAATTTAATTGAACCAGCATATAGGTGATCAGTACACCAATACACAGGGTAGTGCACCAAATTACCTGTGAGAGAAACTTGTTATTAAGTGTCAGGCCACAATCATTAATTTCCGTTTATTGCATCTCTACACGGTTGTGTTTATTTTGGGACTTGTTCAATTTAATTAAACCAGCATATATAGTGATCACTACACCAAAACACTGGGTAGTGCAAAAAATTTCCTGTGAGAGATAACGTGATATTAAGCATCAGGCCTGGCCCTTAATTATCCATTTCCTTTAATTTATTTCTCCACACGGTTGCAATTTTATTTTTTTGGGGTTGTTCAATTTAATTAAAATAGTATATAGGTGATCAGTACACCAATACACAGAGTAGCGCATCAAATTACCTGTGAGTGATAAGGTGATATTAAGCGTCAGGCCTGGCCCTTAATCATCATTTCCATTCATTTATTTCTCCACAAGGATGGAATTTTTGATCACTGCAACAAAATACTGCATACAAAAAAGGGATGGTTACCGCAGCATCTCCAGAAATTTCTTTATTCCATACTGCAGCAAGTGTGTACAAAAAAGCCAAACAACAACGTTTTGGCTACGCAGTAGCCTTTATCAAGCATGATAAAGGCTACTGCGTAGCCAAAACTTTGCTGTTTGGCTTTTTTGTACACACCTTCTGCGGTATGGAATAAAATAATTTCTGGAGATGCTGCCGTAACCATCCCTTTTTTGTTCGCTGATCTGTGGACGGCTGAGGATATGCAGTCCTGGGTGGGCTGATGCATTCCGTGTTTTGGTGACTAAGGTCCGTGAGTGATGCTCTACAATATTGTTTGACTGCAACAAAATACTGGGCAGTGCAACAAATTAACTGTGAGTGATAACACAATATTAAGCATCAGGCCTGGCCCTTAATCATCCATTTCTATTAATTTATTTCTCCATACAGTTGGAATTTTCTTTTTTTGAGGGTTGTTTAATTTCATTAAACCAGCATATAGGTGATCAGTACACCAATACACAGGGTAGCACACCAAATTTTCTGTGAATTAAGACGTGATATTAAGCATCAGGCCTAGCCCTTAATCATCTGTTTCTGTTTATTCTGTATCTACACAGTTGAAATTTTATTTTTATGGGGTTGTTCAATTTAATTAAACCAGCATATAGGTGATCATTATACGAATACACAGGGTAGCACACCAAATTATCTGTGAGTGATAACAAATTTAGGCCTACATCCATTTCCCTTTATTTCTGTCTCCACTCGGTTCCAATTTACTACACCAATATACAGGGTAGTGTATAAAAGTATCTGTGAGTGATAACAAAAATTTGGGCCTAAGTCTGTTTCCCTTTATTTCTGTCTGCACACTTTCCACTCAACTTTTTTTGGGGAGGTTTGATTATATTCAACCCAGCAAATACCTTATTACTACACCAAAACACAGGTTTAGTGTACAAAATTATCTGTGAGGCCCAAATATATCAGGGATATGGAAGGGTACCAAACGAATGATACAGAGCAAAAACGTGGTTAGTAGCAGCACCAGCTATCCGGCCAGAAGTAGTAATAGGCCGTAGTTGTCACTGCTGTCTTTGGAAAGGCGCAACATTATCGTTGAGAAGAAAGAGGATTAGATTGTGGATTGGATGGCTCAGTCCTACTTTCAGTCGCAGAAGGATGATGTGGAGGTGACTTTGAAATCTGACACCGTTCTTTGGAGCCAGGGGTCACAGCATTCCTCCTGTTCCTGTAGTGCCCAGGAACAGGGATACTTTGAAGTCTGGACATTTGTGGACATTTGCCGCCGTTTCCCTTATGTAAAGTCATAAACTCCTTTCTTTATTTCACTTTAAAGGGTTAACTTGGACTGACATACTGTTTAATACTATGTAACTGCATGTTGTGATATATATCCTGTTAATTTGCATTGTATTTGCACAGCACTTTGTCACAAAGCCTCTCATTGTTCATTGACCCTTTCCAATGTGAGACGTTGATTATGACGCTGGTAATTTCCCACAAACATAGGGTTTAAATAAGAGCATGTTTTGGAGGGAAAAAGCAAGACTTGTTTACCAATTACCACCAAAACCAGACAGACTGACTTTTTGAATGTCTGGTTTAGCGCTGTTGTTATGTCTAAAACCCTGTTTTTTCTGGAAAAACTGCGGTATCATTGCCATTGAGTATCATTGAAGCTCTAATGTAAGTTTATGACAGACGGTAGTTGTAACTTTGTATCTGTTTGTGCTGAGTTTCTCCACTCTACCCCTCCCACTAGAAGGGTCTAGTTTAGCCATAAACTGTATATAAAGAGAACAGTAAGAGCCCCTAGTGTTCTCCAGCTAGGGAACAGTGCTTAGAAGAGGATACTCTGCCAGACTATTGAGTGACCAGAAGAAGGCACCGAGACAGGGATAATCTGCCACAACTCCATGCATAGCAGTGTGGATGGTGGTGGTAATAGTGGCACCTGTAGCCATGGAATTGGTGTGGGGGCAGTAACAGTGCCAGTTGGGGAAAACGTAGAGCAGGGTATGGGGGCCCAGTAGCCCACCGTGATGTCTCACAGTCTGATAAAAGCGGCAAGGAGTGGGAGGACTTTGATGACGATTGTGTGTTGGACAGGACTTGGAAGCCAGATTGGGATGCTGAGGAGGAGGCAACATCAGTGGAGAAGGGTAGCGGCGGTAGCAGCAGCAATAAAGAGCAGAGGCAATGTACCTCCCAAAAAACAGCCAGGGCCTTGTCTGCCTCAGGATATGGTGATGCCACTGACACTTTGGGTGGGTTAGGCCCAAAACGTGCCAGAGCTAAGCCCAGCTTGGCTGCCTGTATCTCTATGCAAGCAAGTCTCATATGGTGCTTTTTCTCCACAAGGCAACCCACATCCCCAAGCAATACAGAATCTTTGTCATCATCATCATCACCTTCTTCTTCTTCTCCTCCTGCTAAGACTCCTCCTTGTCCCCAACTCCATCTTCAGACATCTATGTCTTAAAACCTTTTCTTCAGCAGCAATAAGCTTGTCTACAAGCTGAATCCCCATCTGGCATGCTGGCGGTGCAGTCGCTGAAGTACCATTGTAATTGTTCCTTGTACTCTCACATGGCAAAGAACACAGACCACTCCTTCTGATTCTCTCTGTGTGGCAAGCTGCACTCCTAGGTGGACACCGGGAGCAGTTTTTAGGGGCAAGGACAGTAAATGTCTTTCACAACCGAGTGATAGTGGAGAGACAGCACCACAGCAACCTGGCCAGGTCTCTTAAGATTGTTTCGGCCTGGCTCCCACAGCAACCATTTATCCACCTCCTCCTCCATGGACGCGGTCCCGTTCCCAACAGCAGCAGGGTACAGCGTCGCTCGCACTACCCCTCCTTCCTATCACATGTTGTGTTGGAGCTGATCAGCCTGGTTGACAGTAGCCACACCGGCGATCAGTTGCTAAAGTAAGCAGCAAACATTCCACTGGCTGTGACCCCGCCAACTCCAACAGGGCAACATGGTCAGTGACAATGGGCGCAACATCGTGGCTGCCCTGAACCAGGGGGAAAAACACATGCTCCCTGCATGGCTTTTTAAAAAATGCACTGGATTGCACAGGGTGCTCGCAATGTCCAGGAGACTGTTTCTCTTTTCATCCATTCTCACGTGATGAGGATGCTGCAGTTGTCCCTCATCCTCCTCATATGTATTTGTGAAGAGATGCTGACACTCATGCAACTGTTGGGGTCCCACAATAAGAAACTCCCATGGGGGAGGAGGTGCTGCCACTGGAAAAGAAAGAGGAGTCAGAGTTGAATGAGCAAGAGGATGATGATGGTGACACCAGCCACAACACTCAATTGTCTCAGTGGGGGGCAGAAACGGAAAGAACTGGCTCCTCAGACACGCTAGCCAGAATAGTGACCTGTAGAATGACGTGCTTACGCAGTGACAGGTGGATCAGTGACATCAAGCAGTCTGATGCATACTGGATAGCCATGGCAGAAAGGAAGGCCAAATTACATTATTACCAGCAAACACTGTGCAAGCTTGCCACAGCTTACGGGGAGCAGACGCCTACCCCCAGCATGTCTTAAAGACACCTTCTGCAGAGTCACCCCCCTCCCATCGCCACAAGCAACCAAAGCCACAACGGCAGTAGCAGCAGCCATTTCAATTTCAGTTTTTCCATGTCATGCCAGGACAGTCAGCAAGCCATCAGCATCCGTCTCAACGCCCTGGTTCAGGCCATGGTTCATCTAAACTATGGCCAGTCTCTGGCACATACCTTGTTCCCTGACCCCATGGATTTCTGGACAGCCATGCTGGAACAGTGGCCAGAACTGGAACAGTGGCCAGAACGGGCACAGCATGCTCTTTCTCTTCTTTCTTGTCCAGCCTCCATTCCCATCTCCGAGTGATCTTGTGCTGTATACTGCTGAGGCCAGTAATTGGCTGCAGGGGTCACATACGTAGGCCGGCATGCCTATCCTGCAGCAATGTAAATAAAGGCCGGCAGGTTGCACTAAAGTAGTGACAAATAGTGTTGAGCGCGAATATTCGAATAGCGAATTAACTTCGATAATTCACGAATATTGCGAATATAGCGCTATATATTCGCAATTTCGAATATTCGTTTTTTGTTTTTCGTTGTTGTTTTTTTAGATGTTAATCCTTTTTGCTCTCTGGTTGTCTTCCCACTTCCCAAAAGCTGTTCTTACCTGTCCGGAGGATTCCTGGCTCCCTGCCCGCTCCAGTTAATGCCTGTTGCCGCTTCTGCCGACTTCCTGTGTGCATGGGAACACCTCCATGCTAAAATGTCGGATGTGAGAATCACGATCTCACAAATTTGACTAAGTTGTAATCGCAATGCGATTAATATAACCTGAATTATTCGCATTGCGATATTCGTTATATTCTAGCAATACAACCATTAGGAACCCAGCTTTAAGTTGAATTCACAATGCGAGTAATACAGGTTATATTAATCGCATGGCGAATTCAACTTAGAGCTGAGTTCATAATGGTTGTATTAATAGAATATAACGAAGATTGAGAATATAGTGCTATATTCGTGAATTCGTGATATTCGTCGTCTTCGTTATATTCTAGCAACACAACCATTAGGAACTTAGCTCTAAGATCAATTCGCAATGCGAGTATATGTTCACTGCGCAAATGAAACTTAGAGCTGAGTTCCTAATGGTCGTTGCTAGAATATAACGAAGATTGAGAATATAGCGCTATATTCGTGATATTCGTTATATTCTAGCAATACAACCATTAGGAACCCAGCTCTTAGTTGAATTCGCAATGCGAGTAATACAGGTTATATTAATCGCATAGCGAATGAAACTTAGAGCTGGGTTCCTAATGGTTGTATTGCTAGAATATAACGAAGATTGAGAATATAGCGCTATATTCGTGATATTCGTTATCTTCATCAATTCTAGCAATACAAGTTACAACCATTAGGAACTCAGCTCTAAGTTTAATTCGCGATGCGAATATAAATTTGCGTAACATTCGCAATATATAGAATAATGACGAATATTTGATTTCGACGAATATATGACGAATATTCAATCGAATATTTGCTAAATATCGCGAAATCGAATATGGCACCTCCCTCTCATCACTAGTGACAAATTTGCCAGTTGAGCATATCAGTGGTTCCTTTGTTATAATCTACCATTTCTCCCGAGCCATATTTTTTCAGATATCTGAAAACCCCTGTAATATTAATCATATAGCAGTATTACTATAAGGAGTTGTCCAACCCTTAACCCGAAATTAATTAAGGGCAGATTGTGTTTACAATAAAAGAGAAAAAGACCCTTAGCTCTTCCCAGCGCTGATGGCTCCATCTCTGCTACTTCCAGCTCCCTGTAGACCTGAGATGTGATGTGCCATTTGTTGTCTTGTGTATTTTCAGGACAAGTCACCTCTGAGGCCAGTGAATGGCTGCAGCAGTGCACATCAGCATTGGAACAGAGCGGCTGGGGGTTATCTTATTTCATTTTTTTAAAGGGATTCTGTTAATTTTCAGTAAGGCGGTCAGACAACCCCTTTAAATAATGTATAGCATGGTTACCAGATTCATTTATGCAAGTAACTGTTCTTTGGGCCCGGGATGTTGGTATTGTTTGAACACTATATGGTGGTACTTACATTGTGTGATCCGTGTTGGTTTACAGGGAGGCAAACTGGGCAGTTGCTTAGGGCTCCTATTTCCTAACGAGTCCAAGTTAAAACCACCCAGTATTGTATAATGGTATCAAATAGGAACTACCGTAAATTGTAGTATTGTTTGGAATTGTAGTATTATGTCGAAACTACAGTATATGGTGTTTGAATACTGAATATTATTTGGGTAGTATATGTTGATATTATGTGGTCTGTATATAGCAGCATTATAAGGGCACTACTTAGTACTGTACTTTGCCGGGCCCCATGTATTATATTATCAGCCCTGCGTGTGGCACTGCTATACACAGATGATCTCTGCAGTGTATAGTGGTGGCGGCCGTGTTTATTGTCATGGTCAGACTAGGTTGTAGCCATGGAGGGACAAAGCTCTGCATAGGAGCTGCGTACACAGAATGGTAGGACTGCTTTAATGAAGACTGCGTGCACAGTTACATCACAATTTTTTATTTTCAAAGCACTGGTAAAATAATAAAATGTACATGTCCATTAAACGTTTAACATGAGAACTATTCTAAACTGTCTAGCTGGAAATTTATAACAGAAAATAGCATTATATTGTTACAATTATTTTTCATTATACAGAATAGGATTGTATTATATGTACATTATATATTTATGACTAGCAAGTAGAAGATTATGGGCACACCTATAGTACCGCCAGAAGTAAGTGCGCACAGCTAAGGGCTGTTCACACTACCATTGTGGCTTCCTTATACTCTTATGGGCTGAAAAGTGATGCTATAGGTATGAGACAAACAAAGGATCATCTGCATGATACCGGCCATGCATACAGTAGCCTATAAGTTTGCATTTGGACCAGGAAGGTGGTTTGTCCGCTGCTTGACGACGTAACAACAGTCAGAAGTCGGGAGGTCTGAGTTAGGGCTCATGCATACGACCGCATGTATTTTGCGGTCCGTAAAAAATACGGATAACGTCCGTGTGCATTCTGTATTTTAATTAAAGGAACAGCTGGCCCCTAATAAAACAGACCTATCCTTGTCCGCAATGCGGACAATAATAGGACATGTTCTATTTTTTTGCGGAACGGACATGCGGAAACAAAATGCACGCAGAGTAACTTCATTTTTTTTTTTTTGCGGACCCATTGAAATGAATGGTTCCGCATACGGTCTGCAAAAAAAAAACGGAACGGACGTGGAAAGAAAATACGGTCGTGTGCATGAGCCCTTATCCAATGCTGCAATATCAATGGGGTCCGTCAGGTGCTGTTGTGGTTTCCTTCATATGGTTTCCAAGCTTCAAGCAGAGGTTTAGATGGCAGTGGGAACAAAATTCAACACTCAAATTTTAGACATCATTACCTTAACAGTAAAGCAAGATGCCTTGCCCAAAAAGGGGTTGGTCTTAGTGCGAGACAACCCCTTTAACAGCTGATCTCCTGAGATTTAAGCCATAATGAAATTATTTTGCCCTCCATTAAGCACAAGCCCCCCCGTCTAGTACCTTTCCATCAAGGTTTCGAGCTCTCCAGCGACTCCAGATCCCATTGCCCCAGTAAAGCATAACCAAATATTTTGCATTATTCCCAAAGTTAAAGAATAGATCTTCCCCTTTAACCCCCAGCAAAGTATCGTTGTTACACTCCCAGCTCAAGGTATTGTCAGTGTCACATGGATAAAGCCTTAGAGGCTTCTGAGACTGAAGCTTTCCCTCCACCCCTACACATAGTCCCTCCTCTGAGCTCATGAGCCTGCCTCCTGGGAGCCAATGGAAGAGCTGCGAGTAGGAAAGTGAAGAGCAAACGGAGGCAGTCAGCTGAAAAAGATTACGGCTAGAGGAAGATGATCGCACCTCTGCACACTTGTTATGGGCCTCATTATACAAGAGGAAGGAACCTGTGAATGAAGATAAAACAAAAACTGGTTTATAAAAAGGTCATAGCAGTGTGGTTTATTAGAGGTGTAGATTGAAGCTCCTAGGCCCCAGTGCAAAATCTGTACGAGTGCCCCATCTATACAGTTTATAATACTGACGTCTTCCTATGTAACAGAGGTGTCTCTGGGTGCCCGACCTCTTCACCGTCTATAGCTGCACCCCTGGAGTTAAGAGTGTATATGTAATTACTTACCCTTTGTAATATACCTCCTTTGCTGCTCTTTTACCATCTCTAATTCTGTCTCCATAGCATAATCTGCAAATGTAAAAACCATCTTTGTTTTAAGGAGAACGAGTGGAAAATAGATCATAAAACTAGAAGACAAAACTTTATCATAGTGTTGGGGCTCTTAAAGGAAAATGTCTGGGTCATTGCATGGGCCGCACCACCAATTAAACGAGGTGAGGCGATCGCCTCAGGTAGAGTGGCCCTGAAGATAAGTGGGGGGTGGCGGCTGGGCAGTGAGAGATGAGCGCTTCCATTGTGGAAGCGCTCATCTCTCTATATTCGGCTGTATCGTCATCATCAGGACAACGATACAGCTGGATGTTGCAGTGGGGCACAGGAGAGTTGTCTCCCTGCACCGCTCCTTCTGATAGGCTTCAGGCGTCATTATCATTGTGTCGCCTGAGCTGGGCAGCATACAGCGCAGGACACAGGCCGGAAAAGGCCTGCATCGCTGAAAGTGCCATGGAGGTAAGTATTAGTGTTTTGTTTTGTTTTTTTTACACCCTGCTGTTTGGTCAAATTGAGGAAGGGGGAAGGAGTATTATGGGGGCATCTACTGAGGGGACAATATAATCACAGACTATGGGGGCACTATATAGGGAAAGTATATTCTGGCACAGATTATGGGGGCACTATGTAGGGGAATTTTATTCTGGCACTATAGGGGTACTATATAAGGGAATTTTATTCTGGCACAGATTATGAGGGCACTATGGGGGCACTATATAGGGGAATTGTATTCTGGCACAGATTATGGGGGCACTACATAGAGGAATTTTATTCTGTTATAGGTTGTGGGGGGCACTATGGGGAAGGGGGAGACGAGCACTATGGGGCCATATACTGGGAGCACTATATAGGAGTATTTTATACTGGCACACATTGTAGGGGCACTATGGGGACATTATCTCTACTGGGGGCACTAAGAGGAGGCATTTACTGGCACCCACAGGGGCATTGGCACATGTTATGGGGTCAATATGGGGACATTTGCTATGCTGGGGCCACTAAGAGAGGGTATTTTTTGTTCTGGCACACAGTAAGGGCATTGGCAAACATTATGGGTGCACTATGGGGACATTGGTTCTACTGGGGGCACAGAGGGGGTATTTTTTTGTACTGACACACATTATGAAGGCATTTTTTTGTACTTGTACACTATGGTGGTATTTTTTTTGTACTGCCACACATTATAAAGAGCATTTATATGCTGTTTCTTTTTCTGCAATATAGTATTGGGGAAAGAGAATATCTACATCAGAGGATACATCACTGGATGTAAGAGGTATTTGGTGCTGTATTACCCTGCATGTTTTGTAGTGCTGTATGTAATGTTAGGAGGAAAGCGGTTAGGTTGAGAATTTGGCATGGGGGGCCTGTTTCGATTGTCGCCTCAGGCAGCAGAAAGGCTAGGTGCAACCCTGACTAGGTAACCACCACTGTATAAACTGATGTCACTGAATTTCCTCCAGACTATTTCATGCAGAAGATTAAAGCTCTTAAGAGCCCATCATCTCTGCCGCTCCCTGAAATGGACCCAAAATTGCACACTGCCTGTGATATGCATTCTGCAGCACAGAGCACAGTCTCCAGCTTCTTCTACCTATACATGTGCCTCTCCAGCATTCAGGAGTCCCCTATTTTGTCTGCTCCTGCATGTTTGATGCCCCGCACCATACAGGTACATGGTCGTTATGAAGTTAAAGTAAAATACGTTACTGAAATATGCACTAAAGTTATTAAAGCTTATCTCCAGGATTTACCTTAGAAGACAGAGGTGGACTGGCCATAAACCCTACAGGGAAATTTTCCAGTGGGCCGATGCCCAGGGGGCCACCCAAACCTGTCGCTGACTGGGTACATAATGAGCTCTGCTCTCAGCAGTAATTAACTCTGTGAGAATCAGATATTCATGTATGTGACCAGCAACCGCACATGCCATCCTGAATTCCACTGCTGTGGCCCGCATCTCATCACCTAAGCTCTCTGCCCCATTTCAAGAGGAGGACAGAAAATGGCAGCTATCGATGACCACCACAGAGAAACAGCTTTTGGGGCAATATATTTTGTTGCACTTCCATATAGGGTTCTGCTAGGTCAGTATTTTCTGCTTTGGTATTTCTGATACTGCTTTTTGTCACTTTGATCCGCCTACAACATGGGGCCAGGTTTCCAGTCTGCTCCCGTCCGAATAGGTCATCAATATGAGATCCAAAGAAACCGACTCCCGGGACCCCTGCCGATCAGCTGTACGAAGAGACCCTGGCACTCCTGTTAACGCTTAGGTCTCTTTCTAGGCCATGTGACATGACATTCATTTCACATGGCGTAAGTGCAGCTCAGTCTCATTCTGTTCAATTCCAGAAATTTACACCTATGCTTGGAATGAGCAGATTATCAATTTCCTTTATAACTTGCACAACTGTCTGGCACAAATTCTACTAAGTCTATGTGAGGACCCACCTCGAAATATTAGGTCCACCTTTCTCATCACTTTTGAAAACAGCAGGGTCACAAATCCAAAAAATGGAGTACACTTCTACTGCCTACTTCTACATTTCTAAAAAAGGAAGCAAGAGCAAGCTAAAAAGGTTCAAAGTTAAAGGGTTTCTGTCACCAGGTTTAACCCTATGAAGTTAGCTGACATTAGCGATGTGCTAATGTCAGCTAAACCTAACTAGCCTATTCCTACTTTTCTCAGTGCCTTCATTAACCTTAAAAATAGAACTTTTATAATATGCTAATGAGGCTGTAGGAGCAGGGGGGGGGGCATTGTTCCTGCTCCTAGAGCCTCCATTCTCCCACTTTGGTCTCCTCCCTCCAAGTCTTGATTGACAGGGCCAGGCAGCGCTTGCGTCTGTCTGCCAGCCCTGTGCTCGGATGTAGCCTCGCGCCGTTACGAACTCAGCGCAGGCGCGGTGAGGAACCTGGCAGCCGACGAGCGTCTTTCCCTCACCGCGCCTGCGCTGAGTTCAGAGTCCTGCCTGGCCCTGTCAATCAAGACTTGGAGGGAGGAGACCAAAGTGGGAGAATGGAGGCTCTAGGAGCAGGAACAACTCCCCCCCTGCTCCTAGAGCCTCATTAGCATATTATAAAAGTTAGATTTTTAGGTTAATGCAGGCACTGAGAAAAGTAAGAATAGGCTAGTTAGGTTTAGCTGGCATTAGCACATCGCTAATGTCAGCTAACTTCATAGGGTTAAATCTGGTGACAGAAACCCTTTAATAAAGACATGCATCATTAATTTGCCACAAATTTTTCATGTACTTTTGCTGCATCCATAAAGTGCTGTACATTTCCACATGGGTGGTTTTTGGATTTTGAAGGCACATATTGGTTTACGGAAATTTTCCTTCAAAGGTGTTGTGCAGCCAGTACATATTGATCTCATCAGTAGTCCTCATCAATTTCTGATCGGTGTGGGTCTGATTCCCGAAATCCCCGCTGATCAGCTATTTGAAATGGAGGCGGTGCTCGTGCAAGCGCTAGTTCCTCTTCAATATCACACAGCACATCCTCTTGGAAGTCTTGGTGGCACAGTGCAATTACCAGCAATCATTTGTAATTAAACTGCGCCGAAGCTGCAAGCGAGACACCGTCCAGTGTAATCTTGAAGAGGAAGCAGTGCTCGTACCGCCTCCTCTTCAAACTGCTGATTGATGACCTGAGGATAGGACATCAATATGCCCTGGCTGCACAACCCCTTCAAAGAGTGCACACATCTGACCTTTCATTCATTCTCAGGTTAGGATACCTATAGGTGATGAAATACTTACACTTGGACATAAAATAACCCAATATAAGGATGCTCAAGATCAGTAGAAGGCCACAACTGAAAACAGAAATCAAGAGCTTGTGCTTCTGAGGACAACCTGTTAAAGAAGAAAGTGGTTTCAGAGATGGTCTTCATTGTCAATTTAAAAGCGTGTTGCAAAGTCACCTACTGTAATAAGTCTGCAGGTTCCAGAAGCACTGTCTTGAGTACCTTGAAACATCCCTCTGAGTCATTTAGAAGCAGAGTTAGATTATCTATCTTATGCCACCAAATACTGACTATTAGGGTATGTTCACATAATGTTTTTTCCACCAGCTGTATCTGCTGCCAGGGGAATATGCCTGAATATCCAAAAACGATAACTCAAGTATATCAGTGGATCTATTCAGTGAGGCTGACGAAGTCCAAAATATTAAGCTTGGTTTCACCTGTACGTTTAGACTCTACTATTGTGTTTTCCAATAGAAGGAGAACAGACAGAATGAATGCTGGTCTAACAAGGTTTAATTGTTTGGACTCAATTTGAAGAAAATGGATCTGCTTAGAGGGGTGTCCAGTTTTTCTTTTTTAAATGTACCTGTTGCAAAAATTATACTCACCTGTTTCCTACCACTCAGTTCCAGCTTCATGGCTCCTGGGCTCTTTTTAATGGACTGTTGGTCCTTATCTGTGAACTTCTGTATGCATAGGGTCAATGACTGGCCTCAGCAGTGAGATGTCCTCTAGAGGAATGTGACCCATGCAGAAGCTGTGGACCAGAAGTCTCAAAAAATAAGAGCCAGGAAGCCACAGAGCAGGAACAGAGCAGTGGAGAGCAGGTGAGTATGGTTTAAAAAAACCTATACAACAACTTTACAGATACGTAAAATATCTGCAAACTGTATCCCCCAATGGAACACTTAGAGGACAGCTAAAGGCTGATGTAAACAGCCCTTTCGCAACTTAACCAGTCTACATCACTAGGAATATTACATGAATTTTATTCCTATCCTAATCCTAGGTGAGATGCAACGCATGTAAAAGTTTGGCAAAGTAAGTATAATCAAGGGACATTTTGCTTCTCAACTGCTTTTCAATGTTTTTGGAAATCCAACATTGATTAGGGAAGCTACATGGGCAATATAATGTGGTGCTGGCCCCCTGCACATATCTGTGTGGCCAACATCCCTGCTCATGTCTCACTAAAACCGCAAAGTTGGCCATCGGACCCCAGTCATGGCACCCCAGTGTGCCCACTTATATTGGGATTCTTACAATGCCTTTGAAAGGAAGAGATCCATGTTTTTCTTAGATGTGGTGGGTCTTGGTTCCACTGAAGTGTGGTGTCTTCCACGCTGCTCCCAGCAGATGATAATCTCCAGAAGTTCTCAGAGTCTGGCTTCTCACTTCCCCGCACTGGTTCATATATACTTTCTTCTTGCAGATATAAGTTACTATGTTCTGAAAACAGAAGAAGAGAAGAGAGAGATTTCAATAAGATGCCTTGGTGCCATAGACCCTATTTACAACCAAGGGACATTTCAGGAGAAAAGAGGGACAGTAGGTTTAGTTTCCAAAGTAATGATGAACACTTGAGAAGTAAGGATTTGTGCAAAGTAACTATCGTAATTACCTAGGTATACAATATATTCCATTAGCCATGTCCAAAGCTTCAAGTGGTGTCCGTAGCCTCAAGTAAAACATTAAAATGGGCCCTAGTCCATTTTGGTGCTGGGTTTTAAAACCTCTAGGACACACAAGTCTGATGTTTGTCTCCTCTGCCATGATCCTAAAGCCCCTCATAGTCATACACATTAGTGTAGTGTCAGCCAAACCTGTCGAGAACAGTCTCATGTGTGTGGGAAACTTCTAACTCTCCACCAACAGATGATGTTAAGGGAGAGAATGATCAGGAAAAGTAATTTTGCCTGATCCTTTTGTTCTCCTGAGATATGTTTTCTCCTCTCTTCCTACTGAATACACATACAAATTCAATGCAACCAAATGTGCATGTGTATAGGAGAGTCTGGAGAGCAGAGATCGCAACAACACCTGTACAAGTGTCATAGGCGCCTGTACAGGACATTTTACTCTCTAAAAGAAAAGTCTGACACGTATTAATACGCCTTAGACTTTCCCTGCCATTCATAAGTGCAGTGCGCGCTGTGACCACCAGAAGGCAGCGCAGTGATACTACTGTTGACTGAAAAAAAACAATAAAAAAAACTTTGTACAGCAAGGAGCTTTATTTGGAAGGAAGCTGACGATTGTACAGTTTGTGGCAGTCTGCCGGACCACTTGGCGCTCCGCTCAGATGTAATATTAAATAGTGCCATTAAAAAGTACAACTTGTGCCACAAAAATACAAGCCCTCATAAGGCTTTATGAACGGAAAAATAAAAAAGCTATGACTCTGGAAGGGTGAAGAGTGAAAAGCGAAAACGGAAAATCACAAGGTCCTATAAGGGTTAATTAAATAAAATATTTTCACTTAAAATGTGTTTTCTCTGTATTTCTATTTATTAATCTATTTTTACATGTTTCTGTTCAATACAGAGACTTTAATTATACATTTTTAATGATTAATATGCTGAAGTACTTCTGCATGCCAGCATATTGTGCCTTCGTAACATCCAGAGCTGTCTCCGTGCTGAAACCAGACCTGTGACTATGCAGCTGGGACCTCCAATCACCTTTACAAGGGGACTCCCACCCTTATATAGTGCCAAAATCATTTTTGATTCTCTCTTATAGGCTGCACAATCTTCCCAAATGAACCAAGGGGTGCAATTGATCTTCTTCTCTATATGATAGCACTACAGTATTCTCAGTGGCATTCAGTATCTGTCCTCTTGATGTGATGGGGATCCTGAAGCGATTTATTCCAACCAGTATGCAGGGTAGTCTGTGGCCTGAGTATATGCACGGAGCCCCTGAGGAGCTGGTGCAGAGAATGGGAGCAGTAGTGGTTCAGATGCCTTCTGGCATGAAGCAGGATCAGCCCATTCCTACCAAGAGGAACAAGGTGGATAGTCCTGTTTCTGACAATCATTTGCCATTCTCTCCTCTTCTGCTGGAATGCACAGCCAAAACTCAAATAAGGGTACTTTCACACTTGCGGCAGAGTGATCCGGCAAGCAGTTCCATCGCTGAAACTGCCTGCCGGATCTTGCAATCTGCACGCAAACGGAAAGTTTGCAACCGTAAAAAGTGCCATTAGAAAGTACAACTTGTCCTGCAAAAAATACGGCTATGTGAATGGAAAAATTAAAAAAGTTAGGACTATAGGAAGGTGGGGAGTGAAAAAACGAAAATGCAAAAATTGAAAATCCCAGGGTCCTTAAGGGGTTAAACTATAACTACTTGTTATAGTTCTGCCTGTGCATAACCGTCAGCATGACAAGCAGTTGCGTATTAAGGAATTCAATGCATGGCTCGGTGAATGGTGTTTGAACCAGGGATTTGGCTTTGTGTCTCATGTTGGCTCTAGCTGGAATAGAAAAGAACTGTACAAGAAAGATGGTTTGCATATTTCTCTCAAGGGAACGAATGTCCTCAGTGAACAGTTCAAAGTTTTTGCTAAGGAACATTTCAACTAGGAAAGGGGGGCACAAAAGAGACAATCCATCAGTTCGGCTGCCCCCCGAAAAAACAATGCCAGAAGATGCCAGGAGCTGATAGGATAAGAAATGACAAGCTGAGAGTCTTGTCTACGAATGCTCGCAGTTTAGGGAATAAGATCAACGAACTTGAGTCTGTAATGGCATCTGAGAATATAGATTTAGTGGCTGTTACTGAGACATGGTTCAATGAGAGTAATGACTGGGACATAACAATACCTGGGTTCTCTCTATATAGGAAAGACAGAGAAGGCAAGAAAGGGGGTGGAGTGGCCCTATATGTGAAAAATAGCATAAAATCTAATCTAATAGAAGCCAGCGAAACCAATTTAGAGTCAGTTTGGGTTACGTTGCAGCTTGGTAATCATAAGGTAACTCATGTAGGTGTCATATACAGACCACCAAGCCAAGTCAAAGAATTGGATGATCTACTAGTTGAGGAAATGGCTAAAATGACATTGAAAGGGGAAGTTGTCATAATGGGAGACTTTAATCTTCCTGATATAAACTGGAAAACCAAAATAGCTAGTTCTGCCAGGAGTACAGACATTCTAAATTCCCTACTGGGATTATCTCTACAGCAAGTAGTTGAGGAGCCAACCCGGAAGGAGGCCATTTTAGATTTGGTGTTCACAAATGGCAATTTGGTATCTGATATCACTGTAGGGGAAAGCTTAGGATCCAGTGATCACCAGTCAGTGAGGTTTACTATAAGTACAGTGACTGAGTCACTCCACACAAAAACAAAAGTTTTAGATTTTCGGAAAACAGACTTTTCTAAAATGAGATCAGTGGTATACGAGTCCCTATCAGACTGGAACAATTTCAATGGAGTCCAAGAGAAATGGGACTACTTAAAATTGGCACTACTGAAGGCAACAGAAAAGTGCATTAGGCTTGTCAGTAAAGGCAAAAAGGAAGAGACCACTGTGGTACTCAGCAGAAGTGGCCAAAATCATTAAAAACAAAAGATGGCATTTAGCAAGTATAAAAACACCCAAAACGAGGATGACCGGGAAATCTATAAGATGAGGCAGAGAGAGGCCAAACAAGTTATAAGAGCTTCTAAAGCTCAGGCAGAAGAGAAATTAGCTCAGTCAGTGAAAAAAGGTGATAAGACATTCTTCAGATACATAAATGAAAAAAGGAAATTAAAAAAGGAATTACCAAATTAAAAACAAAAGAAGGAAGGTATATGGAAGAGGATAAAGAACTAGCTGACTGCCTCAATGAATACTTCTGTTCAGTTTTTACAAAGGAAAATGAAGGAGAAGGACCTCAGTTAGGGAGGAAGACTAATGAATCCTTTGATGCATGTGTCTTTACAGAGGAAGAGGTTCTAAGTCAGCTGTCCAAAATTAATACAAATAAATCACAGGGGCCTGATGGGATACACCCAAAGCTATTAAAAGAGCTTAGAGGTGTACTAGCAAAACCATTAACAGATTTATTTAACCAATCACTGGTAACAGGTGTCGTCCCAGAAGATTGGAAATTAGCAAACGTTGTGCCAATTCACAAGAAAGGTAGTAGAGAGGAATCGGGCAACTATAGGCCAGTAAGCCTGACATCAATAGTGGGGAAATTAATGGAAACCATACTCAAGGAGAGGATTGTGGAACATCTAAAAACCCATGGGTTGATTGATAAAAACAGCATGGGTTTACTTCAGGGAGATCATGTCAAACTAATCTTATTGACTTTTTTGATTGGGTGACTAAAATAATAGATGGCGGAGGTGCAGTAGACATCGCTTATCTGGACTTTAGTAAGGCTTTTGATACTGTCCCACATAGAAGGCTTATCAATAAACTGCAGTCTTTGAGCTTGAGCTCACATATTGTTGAATGGATTAGGCAGTGGCTGAAGGACAGAAAACAGAGGGTTGTAGTCAATGGAGTATATTCAGACCATGGTATTGTTACCAGTGGGGTACCTCAGGGATCTGTTCTGGGACCCATATTGTTTAATATCTTTATCAGCGAAATTGCAGAAGGCCTCAATGGTAAGGTGTGTCTTTTGCTGATGACACAAAGATTTGTAACAGGGTTGATGTTCCTGGAGGGATACACCAAATGGAAAAGGATTTAGGAAAACTAGAGGAATGGTCAAAAATCTGGCAACTAAAATTTAATGTCGATAAGTGCAAGATAATGCACCTGGGGCGTAAAAACCCAAGAGCACAATATAAAATCAGTGATACAGTACTAACCTCAGTATCTGAGGAAAGGGATTTAGGGGTCATTATATCAGACGACCTAAAGGTGGGCAGACAATGTCATAGAGCAGCAGGTAATGCCAGCAGAATGCTTGGGTGTATAGGGAGAGGCATTACCAGTAGGGAGGTGCTCGTGCCGCTCTACAGAGCACTAGGGAGACCTCATTGGGAGTATTGTTTGCAGTACTGGAGACCATATCTGCAGAAGGATATTCAGAGAAGAGCTACTAAACTAGTACATGGATTGCAGGACAAAACTTACCAGGAAAGGTTAAAGGACCTTAACATGTATAGCTTGGAAGTAAGAAGAGACAGAGGGGATATGATAGAAACTTTTAAATACATAAAGGGAATCATCACGGTAAAAGAGGAGAGAATATTTAAAAGAAGAAAAACTGCTACAAGAGGACATAGTTTTAAATTAGAGGGGCAAAGGTTTAAAAGTAATATCAGGAAGAATTACTTTACTGAGAGAGTAGTGGACGCATGGAATAGCCTTCCTGCAGAAGTGGTAGCTGCAAATACAGTGAAGGAGTTTAGGCATGCATGGGATAGGCATAAGGCCATCCTTCATATAAGATAGGGCCTGGGGCTATTCATAGTATTCAGCATATTGGGCAGACTAGATGGGCCAAAAGGTTCTTATCTGCCGACACATTCTATGTTTCTATGTGATCTCCCACTGTAACTCTGCTCTTAGATGTTTTCCCATCCTCAGCTCACACTAGACTGAATCAACTTCCTCCTAGAGAGGCAGAGGTGGCGCCAGCTCTGCCTAGCAACAGTAACTAGGAACCTACCAATCCATATACACCCTGTGGGACAGCGGTGTAGCTATAGGGGAAGCAGCTTCTTTGGGGCTCAGACTCAGAAGGGGCCCATCCAGGAGGAGAACTAAAAGATTTTATTGTCAAGGCCCCTCATATACAGTGACACTGTAGGAAACGGACTGAGCAGCTGCTGGGCCTGGTCTGAGAGAGCAATCTTGACTAGCCACAACAGTGGGGCTTGCATGGGAGGAGCGGGTTGCAAAGAAGTTGCTGAGGGAGGGGGGGCTTCAAAAATTTGCTGTGGGGCCCAATTATTTCTAGCTACGCCACTGCTATGGGACATACACAGCACATAAAGTACAGAAAATGAACCCTTTGCAGTTGGCTTCCAGGACACTGCATTACAACCTTCCCCTGACCTCGTAGGTATATCTTCGACATGATCATGACAGACTTGACAAGTGGGCACATAGTGTGCATCATCTGTCACTACTAAAGAGGTCACCACTGATCCCAGGAATCCCGGCACCCAGAGCATGCACAAAATGCAGTTACCTGATGGACTTCTCTTCAGGGACCCTTCTCCACGCTGAACCGGGGGAACATAATCCACATTGCCGTACATGTTTCCTTAAGAGACAGACGATGAGACTGAGCAATGTGGACACTGAGAGCACTTATTGTACAAGGAGATAAGAACATTAAGAATAAATACGCAGGAGACACATGCTCTGTGCGATTATACATTTGTTCATCATGTTTGGGACTTGGATACAGAGAACAGGAAGAGATAGGGAAAGTGATGTGCCCCTGAGTATGACAATGACATTTCTTTCAAGAAAGATAGCTGGCAAGCTTGTACCATATTACTATTACTGCCCTCACTAAAAAGATGCTCATTACATACATAGGTATATTTCACATATGATCAGTTCCTATAAACCACATTCAGAAGGCAATATGTTGGCTAGATGAAGGGCACCTGCTAAGCTATAGCAGTGCCACTTTCATGTATTAGTGAGGCGGTAACCGTTATTCCCTTCAAAGGGGTTGTCCCATCTCAGACATTAGAGACATATCGCTACATATGTCCCCAGTGTCTGATAGATGCGGGTCCCACCTCTGGGACCTGGACCTATACTTAGAACAGAGCAAAGTCCCAGAAAATAGCTGAGCACTGGCTACTTCCCTTAACCCTATAGAAGTGAATGGAGCAGTGGCCGGACTTGCGTGGTGCGATTCCCATTCATTTCAATAGGACTCCTGAAAATAGCCAAGAGTACCACTCAGCTATTTTTCAGCGCTCCAATAGGAATGAACAGAAGGCGGCCGCGCATGTGTGGTGCGCCCTCTGGGGCTTTGCGGGCTCTGTTCGAAGTATAGGTCCAGGTCCCAGAGATGGGACCCACACCTATTAGACATTCTGGGAATATCCTAGCAATATGCCCCCAATGTCTGAGATGGGACAACCCCTTTAAAGTGTCCCTGTATTTTAGGGGGTTTTTCAAGTTTTTAACTGATGACCTATTCTGTGGAAAACACCTTTAAAGAGCTAAAGGGGTATTTCCATAATTTATAAATAGCACATAAGATCCCTAATAAAACCCGAATTCAAAAAAAAAGTTGGGACGTTGTGTAAAATCTAAATAAATGTAAATAAAACCAGAATGCAATGATTTGCAGATCTCATAGACCCATATTTTATTCACAATAGATTATAGAACACATATCAGATGTCACACATTTTACCACTTCCTGAAAATTTAGAATTTAGAACTTAATGCCAGTAACTCATCTAAAAAAAAAGTTGAGACAGGGGCAACAAAAGGCTAGTAAAAGCTAGAAAAGTAAGTGGTACTAATGAAAAACAGCTGGAGGAGTAGTTTGCTACTTATGAAAAGGTATACATAGAGCTTATTAGAGAGGCAGAGTCTCTCAGAAGCAAAGATGGGCAGAGGTTCACCTATAAGCGCAAAACTGCATCTAAAAATTGTGCAACAAATTAAAAAAAATGTTCCTTAATGTAAAATTGGGAAGACTTTGAATATTCCATTCATTTCAATGGGACGGCTCTGTAGAATACACTTGTATAGGAACGAGCCGTCTTATTGAAATGAATGGAACGGCTTGGGCATAATTACACCTGCTCACCGCTGCAGATGCAATGGCGAGCAGGTAAACAATAAAGAGGAGGCAGCGCTGGCACGGCGCGCGCCTTCTCTTCAAACAGCTGAACGGCGGGGGTGCCGGGTGTCGGACCCCCGCCGATCTGAGATTGATGAGCTATCCTGAGGATAGGTCATCAATAAATATAACTTGGACAACCCCTTTAAAGGGAGTCTTTCACCAAATCTGAGCATTTTAGACCGCTCAGATCGCGTTATAGATAGGGTTGAGCGATCCCGAACTGTATAGTTCGGGTTCGTACCAAATTTGGGGGTTTTCGGGACCCGGACCCGTACATTTTCATAAAAGTTCGGGTTCGGGTCCGTTGTTTGGCGATTCTTCCCGCTTTATGAAGGGCCAATCAGCAAGCGTTTTACTTCTTTGCCCTAAGAAGCCATCACAGCCATGCCTACTAATGGCATGGCTGTGATTGGCTGAGTGCAGCATGTGACCCAGCCTCTATTTAAGCTGGAGTCACGTAGCGCCACACGTCACTCTGCTCTTCTCAGTGTAGGGATAGGATGCTGCCGCTTCTGTGAGCGACAGATTAGGGAATAAATCTGCAGAACGTGTTGTACATTAATCCACAAGAAACAGCAAATAGAGAGGGAGGGAGCTTCAGCAATCCTACATTTCTGTACCCAGCCACTGCCAAGGAAATGTTTTTTTAATCCATCTGTTACAGAGGTGGGGGTCGGCGGCCATTTTAGCCACTGCAGTGTACTGCATGTCTGCCAGCCTGGCAGGGACATCAGCTTAATCCTTTTTGGTAGCTCAGTGAAGGAGAAAATGCTTTTTTTTCTCGCTGCTTAAGTCCCCTACCTTACCTTTGGTATAATTAAGGGGTGACATAGTCTATTTGTCTAGTCTGGGACTTGTGGTGCCACAGGGCACTTGTGTATACAACGCACTAAACAGTATATTCAATTTCTGCAGTATTTTTGTGATAAAAAGCTGTGATCCTGGTCCCCAAAGCAGTTTGAATTACACCGCCCAAATACACATTTGACATTTCTGCAGTGAAATAGTGAATAATTTTTTTTCTGTGGGAAAAAAGCAATATTCTTGCTTCACAAAGCATTTGTTTATACAGCGTACAAATGCATATTTAATATTTCTGCAGTGAAATAGTGCATCAGTGTGTTTCAGGGAAAAAAAACTTTATTCTTGGTCCACAAAACAGTTTGAATTACACCGCCCAAATACACATTTGACATTTCTGCCATAAATAGAGCCTCAGTGTATTTTTGGGAAAAATAGAAGTATTACTGGTCCACCAAGCAGTGTTAAAAACACCGCCCAAATACATATTTTACATTTTTTCAGTGAAATAGAGAATCAGTGTATTTTTTGGGGAAAAAAACGTATTCCTGGTGTTCAAAACTGTTGTGCAGACAGCATACAAATACATATTTAATATTTCTGCAGGGAAATAGTGCATCAGTGTGTTTCCTGGGAAAAAAAAACTTATTTCTGGTCCACAAAACAGTTTGAAATACCCCGCCCAAATACACATTTGACATTTCTGCCATGAAATAGAGCCTCAGTGTATTTTTCGGAAAAATAGAAGTATTGCTGGTCCACAAAGAAGTTCCAAATACACCACCCAAATACACATTTGACATTTCTGCAGTGAAATAGTGAATAAAAAAATTTTTTTGTGGGAAAAAAGCAACATTCTTGCTTCACCTTCACAAAGCAGTTGTGCATACAGCGTACAAATACATATTTAATATTTCTGCAGGGAAATAGTGCATCAGTGTGTTTCAGGGAAAAAAAACGTTATTCCTGGTCCACAAAACAGTTTAAAATACACCACCCAAGTACACATTTGATATTTCTGCCGTGAAATAGAGCCCCAGTGTATTTTTGGGAAAAATAAAAGTATTCCCGGTCCACCAAGCAGTGTTAAAAACACCGCACAAATACATATATTACATTTCTTCAGTGAAATAGAGAATCGGTGTATTTTTGGGGAAAAAAACGTATTCCTGGTGTTCAAAACAGTTGTGCAGACAGCGTACAAATGCATATTTAATATTTCTGCAGGGAAATAGTGCATCAGTGTGTTTCCTGGGAAAAAACGTTATTCCTGGTCCACAAAACAGTTTGAAATACCCCGTCCAAATACACATTTGACATTTCTGCCGTGAAATAGATCCCTTAGTGTATTTTTGGGAAAAATAGAAGTATTCCTGGTCCACAAAGAAGCTCCAAATACACCACCCAAATACACATTTGACATTTCTGCAGTGAAATAGTGAATAAAAAAAAAATTTGGTGGGGAAAAAAAGCAATATTCTTGCTTCACAAAGCAGTTGTGCATACAGCGTACAAATACATATTTAATATTTCTGCAGGGAAATAGTGCATCAGTGTGTTTCAGGGAAAAAAAAACTTTATTCTTGGTCCACAAAACAATTTAAAATACACCGCCCAAGTACAGATTTGATATTTCTGCTGCGAAATAGAGCCTCAGTGTATTTTTGGGAAAAATAAAAGTATTCCCGGTCCACCAAGCAGCGTTAAAAACACCGCACAAATACATATTTTACATTTCTTCAGTGAAATAGAGAATCAGTGTATTTTTGGCAAAAAAAAAAACGTATTCCTGGTGTTCAAAACAGTTGTGCAGGCAGCGTACAAATACATATTTAATATTTCTGCAGGGAAATAGTGCATCAGTGTGTTTCCTGGGAATAAAACGTTATTGCTGGTCCACAAAACAGTTTGAAATACCCCGCCCAAATACACATTTGACATTTCTGTCGTGAAATAGAGCCTCAGTGTATTTTTGGGAAAAATAGAAGTATTCCTGTTCCACAAAGAATTTCCAAATACACCAGCCAAATACACATTTGACATTTCTGCAGTGAAATAGTGAAAAAAAAAATTTTTTTGTGGGGGAAAAAAGCAATATTCTTGCTTCACAAAGCAGTTGTGCATACAACATAGAAATACATATTAGATATTTCTGCAGGGAAATAGTGCATCAGTGTGTTTAAGGGGAAAAAAACTTTATTCTTCGTCCACAAAACAGTTTAAAACACACCGCCCAAGTACAAATTTGATATTTCTGCTGTGAAATAGAACCTCAGTGTATTTTGGGGAAAAATAAAAGTATTCCCGGAGCACCAAGCAGTGTTAAAAACACCGCACAAATACATATTTTACATTTCTTCAGTGAAATAGAGAATCAGTGTATTTTTGGCAAAAAAAACGTATTCCTGGTGTTCAAAACAGTTGTGCAGACAGCGTACAAATACATATTTAATATTTCTGCAGGGAAATAGTGCATCAGTGTGTTTCCTGGGAATATTGCTGGTCCACAAAACAGTTTGAAATACCCCGCCCAAATACACATTTGACATTTCTGCCGTGAAATAGTGAATAAAAAAAAAAAAATGTTTTGTGGGAAAAAAAGCAATATTCTTGCTTCACAAAGCAGTTGTGCATACAGCATAGAAATACAGTACCAACGTTTTTCTGTGTTTTATTACAAAAAATGCTTGTTCTAGGTCCACAAACCACCTGTGAATACAGCGTAGAAATACCAACATTTTATTAATAGCAGTAAAATATTGCTTTTCTGTGTTTTATCAAAAAAATCTGTGTTCTGGGTCCACCAACCACTTTTGCATAAACCGTAGAAATAGCTACGTTTTATTAATAGCAGTGAAATACTGCTTTTCTGTGTTTCATAAAAAAAAATCCTTGTTCTGGGTCCACAAACCACTTTTGCTTAAAACAATGAAATAGCTGAATGGGTGGAAGATGATATGGAGGATGATGAGGTCCTAGACCCAGACTGGACTGAAGGTTGTGCTAGTGACGTGTGCAGTTCTGAGGAAGAGGCGGTGGTCGCACAGAGGCAACAGCACAGCAAAAGAGGGAGCAGGGTGCAAAAGCGGAGCAGCCGTTCCATAGACAATACGCCTGCTA
Organism: Bufotes viridis; assembly: GCA_033119425.1. Classification (NCBI taxonomy): domain Eukaryota; kingdom Metazoa; phylum Chordata; class Amphibia; order Anura; family Bufonidae; genus Bufotes; species Bufotes viridis. The sequence goes on along the minus strand of CM065590.1, from coordinate 50,196,331 downwards.
CTGCCCACCACACGCAGGCACCCAGCACACCAAGGCCTGCTCCAAGGAGTTCATTGGCGTGTCAGTTCTTCACACAATGTCCTGACGACAAGACCCGAGTGGTTTGCACGCCGTGCCATCAGAGCCTAAAGCGAGGCATAAACGTTCTTAACCTAAGAACAACCTGCATGACCAGGCATCTACATGCAAAGCCTGAACTGCAGTGGAGTAAACACCTTAAAAACCACGAAAGGTCTCAGGCTCCTCCTGCTCCCTCTTCTCCTGCCGTCGCTGTCTCTGCCTCCTTCTCCACCTATGGCATCTATGTTGCACCTGGCAACCAGCAAACAGAGTATGTCCCACCAACACCACCCCCACCTCCGTCACCAAGCATCTCCACCATGTCAAAGGCAAACATTCAGCTTTCCATCTCCCAAACACTGGAGAGAAAGAGAAAATATCCACCTACCCACCCTTGATCCCTGGTCCTAAATGCCAGCATTTCAAAATTGCTGGCCTTTGAAATGCCGGCATTCCGTCTGGTGGAGACGGACTGTTTCAAACAGCTGATGGCGGTGGCAGTCCCACAGTACATAGTTCCCAGCCGCCACTACTTTTCCAGGCAAGCCGTCCCTTCCCTGCACAACCAAATGGAGGATAAAAGCAAGTGTGGCAAGGTCCACATAACCACAGATACATGGAGCAGTAAGCAGGCCAGGGCCGCCATATCTCCCTAACTGCACACTGGGTAAATGTAGTAGCGGCTGGGCCCAAGGCGGATAGCAGTTTGTCTCATGTCCTTCCACCACTGAGGATCGCAGGGCATTATTATTTGCCTCCTTTTGCCTCCTCCTTCTACTCTGCATCTTCCTCCTCCTCTTCTACCACCCCCACATCCGGTCATCGAAAGAACCTCACCCCCAACTTCAGCACAGCTAGGGGTAAACGTCAGTAGGCGATTTTAAAACGTATGCGTTTGGGTGACAAACCCCACACCGCACAGGAGCTTTGGAGGGGCATAGAACAACAGACCGATGAGTGGTTGCTGCTAGTGAGCCTCAAGCCCGGCCTGGTGTGGTGTGCGATAATGGGCAAAATCTCGTTGCAGCTCTGGGACTAGCCGGTTTGACGCACATCCCTTGCCTGGCGCATGTGCTGAATCTGGTGGTGCAGAAGTTTCTTAAAAACTACCTAGACATGTCAGAGTTGCTGAAAGTGTGGTCAGTCTGTGCTTGCTTTCGGCATTCTCACCCTGCTGCTGCTTGCCTGTCTGCGCTGCAGCGTAACTTCGGAACTCCACCTTGCATATGCTGGAGAGACTGTGCGAGCAGCAGCAGGCGATAGTGGAGTTTCAGCTGCAGCACACACGGGTCAGTCGCTCTGTGGATCAGCACCACTTCACCACCAGTGACTGGGCCTGCATGCGAGACCTGTGTACCTTGTTCCGGTCTTTTAAGTACTCAACCAACATGGCCAGTGCTGATTACGCCATTGATAGCATTACAATACCACTTCTATGTCTCCTTGAAAAATCTATTACGTTGATGATGGAAGAGGATGTGGCAGAGGAGGAGGAGGGGGGGGGGGGCATTTCACAGGGTTTCAGGCCGATCATTCCGAAGTGGCTCAGAAGGTGGGTTCCTGCACCAGCAGACGCCAGGTACACATGTAGCCATCCAGGGCACCGTTCTGGCGAATGAGGAGGAGAAGGAACCGGGTTCATTGCAGGGTGGCACCCAATGCAGCTCAGGGCGATCACTGGAGCGTGGCTGGGGGGATACGGAGGACACAGACGATACACCACCTACAGAGGACAGCTTATCCCTACCTCTAGGCAGCCTGGCACACATGAGCGACTACATGCTGCAGTGCCTGCGCAATGACAGCAGAGTTGCCCACATTGTAACTTGTGCTGACTACTGGGTTGTCACCCTGCTGGATCCCCAGTACAAAGACAACGTGCCCACCTTAATTCCCGCACTGGAGCATAATAGGAAGATGCGCGAGTACAGGTGTACGCTGGTAGACGCACTCTTGAGGGCATTCCCAACTGACACGGGGGGACAAGTGGAAGCACAAGGTGAAGGCAGAGGAGGAGGAAGATGTCGCCAATGCAGCTGTGTCACGGCCAGCTCCTCAGAAGGCAGGGTTAGCATGGCCGACATGTGGAAAAGTTTTGTCACCGCGCCACAGCAACCTGCACTACCAGCTGATACGGAACGTCCTAGCAGGAGGCAGCATTTGAACAACATGGTGGAACAGTACGTGTGCACACGCCTCCACATACTGACTGATGGGTTTGCCCCATTCAACTTCTGGGTTTCCAAATTGTCCACATGGCCTGAGCTTGGCCTTTATGCCTTGGAGGTGCTGGTCTACCCTACAGGCAGTGTATTTTTTGAACGTGTATTTAGCATGGCAGGGGGCGTCATTACAGAAAAACGCGGCCGTCTGTCCACAGCTAACGTGGACAAGCTCACGTTCATTAAAATGAACCAGGCATGGATTCCACAGGACTTGTCCATACCTTGTGCAGAATAGACATTTATAACCGCCTCAACCATACATTCTTGTACTCCAGTGCACTTATTCATTGAATCCTTTTTTTATTTGTACCATTATTTCGGGGGCTACCCCAATTTGAATGAACCTCTCCTCTGTCTGGGCGCCTGCGACCTAAATTACTGAAAATGGCCTGTTGCTTTGGTGGGTGACATGAAGCTTGTTTTGCCATGCATTGACCTCTCTCCTCTGTCTGGGTGTCTGCGGCCTACATTTATGATAATCGCCTGTTGCTATGGTGGGTAACATTAACCTCTTTTTGCCGTGCATTGAACTCTCCTCTGTCTGGGTTCCAGGGGCCTACATTTATGATAATCGACTGCTGCATTGCTGGGTGACATGATGCCTGTTTTGATGTTACGTGACCACTCTCCTCTGTCTTGGTACCTGGGGCCTAAATTACTGAAAATGGCCTGTTTCATTGCTGGGTGACATAAAGCCTGTTTTGCTGTTACGTGACCTCTCTCCTCTGGATGCATGCGGCCTAAATGACTGAAAATAGCCTGTTGCTTTGGTGGGTGACATGAAGCTTGTTGCCGTGCATTGACCTCTCGCCTCTGTCTGGGTGCCTGCGGCCTACATTGATGATAATTGCCTGTTCCATTGCTGGGTGACATGAAGCCTGTTTTGCTACGGGTCCTCTCTCCTCTGTCAGGGTGCTAGGGCCTAAATTACTGAAAGTGGCCTGCTGCATTGGTGGGTGATGTGAAGCCTGTTTTGCCGAGCATTGACCTCTCCTCTGTCTGGGTGCCAGGGGCCTAATATTTCTGAATATCACCTGCTCCAATGGTGGGTGACATTAACCCATTTTTGGCAGTGATAAGCCACATCTGTTCATTGCTGGCAGGAAACCAAATTTTATAAAAATGTATGTTACTGATCAAAAGATGCGTGACTACTGTCTACAAAACGCACGCTGGTAGACGCGCTGCTGATGGCATTCCCACCTGATGCCTCCCTAACCTCCTATTCCAACTCCTCCCCGGAGTTGCCAATTAATATTGTTTCATTTTTAGTTATTTTATTTTATTTTAACTTATTTCCCTATCCACATTTGTTTGCAAGGCACTTACCCACATTTTTCTGCCTTTTGCAGCCCTCTAGCCTTTTCCAGGGCTATTTTACAGCCATTTAAGTGGCCAAAAGTTCGGGTCCCATTGACTTCAATGGGGTTCGGGTTCGGGGTCAAGTTCGAACCCAAACATTTCCGTGAAGTTCGGCCGAACTTCTCAAATCCGAATATCCAGGTGTCCGCTCAACTCTAGTTATAGATTCTTTGCTCCTCGTTACTACAGTACCTTTCTTTTATGTGTCCCTCGTCCAGATGATGAAAAAGACACTTTTAAAACGTATGTAAATGAGCTTCTGAAGGTGCCCATGGGTGGCGTTACTGGGCGATGTGTCCAGAAAAATACACATCTTTCAGCCCTCTGGCCCGGCCTCTGTCCTATTACCTCTTCCAGTGAAAGTCACAAGCGGCACCAGAAGACGGCGGGCCGGATGTCTTTAGTTGGCTGGCGCATGCGCAGTGCTCTGCCCATTGTGGGCAGAGGAACAGCTTTTCATATTGCGCATGCGCCGGCCAACTTAGGACATCCGGCCCGCCGTCTTCTGGTGCCGCTTGTGACTTTCGCTGGAGGAAGTAATAGGACAGAGGGCGGGCCAGAGGGCTGAAAGAGGTGTGTTTTTCTGGGCACATCACCCAGTAACGCCGCCCCTGGGCACCTTCAGAAGCTCATTTACATGCGTTTTAAAAGTGTGTTTTTCATCATCTGGATGAGGGACACATAAAAGAAAGGTACTGTAGTAATGAGGGGCAAAGAGTCTATAACCTGATCTGAGCAGTCTAAAACGCTTTGATTAGGTGAAAGACTCCCTTTAAGGGTAAAAAAAAATCCTTCCCGACTCCATTCAGGCAATCAGAATAACTCCCTCTGTGAACGACCCCTCTCTGGTAGCTATAGCCTGTAATATTATTACACTCCAGAAATACATCCAGGCCCCTCTTGAACTCTTTTAGAGAACTCACCATCACCACCTCCGCAGGCAGAGAGTTCCATAGTCTCCCTATTCTTACTGTAAAGAATCCTCTTCTGTGTTTGTGTACAAACCTTCTTTCCTCCAGACGCAGAGGATGTCCCCTCGTCACAATCACAGTCCTGGGGATAAATAGATGATGGGACAGATCTCTGTACTGACCCCTGATATATTTGTACATAGATATTAGATCTCCCCTCAGTCGTCTTTTTTCTAGAGTGAATAACCCTAATTTTGATAACCTTTCAGGGTAATGTAGATCCCTCATTCCAGTTATTACTTTAGTTGCCCTCCTCTGAACCCTCTCCAGCTCTGCTATGTCTGCCTTGTTCACAGAAGCCCAGAACTGTACACAGTACTCCATGTGTGGTCTGACGAGTGATTTGTAAAGTGGTAGGACTATGTTCTCATCACGGGCATCTATGTCCCTTTTGATGCAACCCATTATCTTATTGACCTTGGCAGCAGCTGCCTGACACTGGTTTTCACAGCTTAGTTTGCTGTTCACTAAAATTCCTAGCTCCTTTTCCATGTCAGTGTTACCCAGTGTTTTACCATTTAGTATGTACGGATGACTTGCATTATTCCTTCCCATATGCATAACTTTACATTTGTCAGTGTTAAACCTCATCTGCCACTTCTCTACCCAAGCCTCCAATCTATCGAGATCCATCTGTAGCAGTATATTGTCCTCTTACGTGTCAATTACTTTACACAATTTAGTGTCATCTGCAAACATTCATATTTTACTCTGCAAGCCTTCTACAAGATCATTAATAAATGTATTGAAGAGGATAGGTCCCAGTACTAACCCCTGAGGTACCCCACTAGTGACAGTGACCCAATCTGAGTATCTACCGTTAATAACCACCCTCTGTTTTCTGTCACTCAGCCAGTTACTTACCCACATACAGACATTTTCTCCCAGTCCAAACATTCTCATTTTATATACTAACTTTTTATGCGGTACTTCAAGAAATGATCGTCTGTGAACAAGTTAAAGCTATATCATGCAAAGAAGAAAGCATATGTCAATATGATCCAGAAACACTGCCATCTTCTCTGGGCCAAAGCTCATTTAAAATGGACTGCCAAAGTGTGAAGTTCTTTTTTAAACCATAGATGTTGAGTACTGTAGACTCAAGAGTAGAGGGACCATCTAGCTTGTTCAAAAGCCTGAATCTTTCATGGTATGGGGTTGCATTAGTGCCTATGGTATAGGCAGCTTACACATCTGGAAAGGCACTATCAATGATGAACAGTTATAGAGGTTAGAACAACATCTAGACAACCTCTCTTTCAGAGAAGGCATTGCATGTTTGAGGAAGACAATACTAAACCACATACTGCATCCATCACAACAGCAGGGCTTCGCAGAAGGAGAGTCCGGGTGCTGAACTGGCTGTCTGCAGTCCAGACCTTTCACCAATAAAAAACATTTGGCACATCATGAAACAAAAATTCCAGCAGAGAAAACCCAGGACTGTTGAGCAGCTCAAATCCTATATCATACAAGAATAGGACAATATTCCTCTCCCAAAACTCCAGTAATTGTTCTCCTCACTTCCCAGATGTTTACAGACTGTTGTTAAAAAAAGAGGTGATGCTACACAATGGTAGACATGGCCATGTCCAAACTTTTTTTGAGATATGTTGCTGCCATCAAATTCTAAAGTTAAAAGGATTGTCCCATTAAAAATGTTCTACAGTTTTCAAACCAGCACCTGGATCTGAATTATTTTGTAATTGCATGTAATTTTAAATTTAGCATAGCCACTGAGTTATTCAATTAAATGTATGTGTATACTGCCACCTGCTGCTTTTTTTTTTTTTTATCATCTCTTTGTCCGGCTTACTGAGATGGCCGCACATGCTGACTCAGCTATTTACGTAATCCCCATAGAAGTGAATGGAGTGGTGAGTGCGCTTTCACTATACACTTCCCATTTATTTCAATGGGACTTTCGAAATAGCCAAGCGCGCCGTTCGGCTATTTTTAGGAGTCCTATAGAAATGAATGGAGGGAAGCACTTTCCAGAGGTGGGACCCGCACCTATCAGACATTTGAGGCATATCCTATAACCCTTTAATTAATACAGAGAGTATCAGATCAATATATGCCTGGCTAGTGGCTGTTAGGAGTGCTTGGTTGGCGCCCCGGCCATCAGTCCACTGCGAAATTTCCATGTAGGATCTATGGACAGTCAGCCCTTGCATGAAGCTATTCTGGGATCCTCCTTTTCAGCAATCCATCCCTCTTCTGTCTCTGCCACTCCATTAAAGATGCCTGAGACAGCTTTGACGGCTTCAACCTCTCCTCCCTACTAGTGATGAGCAAACCAGGTTCGGTCTGCTGTGTCTGTACCTGGTTTGTTCATGTGCATATTTTCATTAACGTATCCTTTGCTCCGTACTTGCTTATAATGTATGGCCTCTGGTGAGGGTCTTCTCAGATGGTGCATGCACCTTTACTGTAAGTAGCGGCACATACATTAATGTTTTCCGAACCTGGGTTCGTGGTGCATACAACGAACATTAATTTATGCCACATATACATTTATATGCAGTGCACAGTGCACATTGCTTTGCTTTGTCCTCTTGAAAACACTTAGGTGTGGCAGCTCTTCTCAGAAAGCTTTGAATCTTCAAGTTTCATCAGTTTGGTTCTGTTTAGCTTTTTAAGGATATGGAGTATAGATCCCGTATATTTTTATATGGATCTATACTGCATGCTGGACACCTGAGCAGAGCAGACGAACCCTGCTCTAAGAAGAGATTTAGGTCCCCTTTAATGGTCAGCAATAAAAGTCTAGCTTTAAAGGAACACTTCAAATTTTATTATTATGTATTTTTTACATCCAAAATTCTGTGCTGATGAATTTCTTAATAAACCTTAATAGCATTTGGAGCCTCTTTATTTCTAATACAGTGCTCCAAATCCCCAATAAAGACATACAGTATATTTAAAAAATTGCTTTCTGGCTACCTGTAGCTGCAACTAGAGGGAGCTTGGGAGGTAACTGTATACAGTCTTATTATTACACTCAGTCACACAATATGCAGTAAATTCCCCCTAGTAGAGACTGGAGATAAAATACACATCTATAAAAATACAGTAAATACCGTATTTTTCGCCCCATAAGAAGGTATTTTTCCCCCAAAAGTGGTGAAAAAATTCCCCTGTGCCCCATGGGGCGAATACTAATAAGCTGCTTTCATTAGGAAAGCGCTCATTAGTACCGGAGGACCGGGAAGCGGTGTACAGTACACTATGTGATCTCACCCTGTGCGCAGCCTTCACAGCACAGCCGGTGGCAGGATGAAGAGGATTGCGATGTAGGTGAGGAGCGGCGGTGTGCTGAGCAGGAGAGGTGTTTTTTTAATTGTATAAAACATGAGGTAAAGGAAGCAATATTGAGATGCTGGGGGCTGATCTGGGGCAAATGGGGCTGCTGGGGCTGATCTGGGGCAAATGGGGCTGCTGAGGCTATGGGGGCAATATAGAGATGCTGGGGGCTGATCTGGGGGCATAATGGAGATGTTGAAGGCTATGGGGGCAATATGGAGATGCTCCGGGCTGATCTGTGGCAAATAGGGCTGCTGTGTCTGATATGGGGGCAATATGAAGATGTTGGGGGCTGATCTGGGGCAAATAGGGCTGCTGGGTCTGATATGGGGGTAATATGGAGATGTTGGGGGCTGATCTGGGGCAAAATGGGTCTGCTGGGGCTGATGTGGAGCAATATGGAGCTGATGTGGGGCAATATGGGGCTGCTGGAGGCTAATCTAAAGCAATATGGGGCTTCTGGGTGCTGATCTGAGGCAATCGGGCTAATATGAGAAGCAATGGGGGCTACTGGGGCTAATATGAGGCAATGGGGACTGCTGGGGGCTGATTTAAGGCACAGGGGGCTGCTATGAGGCATGGGGCTCTTATTTGAGGTCTGATTGGGGGTCTGATCTGAGGTCTGATTGGGGGTCTGATCTGAGGTCTTGTTGGGGTCTGATTAAAATTGGGAGTCTGATTGGTGGTCTGAGTTCTAATGAAAAATATATTTTTTTCTTATTGTGCTCCTCTAAAACCTAGGTGCATCTTATGGGCCGGTGCTTCTTATAGCGAGAAAAATACGGTAAGTAAATCTAAGCCTATGCTGAGGATTTGGATATGTTTAACAAAAATCTATTTAGCTTAAAAAACACAAAATGGTGTTCACAGCCAGACATTTAATTTGAAGGAAATTTGAAGGTGAGATCTATTCATTGGAATCAATCATGAATTCAGGCTTGGTTCATTTTGACAAAATTAGGTGTCACCACTCCCCAACACGGGGCTGAAAAACCTCTCTGAGATGACACTGGAGGCTGGGCAAGAAAGAAAAAAAAAAGAGCATGCTGTGCCATTTTAGGCCACTGTTCCAGTCTGCCTGCCCACAAATTCATGGGGTCAGGGAACAGGGAATGTGACAGAGACTGGCCATAGTTTAGGAAGGCCTGAACCTGGGCATTTAGGTGGGAGCTGTCAGCTTGCTGATTGGCCTCAGACTGGCTGGACACATTGAAAAACTGTTCCATCATGTTGAGGAGACTGAAATGGCTGCTGCTGCTTCTGCTGCTTGTGGCGACGGGAAAGGGGCCTCCCTTTCAGACACATTGGAGGCAGGCGTCTGCTCACCATCAGCAGTGGCAAGCTGTGTACACATTGTTTCCTGGTAGTAATGTAATTTGTCCTCCCTTTCTGTCAAAGGAAAACATTCCTCCATTTTGCCTTGGTAGCGAGGGTGTAAAAGCATGGCTATTCGGTAATCATCAGACTGCTTGATGTCAACGATAGATTGTCACTTTGTAAGCAACCACCATACAGGTCGCCATTCTAGCCAGTGTACTCAAGGAGCCACTTCTTTCTGGCTCTGAGACAATTGGGTGTCATCCTCATCATTTTCTTCTTGCTCCTCCACTTCTTGCAGTGGCAGCTCCTCATCTTCGTCATTCTCCTCCATGGCAGATTCCCTTTGTATGTGCCCAACAGCTATAGGGAGGACAGCAAGATGCATCAGCTGCTCTTCTTCCACCATGGTCCCCTACTGCATGAGCGTCATCGTCTGTGATAAATATTAGAGGGATGACATTGTTTATACCTCAGTTGACCCTGCTGATAAACTTTGTGGCCTCTTCGAAGGGCTTCCTCAACTGACAGGCGTCTCGGATGAGCTGCCACTGTCTGACCTCAACGAAACACAGCTACTTGCTGCTGAGGCTGTCTGGTGCATGACAAAATCATTCACAACTTTCTGCTACTCATACAGACGCTCGAGCATGTGCAATGTCGAATTCCAGGGAGTTGGCACAGTGCGGATTAAGATGTGTAGTGGCAGGCCGTTCTGTCCCTGCGGGTCCAGGAGAACGTGGGAATTAAGCTTGCACACCATTGGATTGCTGGGCATGTAGAGTTTTTTCCTGGTCACAAATTCCGTTATCGATGGCTGACAATGGAACGGAGGAGGAGGAGTTTAAGCGGGAGAAACAGAAAGGGATAATGACAATGTGAAAGGCACCGTACTGACTGTCAATGCGGCCAGGCTGGTGCAAGGCTGCCAACATCTTATTTTGCTCTTGCACAGCTTGAACAAGGCAATGCTTTTGTCTTCCATCAGTATAGAGAAAAAAATCCAGATGGGAGATACTCATACAGCAGAGGTAGAGGCAGCCAGGCTTGGCTTAGCTTTGGGCCTAACCCACCCACAGCATCAGCGGCATCACCAGATACATGGCAGCAGACGTGGCCCTGGCTATTCTTTGGGAGGTACATGGCCACTGCTCTTTATTGCTGCCGTCTCCAAGCTTCTCCTACTCAGCACTGTGATCTAGCTCCCAGGTCCTGTCCTCACCCACTTTTATCAGACTGTGAGGTATCATAATGGGCTCCTGTTCCCCGGTCCCATGCTCTGCATTTTGCCCAACTGTCACTGTTGCTGCTCCCACCACCAATGCCATGGCTACAGGTGCAATTATTACCACCAGCATCAACACAGGTATTCATGGGGTCACAAGCCTTCTTCCCATCCTCCTCCTCAGAGCAGCACAAATGGTGAAGACTCACAAGAGTAGTCAACAGAGAGACTCTCTTGACTATCTCCTATAGGGTGTGGTGGGGTTTTCTTGCCACTTCTTTGGAAAAAGGAAAGCGTCCCACTAGGAAGGGGCAGTGATGACTGAGAGGACTCCACTGAAAGCCTTCCTTGGGGCTGCAAGGATGCGGACCAGGAGGAACTTTGTAGCACCTGGCTCCATGGTATGGTGTCCAACTCTGAAGTCGCCTCCACATCATCCTTCTGCAACTGAGAGGAGGATTGAGCCATCCAATCCAAAATCTCATCCTGTTTCTCCTAAACTATAATGTTGCGCCTTTCCGAAGCCAGCATGGACAACTTCGGCCTACTACTCCTATGTCTGGCCAGATAGTTGGTGCTGCTACTACCCACATTCTGGGTCTTTCGTTTAGAAACCTTCCGTAGCATGGACATATTTGGGCCTCTCAGATATTGTGTACTGTCCTGTGTATTGGTGTAGTAAACATGTATGGTGCTTAATTAGACTGCAACTGCTTGGAGAAATAAATGAAAGTTAGCGGATGATCAAGGGCCAGGCCTTGCACTCAATTTCACGTTAACACTCACAGGTAGATAACTGCTATACCTTGTGTATTAATGCAGTAATCATGTATAAGGGCTGCTTAATTAAATGGACAAGTCACAAATAAAATATATTATTCCTTTCCAACCATGTGGATACTAACTATATACATAAATGGACGATTGAGGCCTGACCCTTAATATTGCATTAACACTCACAGGTAAATTGTTACCATAGCTTGTCTGCTGGTGTACTGATCACTAGTGATGAGCGGCATAGGCGATATTCATTTTTGTGATATTTCGCAATTTTTTTGCGTAATATTTGCAATAAATTTGCGAATTCTAGAACTCGTGATCTTGTCATTATTTTTGCGATTGAGCAAATTGGCACTATTTTTTGCTCAATACATGCAACTTCACATTTTATCAGGTCTGAGTAGATATTACTGATTGGTGCACTAAGTATTGATGTGACATCACAGCACTATGTCTGTAGCATGTATGTATGGACAGCAGAGAAACAGTAATTCCTATCACACTACCTAACACCCTGCACTGGAACACAGCTAAACTATATCACTATCTTACTTACACTGACTAGCTACCACTAACTATCTGTATTATATATATGAGCTAACTAACTATCTAATGTGATTGGATAAGGAATAGGATCCAGATAAAAGCACAAAGCACAGCAATGACATTGATCTCTCAGAACTGCAAAAAACAGCAGAAAATGGCTGCTGGGGAGTTTCTTTTATAGCAAAGGGGTAGACAACTTTCCTATTGGTTGCTAGGGATGTTGACAAGCTCTGACAAAAATATTGCACCATTCTTATTGGCCCACAAGTAAGAAAGGAGGTTACTGATGAAAAATAAATCTAGAATATTTGCGATTGCGAATATATAGCACTATATTCGACATATTTACAAGTTCTCGAAGTGCCGATATTTGCAATAAAAATTCTTGATTAGAATATTCACGATCAACACTCCTGATCACTTATATGCTGGTTTAATTAAATTCAACAAGTCTCAAAAAATTTAAATTGCAACCGTGCGAAAACTGAATATACGTAAAAGGATGATTGAGGCCTGACCCTTAATATTAACACTTCCAGGTAAATTGTTACCTTAGCCTGTCTACTGATGTACTGATCACCTATATGCTGGTTTAATTAAATTCAACAAGTCCCAAAAAATGTTTATTGTCCCCTGTTCTGAGTTTTCCCCAACTGTCACTGTTGCTGCCCTCACCACCAATGACATGGCTACAGGTGCCTCTATTACCACCACCATCAACACACAGGTATGCATGGGGTCACCAGCCTCCTTCCCAACCTCCTCCTCAGGGCAGCCCAAACGGTGAGGGCTCTCACACAAGTCATCAACAGGGAGACTCTCTTGACTATCTGCTGTAGGTGTCACAGGGCTCCGGCGACGCGATCTTCCTGCGCTGCGCTACCGGCATCCTGCCTCTCTCCCTGAGCAGGGACGCACGTGGTGTCCCCGTCTTCCAGGTAACAGGGGGCGGAGCGCACACGACTGCGCTCCTGTTATCTGTGCGGTCGGCGTCCTCCGTTCCCCTGGCAACAGTATCAGGCTGAGCACCGAGCTGGCCACTCGGTGCTCGGCTTCTGTGTCTGGGCGGGTCATGTGACGCTGGCCACATCACATGACCTTAGCCTTTCACTATTTACACAGGCAGCCTGCTGGCCACAGGTTGCCTGCGATTTTGGTCCTGTGCCTAACTGCTACTACTCAGTGCTTCTGCTACTCTGGATTTTGACCCTTGGCTTTGTTTCTGACCCGTCCTCGCCTGCCCTCGTGTACTGACGTGACCTCCAGGTTTGACCTTCGGCTTGTACTCTGACTCGTCCTTGCCATTCCTTGTGTACTGACGTGATATCCTGGTTGGACCCTTGGCGTGTTTGTTTACCGTCCTTGTTACCCCTGTTCGCTTACGTTAGTGTTTATCTCTGCCATTTCTGTATTGCTCCTGACACTTTACGTGACTTTGGAACCATCTGCAGGGTTCCCTCCTACTGCCTCTGCCTGGCTATATTCTGTCTCTGTCCGCTCTGCCTCTCTCTACTTATAGAGGTTAGGGACCGTCGCCCAGTTATGCCCTGTCGCCTAGGACGGGTAGTGTAAGTAGACAGGGAGAGAGGTGTGGGTGGCAGCTAGTGGGTGCACATCCTTTTCCCCACTCCCTAGTTCATGACAGTAGGGCGTAGTGGGGTTTTCTTGCCACTTCTTAGGAAAAAGGAAGGTGCCCCTCTAGGAAGGGGCAGTGAAGACAGAGAGGATTACACCTGCACTTCTGATAGCAGGCACAGCCAGCCACAGCTCCTGTCTTCACTCTCCCCCTTTGTCAGCTTTCCTGCTTGTCCCTATTCTACACAACACGCATACTGTAATTCTTCTTCCTCTTTGGAATCCTTGCCTTTCCCTTCACTTTCCATGGCAAAAAGTTTGATTGATTTTTGACTGTCCCTGATTGATTTCTGTCCCTGACTCCCTAAGATTGTTTTTCTGGCAGACACCTTAACACCCAAACACCCTCTTTCACAGCCCAGCACAGAACAGTAGTCTGCTCATTCTGCTAGGGCACCTCCCTGCCTGCTGCATCATTGATTGGCTCATCCAGACTGTCTGTCAGCTTGCGAGCCAATCAGGGCAACCCCCCCACAGACACACACACATACACACTTCCTCTCAGGGTCATGTGAGGCCCCTTCTTTTCCTCCTTAGTACTTTTTTTTTTTTTTTTGCCGACATGTGCACTGAAATGATACTACGTGCCGTTTTAGTGGATTCGTCCAAAATGAACCCAGAAATATTCAGGTTTGTCTGCCATCTAAAAAATAGTAAAGTTCGGGCCAAACTGGTTCGCGCATCTTTATTAGGTACAGAATTTTACACCAGAATTGTGGAGCAATTTTGGAGCTGAAGGGTCCATGTTCGGCCATGCCCACTTTACAGCTAAACAGCACCCCTTGTCACTAAGCCCCACCTCTTGTCAAGCTGGTCTGAAAAAAGTATAGAAACTGTGCCAATTAGCTTCACGTTTTAGACAGATTCTAGGTGCAGACACATTAGTAAATCTGGGCCATAATGTTCTATAAGGTAAGATCTCTTCTCAACTTGACACTTCAACTCAATGGTCATATTGATTAATAATGGTGAATGGGGCAAAAAGTACATTTACATTTTGCCCGAGTTCACTTTTTCACCTGTTATTGTTTTTGGAGCAAAAAAAAAAAAAGACGTTGCACATCTTTGCATACATTTGGCATAATTTTAGATGTAACTTTTTCCACCAAAATCAGGCTTAAAGGGTTGGACACCTTTTGAGGAGAGGGGGTTTGACCACCTTGCATGACATGACCAGTTGACATGACGCAAGGCCTATTGGCTGCTGCAGCATCAAAGTTGGTGTTTACAGCAAGGCGGCTAAGGCCGGGAAGCGAAGATGTCGGGACCGGCAAGTAGCAGGTAAATATGCTTCCTTTGTGCAGATCTGGCCATGAGTGGGGTTTGCTAACTCTCCCCCCTCCCCAAGTCCAGTGCTTGTAAAGGCTCTGTTTCCTTGACAGGATTTTTAGCATGCTGGATTTTATCTTCATTTAACGGAAATTACTCTTAACAGTCACAGAAATAAGACATGCCTCATTTATTAAAAAAAACTCTAACAGAAAATCTGCCCTTGTTGCCCATAGCAACCAATCAGAGTTAAGCTTACATTTCTTAAACTACCCTGGAAAAATGAAAGCTGCACTGTGATTGGTTGCTATGCATGACAAGACTAGATTTTTCTTACAGACAGTTTCGATAAATGTCTATAACTTCAGGTCTCCCTGCTCAATGAGGGACACCAGAGCCAACAACATTCTTCATCCTTAGTGACTTCTCTTCATCCTAATGGACAAAAGAAAGAATAGTCAATCATGGCAATATATAAATAACCTACTCAAAATTCATACACTGTATTTGGAAAGTCTTCAGACCCTTTCACTTTTTCACATTTTGTTACGTTGCGGCCTTCTTACAAAATTTGAAAAAAAAATCATTTTTCCTCACATCAGTCACCACTCAGTACTCCATAATGAGAAAGCGAAAACAGAACTTTAGAAATGTTTGCAAATGTATTATTAAGGAAAAACAAAAATTTCATATGGACAGAAGTATTTAGACCCTTTACTATAACTCTTGAAATTTAACCCTGGGGCCTCACAGTTTGAGATGTTTCTACATCTTGATTGGAGTCCACCTGTGGTATATTTAGTTGATTGGACAGGATTTGGAAAGACACAGCCTATGTCTATGTAAGGTCTCACAGCTGACAATGCATATCAGAGCAAAAACCAAACCATGAGGAGGAAAGAACTGACTCAAGAACCCAGAGACATGATCTTCTGGGAAGGGTACATATAAAACTTTGCTGCACTGAAAGCTTCTTAAATGGAAAAGTTTGGAACAACCAGGACTCTTCCTAGAGCTGGCCATCCCTCCAAACCAAGTAATGGAGGGAAAAGGGCCTTCGTAAGAGAGGTGACCAAGAACCCAATGTTCACGCTGGCTGAGCTCCAAAGATCATGTGATGGGAGAAACTTCCAGAAGGTCACTGCAGCATTCCTTCAATCGGGGCTTTATGGCAGAGAGTAGCCAGAAAGTAGTCTGTCCTCTGTAAAAGACACATGAAAGTTTGGAAAAAGGCACTCTCTGGCTGTGAGAAACAGGATTTTCTGGTCTGAAGAAACCAAGATTGAGTTTTACCTCAGTTCTAAGAGTCACGTCTTGAGCAAACCAGGCACTACCCAACACCATCCCCTACAGTGAAGCATGGTGATGGCAGTATCATGCTGTGGGGGTGCTTTCAGTGGCTGGGACAAGGAGACTGTTCAGGGTTGAGCAAAAGCTAAATGTATCAAAGTGATAGTCTTAATGAAAACCTGATCTAGTGTGATCTGGACCTCAGACTCAGCTGAAAGTTCACCTTCCAACAAGACAATTATTATTATTTGTTATTAAAGCTCCATTCATTCCATCCCACTGTACATATGTAATATGAAACAATTGCAATAATCATGAACAAGATCAGTTACCAAATGGTACAGAAGGAGAGAGAAGATCCTGCCCGATAGAGGCAGAGAGCCATTGATTTTGATAATAGGTCTTTTGAGGAGGCAGAGTGAAGTGGGGAAAATATGATAAATTCTGTTTTCACTGTGTTAAATTTTAGAAAGCGAGAGGAGAAGAATGAGGAAGATAGGACATCCGGAATTCTGGATAGTAGGCATGTGATATCTGGACCAGAGACGTAAATTTGAGTGTCGTCAGCATAGAAGTGATACCAAAAGCCACTGGACGCCATGAGCTGTTTCAGGCTAAAGGTGTAAATTGATAAGAGCGGGGGTCCTAGGACAGAGCCTTGAGGGACACCGACAGAGAGTGGACAAGACGAGGAGGTGGTGTGCGAGTGGGAGACACTAAATGTCCAGTCTGAGGTATGATAAGAGAGGAGAGGGCCAAGTCCATGGTGCCAAGAGATGATACAGTTTGCAGCATAAGGGAGAGGTTGATGGTTTCAAAGGCAGAGGACAGGTCAAGGAGAAAGAAGACAGGTCAAGTAGTAATGTCGTTTGACTTTGGAAGTTAGCAGGTCATTGGTCACTTTGGTAAGGGCAGTTTCAGTTGAGTGTTGGGGTCAGAAGTCTAACCACGCAGCCAAGACAACACAGGAGTGGCTTAAGGACAACTCTCTGAATGTCCTTGAGTGGCCCAGGCAGAGTCCTGACTTGAACACAATCAAACATCTCTGGAGATATCTTCAAATGGCTGTTCTCTGACAGTCCCCATTCAACCTGACAGAGCTTGAGTGGATCTACAGAGAAGAATGGCAGAAAATCCCCAAATTCAGGTGTGCAAATCTTGTGTCATCATACCCAGGAAGACTGAAGGCTGTAATCACTGGCAAAAGGTGCTTCAACTGAGTCCAAAGAGTCTAAAGAAAACTTATGTCAATGCAAGATCTCCTTTTTAATAAATTATCAAATATTTTGAACATTCAATTATCGCTTTGTCATTATGGGGTATTGAGTTCAGAATGATGGGGAAAACATTGAACTTCTTTTTATTTTAGTCCAAGATCACAACATAAAATGTGAAAAAAGTGAGTATCTGAGGACTTTCTGAATGAACAGTAGGTACACTTACTGTCTCACAGGCTTCTCTTCTGTACTCGGTATCAGGTTTGTCTCCACTCAGTAAGCATTCCTCTACAAATACAAATGATTTATGAGTTTTATGGAAAGTTCTACCATGATGAAATTTCTTACATTATTTCCACAGATAACTACAATGACCCCCAACACACACACACACAATCTCTAGAATGAGGGGTCCTTGAGTCCTTTTAAAAGATTATTTGCTCCAACAACAGTAAAACTAGGGAATGTCAGCTTAACAAATTAAATTATTGAGTCTACAGAGTCAGAAAAGAATCCCTAAAGGAAACGTGTCATTGAAAAATTACTTTAAATCAATTTTTATTAAAAATATTCCTTTTAGAATTTTTTACATTTTTCATTTCACTACCTATATTTTAAAAAATCGTAAAATCCACTAACTAATGATATATGAAGACTTTCTGTTCCGTGTAGATCACTTTTTCAGCAGTCATTTCCTTATCATCATAAGCAGGATTACAATGAAAGATAACAGCTTCATATTGATAACACAGGAATCACCATTTACAATAGGTGAGGTCACAGCTTATCTATACCCCTTCCCTCCACAATGACCTCTGCACAGGTCACAGGGCAAGCCTAGAAAACTCTACCACAGAAGCCAATGGGTCCTCTACATACTATTGTGTCTATGCTTCATGTGGTTACTGTAAAGCGAATCTCTAAATGCTGTTAATAACAGCCCGGGGAAGATGCTGCTGCCCCCATAATCACATCCAGGAAATAGAAAAAAAAATCTAAAATCCAAAAATAAAAACAGATTAGAAAAAAATAAAATGTGTGTCGCCATCTGGATTTAACTGGCAAAAAAAAGTTATAGGTGACACTTACACTTTAGTTTCCATACAGAGCCAGTTCTCACATTCCTGACCAAGCCTAATGTTGCAAATCTAATATGTCACTTTTTGTGGTAATAACTTTGGAATGCTTTTACAGTGAAAACTCTGAAAAATTAGCATTTCTTTAAAATTTCTCTGCTTTAGTGATACCTCATAAAAGAAGAATTAACATTCCCCATATGTCTACTTTATGTTGGCATCATTTTGTAAATGTCATTTTATCTCTTTTAGGACATGTGAAGGCTTAGAATTTTAGAAGCAAGTTTTCAAATTTTCAAGTACATTTCCCAAACCCACTTTTTTAGGGTCCAATTAAGTTCTGAAGTCACTTCAAGGGGCTCAGATAATAGAAACCATGAATACTGTAGATGACTCCATTTTAGAAACTACACCCCTTAAAATTATTCAATACAGTTCATAAAGAAAACTTGTTGACCCTTTGGTTGTTCCACAGGAATTAAACCAATATGGAGGTGAAATTTCAAAGTTTTATTCTTTACATATTTTCCATTTTAATCAATTTAACACAGCACAGTGCTTTGACCCAAAAGGAGTTTTATAAAATTCAGAAATACTTGGCTGTGAAAATGAAAATGTTCTTTTCTCTCAATAAAGTGTAGCTTTAGACCCAAACTTTTCATTTTCACAAGGAGCAACAGCAGAAAAAGTACCCAAAAGTTACCATGTTGTTTCCTGAGTAAGGCAATAAAAACTGCTTTATAGGCAAAATGCAGGGCTCAGAAGGGAAAGAAAACCATTTAGCATTTGGAGGGCAGATTTTGCTGGAATGGTTTTCAGGCACCATGTCACATTTAAAGGCACCCTGAGGTACCTCTTCAGTATAAATCCACCAAAATTGACCCTATTTTGGAAACTACAACCCTCAAGGAATTTTTAGTGGGATGTAGTGAGTGTTTTGAACTCACAGGCGTTTCAAAGAATTTAGAAACACGTGGCTGTGAAAATGAACAAAAATTCATTTCTTCCATTAAAATGTTGCTTTAGCCCCAGATTTGGGTGGTAAGTGCCAAACTAAATTTCGTTACATCATTTTTCCAAGCACAACATTATTCCTTATGTGGTCATAAATTGCTGTTTGGGCACATTGCAAGGTTCAGAAAAAAAAGAGCACCATATGATATTTAAGGCCTAGTTTGCTGATTTATAGAGCTAGGCTGACAAATACAGAGGCTCCGAGGTGAAGTGAAAATAATGGCACGGTGTTGCTTTTGAACAGTGTCTGGGGTATCAGTATAACTATTTTCTGAGAAACATATTTCTTTATTCTTTATTTTTCTCTTGATGAATAAGTTTCCATTATCATTGGTTCTACTTTGAAGTACATATGACATTTATTCAACTTTTAATTTATTCATCTTTTTGAGAAGTAGGATAAAGCAAAGGCAGCAATTTTGCCTCTTTTTTTGTGTACACTGGGTAGTATGTGGGAAAAACATGTTAACTTTAATTGTGTTGGTCAATATGAAAGGAGATATCAAGTTTATATTGTTTTTTGCTTTGCTGTTTTACACAATAAAAGCATTTTTGAAAAACAAAAGGTATTGTGTGGTCATTATATATATTAGACATATACTTTTTATTATTTTGGCGGCGATGGTCTTGTGTGAGGGCTAATTTTTGGCAGGATGAGTTGACATTTTAACTTTGTTACACTTCAAACACTTGACAGTAGCTCCAGTTAGAGGGGAAATACAATCCCCACAAAGGTAGTGCATTGTACACCTCTCTGCAGAGCTGATCTGGGTCTGCTAAGCTTGTGCTTGTAACAAGGGACCGTAGTGTGACCGCTTGTCCAGTAGAAGGTGTTAGAGCACAAGGGAAGGGCTGTGGCCACAGAAGCAGGAAGTCTGGGTGGTAGAGGTAGGCTGTGCTAGGGGGGAGGGGGAGGGGAAGCAGAGCAGTAAAAGGCTTGAGCAAGAGAGTAAGGAGTGTAAAGGACTGTGATAGAGAGACAGCCAGCAGGTGAGGTCTTAGAACATGCGTGGACAGAGAGGGAGTCTCCCAGCCCACAGGCACGCCACTGAAGAGAGACTGTCACAGCCCAGTAGGCCTTATAAAAAATCACGGACTGAAAAGCTATTCCTTACAATTGCTTTCATACGTTTGCTATTTTGCTCTAAATTTAAGATTTCAGTAAATTTCAGTTAAAGCCAGTGGAGTTCTGTTTGTCGCCAGTGCACAGTATTACACATTTTCTACACATTACACATCTACACACACAACGTTCGTTAAGCACTGTGTAAAGAGGGATACGAAAGTCATGGACAGTGAAAAATCATCCCTGTCTTTTCTATGGGGAGTCCAGCTAGGATCTTTGCACTAAAATTTTTAAACGTCAGTGTAGTGATATGTTCCAACCACCCCCATATAGTCTATGGGCGGTCGGGAACTGGTTAATGTAGTTCCTGCATTCCCTAGGACAACTAAAACAGTCCTTCAGTTAAAAGCTCTGCAAATAGCAGCAGAATGCTCAGGTTCCTAGAATTTTATGACAAAGAGTCGGAAGATGCATGGGAGAATTCTTTTTATTTCTCATCATGATCCCTTGGCGTGTGCACAGGTACCTGCGTAACGCATGATATGATCTCTCTCAGCTGACCGTTGTTGGTCTTGGTGAATGTATCGACTGCTGGAAGGTTCAATTCGAGACACAATTTCAGCCAGATCAGTGAAGCCTGGGACCATGCCAATCTATATACAAGAAACATGTAAAAAATCACAAGGCTATGCTATAATCTTTAGTTTGAGGATATGGACAGAAACTTCTCAACCATGAAATTGCAACACCAAGAAAAAGAAAGTTGTGGAATTATGGAAATTACAGGAAATGTATAGTTAATGATAAAAAATGGAAATAAAATATTCAAAACATCTCAATTTATTCAGTATTGTGTATGAGCGAAATACACATACGTACATGCCTTGTTGTGTTATCAATGAGGTTATTAATGGTTGTCTGAGGAATGTTTGGTGTGAGAGGGAAACACCGCACCGAGCACCGAAGGGAAGGGGGGAAACGGAATCAGGCCTGAGAACTAGGGAAGGAAAATGGACACCTCCTAGTGAAAACCCTAACCAAAATCCTGACTGACTACCAGTATGAACAGACCCCAAAGGTAGGTGAGTTCATACGCAGCAATACCTAGAATCCTATCAAGCCCTATAGGACCCTGGTACTAATGGCAGGGACGAGACTACCTGTTCCTCCAAAGGGAATGTTGAACGGAGTCTCGTTCAGACCTAATACAAACAATAGGGAAATGCAACACACAGAACCCAAACAAAATACAAAAGGGAAAGAAAAGACAACTTCAAAGGAGCAATGGAAGCACCAGGAACTCAGCCAAGATCCAACCACAATATATACAGAAGCTATAACTCGCACACCATTGTGGGAGAAGCAACTATAAAGAGAGAAGGTTAAATGACCCTAATAGCCACACCTGGGGAAAGAAGGTGTGGAGAGCACTGGAAACAACACAGACGTAATTTGTTCCAAACGGAAAACATGTCAGATGAAACCACGTGTTGCCAGTCTCACCAATCTCCTGCCACCTGTCATGGGAACATCCGTGACAGTACCCCCCCCCCCCTTTTATGGGTGACCTCCGGACACCCAGGACCAACCTTATCCGGGTGAGATCTGTGAAAAACTTTCACTGAACGACTGGCATTCACGTCAGATGCCGGTACTCACATCCTCTCCTCTGGTCCATAACCCTTCCAGTGAACAAGATACTGAAGAGATCTACGGAAAACTCGAGAGTCAACTTTCTTGCCGATCTGAAATTCCAAACTACCGTCCACCTTGACAGGAGCGGGTGGCAAGGAAGACAGCTCCAAAGATTCAACATATCTCTTCAATAAAGATTTATGAAACACATTATGAATTTTCAGGGCCTGAGGGAGTTCAAGATGAAAAGCTACAGGATTAATAATGGCAGTGATCTTATATGGACCAATAAATCTTGGACCCAACTTCCAAGAAGTTACCTTCAACTTAATGTTTCTTGTGGACAGCCACACAGAATCACCCACTCTTAGGTCTGGACCTTTCATACTTTTCCTGTCAGCCACACGTTTATACTTGTTGCCCATATTCATCAAGTTATCTTGAATTTTCCGCCATATAGATGACAATGATGACGAAAAAAGTTACTCCTCAGGGACACCAAAAGTATCTGAACCAGAAAATGTGCCAAACTGCGGGTGAAACCCATATGCCCCAAAAAACAGCGACTTCCCAGTGGATTCCTGGGATTATTTATGGCAAACTCTGCCAAAGACAAAATCGAAGACCACTAATCTTGGTTTTCAGAGATAAAACATCTCAAGTAAGTCTCCAGACTCTGATAAGTGCGCTCCGTCTGTCCGTTCGACTTAGGATAAAAAACAAACAGAGTCCCACGATCCGAGACCACGTCAGAGGGAATGCCATGGAGTTTCACAATGTTGTCAACAAACACTTGTGCAAGTGTTTTAACATTAGGTAGGCCCAGCAACGCTATAAAGTGCACCATTTTACTAAAGCGATCAACTAGCACCAGAATAACTGTCTTTCCTGAAGAATTAGGTAGATCAGTGATAAAAATCCATGGATAAGTGAGTCCATAGTCTGGACGGGATGGGCAACGGAAGTAGAGATCCGGAAGGCCGAGTATGTGTCACCTTAGCGGGTGCACAGGTACTACAGGCTGACACATAGTCCTCAACACACTTACTCAACCCCGGCCACCAGAATCTACAAGAGATGAGGTCAGCAGTGGATCTGTTCCCAGGGTGTCACGTAAGAACCGTACAGTGATGTTCCTCAAACACCTTGTGACTCCATTCCGATAGTAAAAACATTTTTACAGTGGGACAAGAATCCGGTGCATCTCCCTGGGCCTAAAACACCTTCACCTCTAGGTCAGGGTAAAGAGCGGACATCACCACCCCATCCGACAGTATAGGACTCGGATTTTCAAAATCACCACCTCCAGGAAAACTACGTGACAAGGCATCTGCCTTCACGTTCTTAACCCCAGGACTATAGGTGAAAATGAAATTGAATCTGGTGAAAAACAAAGACCATCTGGCTTGTCTCGGGTTCAGTCGTTTAGCCGACTCCAGGTAAGCCAGGTTTTTGTGATCTGTGAACACCGTGATCGGATGAATCACCCCTTCCAACCAATGACACAATTCCTCAAAAGCCAACTTAATGGCCAGTAACTCTCTGTAATTAACTTTCTCATCACCAGTCTTTCAGGTTCAGAAAGGTTATACAATCTAGATTTTGTCAATTTAGCTCCGGTAATAAGATTGATAGGACAATCATATTCCCAATGCGGAGGTAAATCCTGGCATTCACTCACATGCTCACATGTCAGCAAAATCAGATATAAAAGAGGGTAATGTCTTAGTAGTTAAAACAGAAAAAGATGTATTCAGACAACTGTCAATGCAAAAATAACCCCAATCCAGAATCGCTCTAGCTTGCCAATCGATGGTTGGATTGTGCTTGCTTAACCGTGGTGAAGCCAGAACCACCGGTGCAGGGAGACCCTCCAACACAAAACACGAGATAAATTCTTGATGAAAGTCACCCACTCTTAATCTGATATCATGCACCACTTGAGATAAACACTTCTGAGCTAGACATGTAGAATCAATATCAAAAACATAAATGTTTTTTTCTAAATGCACTCGGTGACAACCCGTGCATACGGACAAACTCAGCATCAGTCAGGTTCACCCCGGCCCCGCCTTCGATAAACAATCGCCACAATTTTTTAATTCTAGCGCCACCTCAGCAGCCAGGAGAAATCAGGTACTACCAGTAAAAGACAAATGCACATTTTCTGACTCTTCTCTTACCTCTCCAAGAGTCAGATGGGAATTAGCTGTCACTCTTTTTTCTTTTTGCCGTTGAATGCATGGACATACTCTGATAAAATGTTCCTTCTGTCCGCAGAAAATACACACTACCTTCCTATTACCAGTATGCTTAAAAGCGGATCCAGGAGTATCTCCCCCTAATTGCGTGGGTTCGTCCTGAGACATAAACCCAGGAGCTTCACCTAAAGTATCAGAGGAGGACGATACATCATGTGATCAGGGCCCCTAGATCTCTCTCTCAGGCATCTATCCATGCGAATAGCCAGAGACATAGCAGCCTCCAGAGACACTGGGGTTTCATGAAAGGCAAAGGCGTACTTCAGCCGCTCTAATAATCCCTGACAAAACTGACTACAAAGGGCAGGATCGTTCCACTCCGTATCCGTAGCCCACCTCCTAAACTCAGAGCAATAAATCTCAATGGAACGATCACTCTGACGAAGGCCGCGCAGCTTGGTTTCAGCTAGAGAGGTCCGATCCAGATCATCATAGATAAGACCCAAAGCTTCGAAAAATTCATCTACGACCGGAGATACTGTGATCCGGTCGGCAGAGAAAAAGCCCATGACTGCGCATCCCCCTTAAGCAAGGAAATAACCACACCGACTCGCTGTTTCTCATCCCCAGATGAGTGTGGACGTAGCCTAAAATACAGTTTGCACGCCTCTCTAAACAAAATGAAATTATCACGGCCCCCAGGGCACCTAAAGGGCAACTTTAGGTTCAAGACAGGCCTGGTAACCACCACCACCACTAGGACCAGCAGCCTGTGGTCTCTGCATCTGCGAGACGGTCGTGTGGAGGTCAGCTACATCCAAAGACAGCCCTTGCAGCTGACCTGCCAGTGCAGCAATAGGATCCATGGCTGCACACAAACAAAAAAAATTACGGTTTTGGTGGTTTATAAAGTCACACTTCTGTGTGG